>BEGY01000056.1:0-141375 GCA_002335675.1 Chlamydomonas eustigma | reverse complement strand
TGCAGGATTGAGGCAATTGTAACATAAAGCAACATGAAGCAGGATTGAGGCAATAGTAAGATGAAGCAACATGAAGCAGGATTGAGGCAATTATAGTAACATGAAGCAACATGAAGCAGGATTGAGGCAATACTATTAACGTGAAGCAACATGAAGCAGGATTGAGGCAATAGTAACATGAAGCAACATGAAGCAGGATTGAGGCAATAGTAACATAATGGTAATGTGAAATACACAGGTTGCATGAATATAGAAAGCGGGGAGGGGCATTCTTTCGCTGGCAGGACCAAGATGACTCCCTACATGTACTTCACAGGTCACAGGAGACTGTTGCTGGAATCTCAACAGTCAGGGTTTAAGGCTCCTTGAAGATTGTGAAGGAGTTGAGGCAAAGCATGAGACCTCCCAGCTCAGTGTCCTGATGAAATGTGAACTCTTGAGTCCCTTACCAATGTTGGCTTCGCCCCGAGTCCAAGGGCCTCCAAACACGTCTCCGTATCTTCAGCCTCTGCCGCTTTGAATGCAGCTTCTGTCATATACTTTTGTACCTTCAAAGGAAAAGGATAACGGGGATGCATTGTATGGAAACTTTAAAGGGGCTTTGTAAGGGCATGATTCAGTACAGGAATCACTATGCTGAGCTTTGTAAGGACATGATTCAGTACAGGAATCACTATGCTGAGCTTTGTAAGAGCATGATTCAGTACAGGAATCACTATGCTGAGCTTTGTAGGGACATGATTCAGTACAGGAATCACTATGCTGAGCTTTGTAAGGGCATGATTCAGTACAGGAATCACTATGCTGAGCTTTGTAAGGGCATGATTCAGTACAGGAATCACTATGCTGAGCTTTGTAGGGACATGATTCAGTACAGGAATCACTATGCTGAGCTTTGTAAGGACATGATTCAGTACAGGAATCACTATGCTGAGCTTTGATCACATCATTTATCCCTGCTCATCTGTTGACGCAAACCTATACTCATTCACAAGAGCTTGTAGGAGTCCATAGGCCCTTACTCGAGTCTTCAGTAAGTGCTTGTTGGTCAAGGTCATGCCAGGCAGGCTCAGCTGCTGATTGAGCTGCATCCTGGCCTCAGCAAAGCGTCGTTTAGCCACCAGCATATCCACCACTGTAGCCACAGCAGACAAAGCATCATCGGATCCAGGACCTTCTAGATGCAGCATAATGTACAGCCCCTGCTGCAGTACACTGGAAGCACTGTTCTCATCCCCTTGCTTCTGCAGCATGGCACCCCGCTGCTTCAACTTCAGCTCCAGCTCCTTCAGCATCGCTCGCCGCTCCTTGGCTACAGACGACATCGGAGCCTCAGCTAATGCATCCTTGAGGGAGGTCCACGGCATAGCATGCGCTTCTGCCTGTGCACTCTGATGCCCTCCGCTGGTAGCTTCTGACCTCTGTTTGTTCTGATGGCCGTTCAGACTGGGTAACAATGTTCGGTGACTCTTGGTAGCCACTTGAGCCAGTGTCCTCCTTCCAGGGCTGCCACCAGCTCTTCTGCCTCCCTCAAATCCACCAGACATTTGGTTGGACTTGTGCTGCCCAGCCTTATTGCCATTGGCGCCTGGGGACTTCGCACCCTCACGATCCTGGCCCGCTGCGGCAGGGTCCCGCTGACGTACTTTAAACTTCCGCTGCTCAGGATTGGTTACGCCGCCTGCGTCCAAGAACCTCTGAGTCCCACGAAGAGGGTAGGCTCCCAAGGCAGCCTTTTGATGGCTTCCTATAAACCCACCCTTACTAGCCTTGTTAGGATTGTAAAACCCTTGCTCCTCCCGCATCTCCTCACGCTTCTTGATAGTCCTCTCACCCTTGGACAGTTTCTGCAGCTCCTTCTCCTTTTCTGCAGCCACGATAGCAGCTCTTGCGGATCGCATCTCTTCATCAAACTGCAAACATCAGAGAACAATTCAGGTTTACATGTAGTGCTGATGTACATGACAATTCACCATGCAATACTTAACTACAGATCATCTCACCATGCAATATTTAACTACAGATCATCTCACCATGCAATACTTAACTACAGATCATCTCACCATGCCAAGGAGCTGCCTCACAATGACTGCCAGCTCCACAAACACCTCTTGAGGATCCCTTTGAACGGTCTTTGACTGTGTCTTGAACGGCGTCTGCTTATCACCTCGAGGTACTGCACTTACATCAACGCCTTCGACAGGGGTGTCTGTCGGTAGACCAGGCAGGGGTAGGATTTCTTGTGTGCCAAGTTGAGAAATCCGCCCAAAATCAATCTCCCCAACAACAGAGTTCCCAGGCTTGATTCCTCTCCTCAAACTATCTGTTCTCTCATCTTCTTCTTTCATGCCGCTCTCAATCTGCTCCCTGATCTCACGACTTTTATCGACTCTCAGGAGAATGGAGGTGGATGCCCGAAGCCTTCGATTACTGCTCTCTTCTTGCAGAATGGTCTCTCCATTTTCCTCGCACATGGTAGGAAATATAGTGCCCGTCAAGATTGCTCCTTGCCTTCCCTCTCCTACATCTAAACTGTCCACAGTTACAGCCAAGGACAGCTGTGCAGAGGAGGGAGCATGTGGGCTGTCAAGTCTCTTAGGAGAGAATGTTAGTGAGTCCAAATTATCAGGTTGTCCTACAACCTCCGACTGTAGTTGTAGTACCTCAGTTCCTAGAAGACCTACTCCATCAGCTTCCATATCAGAACTATCATAGTCATCGCGAGTAATTCTCTGAAGATCTTTGGCAGACGGCAATCTGTGGTGAGGGGGATGCATACCATCTCCACCACCATCAATCATTGCAGGAACCTCAGGGTTCATCTCCCCTGAACCTCCTCCATCTTCTTGAGCTGGCTGTCCATCAGCGTTTCCAGATTCATCAGGGTGCAGAATAATTCTTGCTGTGACCTCATTTGCTAATGCAGTGTCCTGTATGTAGGCATGTGCTCCAGTAGTACCGGAAAGGCTTTTTCTTCGAGTATTATGCGTATGGGAGGAGCTAGGGTGCACCAAATCCACATTTTCAAGGCTACGTTGCTTTCCCTTGTCAGCCTTGCTGGAATTCTGTTGCCATTTGGACGAAGTTACTGAGGCAGAAGGTGTAGCTTCAATAGCTGGTGCTTTTGTGGTTTGTGCTTTCACACCTTCCACAATGACAGAAGCCAAACGGCATAGGACTGTGAACATGAGGCCATTTAGCTTGTTCTGAAGCTTTCTGGGGGAAAGAAGACGCTCTGCAGAGGAGGGCGGCGTAAAGGCAGGGCGGGCAGCTTGGAGCTCTGGAGGGAGCTGTCTGCTTTCTCCTTGAGAGTTTCGCCCTCCTCTTCCCATAGAAGGGGAGGCTCGAGGTGAACTCTTTTCTCCATCCTTCAAATACCGGGATGGGGAAGAAGGAGATGAATTCCTGCTGCCCTGGAGAGACCGTGGAAGGGTGGAGGGAGAAGCATTTCCATTTCCATCCTGGTAGGACGGAGATCTGGGTGTAGGAGACCTGCCTTTGTCTGGTCCTGTTGAGGAGCGGTGATACGGTTGAGTGATGGATCCTGCTCTCTCTCTGCTTTGAGAGCGCTTACCTGCGTCCCTTCCGGGTCCTGAGAGCAAAGAGGATGTTCTGGGAGGAGACAGAGATGACATACGATGCCCCTCCAGCTTCGATCTCAAAGAATGTGAACCTATTAGGGGGGATTTAGGGGGCTCCAGGGTTAAGCCCACAGACGGTGCTGCAAACATCAACACAGGCTTGGAAGCCTTGGGAGGACCTGGAAGCACCCGGCCCCCCTCTGCGTCCTCAGCCAGGCCCACCAAGCGTCGCAGCAGCTTCTCCGCAGTTGCTAGGTCCTCCAGGTGCTCCATGGACATGGACAGCTGTAAAGTAGCCAGAATGAAGGGATTGCTGTCTGCATTGTACACCTTGGACATCGCCACTCGCGTCTGAAAAAGTTGAAAATGTGTGTCGGAATTCAAATTTGAAAACAAAGACAACAAATCTGGCAAGAATACATTATGCGTGTTTCGCCTTCTGCTCAAAAATAACGAAACATGCATATGTGGCCTGTTTCTATTTGCTGACCCTATAGCTAGTTGAAGACTTACCTGTATAAGCCATGTAGAAGCTTCCACATAATGTTTCTCACCTGCACCAGCCAGGCAGCAGCATCTCCATGTTGTCCTTTGGTCTGGTACAGAAGGCTTAGTGCATGAATAGCAGGTATACACCAGGGGTGGGTTAGCGAACCAAATGTTTCCTGACCCAGCCCAACAGCCCTTAGAATTAGTTCTTCAGCCTCATCCTCCATGCCTTGCCCTAACGTCATGCAGATCTGCCCTAGGTCTACCAAGCTGTCCATCAGGTCGAGGGTAGAGGCATCCTGACCCTCACGACGAATGAGCACAGCACGTCCAAGCTGCTCAGCTGACTGAATAGAATCTGACCTGTAGATTCAAAAAAGCTAGCAGGTTTTAAGTTTTAGAGGTCAATAAGCACACCAGAGCTTGAAGGCACATTCAAGGGAGCGGATGTGGACCCCTTATATGCGTGATGGATCCTTCTTCTGAACTATGGCATTCATAAAATCTAATGATATGATATGACAGTCAGCAATGTCACTGGTAATCCCTAGAGGTCCTATCAGAGCATAAGCATTTGCATTCTTTATTTTGAGGATCAAGTCAAGAAGGGGCATGTACTCACTCTTTAAGAGCGCGAGTGTGGCTTGCAGCCACCTGAAGTGAGGCCTCATTCTCTGTCCCTAGGTGCCTCTCCATCCTGTCCTGGACCAAGCGACAGAGTGCACAGGCTGCCTGGATCCGCTGTGGTACCCTTGATTGTATCTAACCGCCAGGGAGACGATGGAATATTAATCAAGGACTATCTAACCGCCAGGGAGACGATGGAATATTAATCAAGGACTCAGGCACATACTTCCGGACCCGCATTTACTTACCATGACACTTCATGTAGTTGGTAAGTTATTAAATGCGGGAAGTGTGGCTGAAGTAAAGTCATTTGCCTGATTGCAATAAAATCATTCTGATGGTACTCACGAGAAGATCTGTGAGCGCAGAAACCAAGAAGCTGAGGTCCTCTAGCTCCCCACGATTTGCAGACATCATAGTCTCAAGAGTACCCCTAGGGGAAAGAAAGCAGAACAAGGTAGTTCATTGAACAGTTTGTAACTTTCTTGAACCTAAAAAGAAGTGCCTGGCAATGAGCTGATTAAGTCTGCACTCATTTTCAGGGCGTTAAGAGCAAGGCGGCTATCAGTGTCACAGTTTTCACAGCAGTTTTCACAGCAAGGATTTGGGACAACTGTCGGGCAATGAGGGCAAGGCCAATGCAGTTGTCAGGTCGCTCAGGGCCTCTGCCAGCTGAGTTTGCCGATCCCTCACCACAAGAGCTCCTCAGCTGTGGCAGCATCCCCCAAGATGCGGCAGAAGATGGACTGCTGCACCCTCCATCCCACCCACAAAGAATAGCTGATAGGACTGTTGGGTGTCAAGAACTTCTCCAACCGATGTGTCTCTCTAGCAGCACTGGCATTCACTGCCTCCTTCACCAACCTTTAACAGGAAGGTGTGCGAATTGGGAAATCTAGGACAAGGAACATGAACAAAAGGAGATGCTGAAATGGCAAAGTCCTTGTCACTAGCAGGCAGCTTGCTACAAGGTGCATTCTGATTTTAAGTGGAGGCAAGTGAATTGCAAGGCCCAGCACATACAAGGCGAGTGTCTACAGTAATTAGCTCTGGGAAAGTTGTGATTTGCTTAGATTGCACAAGCACAGTGAGATTTTGTTCTCAGAACCTTTACCTATTGGCTGCCCCCATGCCACCAGTGGAACCTTCTTTCATATCTTTCAAAATCAAGGCCAGGTCACCGCTATTGGAGGCCTCCGCTTTCATAATGTCCAGGGTGCAAACAAGCTCCTGCAGTTGAAGCATTAGAGTGAAGTACGCTTGAAATTGTGGTCACTTTTAGGAATGAAACATTTATTAATATTCATTATGAAGGTACAACTAACAAGCTCATGCCATAGAAAAATTATTCGTGTCATGTTCCCCACTTCTGCGTGGATGAAGGACTCTGCCGCCTCCACAAACTCTAAATGAAGTCCATGAACAAGTGCAACAAAAAGATACGTCACCTGAAGCAGAGGGCTCCACTGGATGCCAAAGCCTAACACACAAACACATCTTGGAAGACTTGGGTGTGCTATGAGGGTGAGCCAGGCTTCATACAACACCCAAACCCTGCATCACAAGGATCACAAGCTTGAGGTTCATCACGAGTCCCATCTTCAACGCAGGCAGTATGTCATGCGTCCCATCATCTTCAACACAGACAGCATGTCACATCACAGTGTGATCAATATATGTGCAACTCAGGCTACTGTGCAACATATGACCTCCTCTACACCAGTACCTTCTCAATACCAGCCCATCTCGATCTAACACAATCAGAGTCTGTTGCACATTAGTGACGACATCCTGTGCGTCGTAAGGATGAGGGACAGCCGAGACGTCAGTGGAGCCACAGGCTATCATCCACAACATGCGAACAACATTTTAGAATTTCATTGATAACAGTTTCTGGTTCTTGATTATTCAAGATTACTGCTGGTCATGGCCGCTATTCCTTGTTTATCCCCTCGTTTCTACTAGTGAACTAAATAAGGTAATTTTTCATGGATACAACTTTTTTCTTTAGTACCTTTAGCATGGTGAGAGTGGCTTGATCAGTACTTGTTTCCTCCTTCTTGTGCTGCTTCAGGGAGAAAATGTCAATGAAAAGGAAGATGCGCTCTGGATCCTGGCCTTTGAAGTGAGTGGAGACTTGTTTCACCATGTTACTGAATATTGAGTCCCATCTGATGAAAAATAAGTAATTTATTTGTGAGTTGCACATGACAACTCATGATGAATGCCTTTTTGAAAGGACCTCCCAAGTTTGATAATTCATGAAGTGCAGGGACAGTCTTGAAAGTAAGTTCGAATCAGTGAGAAATTGCATGCAGCTTGCGGAAGATTAAGTGACCAGCTCAATGCTCAAGAGAACTTGCTGTTTGAAGCACTAAAAGCTGTTAAATCAGAACATGTCAGAATGCACAAATTTGCTGCACAAACACCTGACCCCATGATATTGTAGAGGGTATGAAGAAAAGCGTTTAAAAAAAATGCAGTACTGGCATAAGTCATAGTGAATCCATGGGATACTCATGCAATAAACTCACCTGTGGCTGACAAGGAAACGTGGATTCCCAGCAACCCCATCTGGCAAGGTGTCACAATATCTACACACAGTTTTCTTGGTCCGCGGCTTAACGAACTTCTCAACAACATGCCGTGTCGTCCACACAGAAGTGTCATTTGAGTTCTCTACAAAAGCTGCCAACAGAACACACAGAGAGTGTAGTAAGGTCAACCAAACAGACTCGAGAGATATGATACCTAATATCTGTACGCATGGAAATAAAGTCCTAAGCAAGACAGCTAGGGCTCATGGAGTGACTGCGATAAAGTAAAAAAATGATTTCATTTATCCTGATAATGGCTCTTGGTTTGACTCCTTAGAAGTCAATGATTTCATTTATCCTGATAATGGCTCTTGGTTTGACTCCTTAGAAGTCAATGATTTCATTTATCCTGATAATGGCTCTTGCTTTGACTCCTTAGAAGTCAATGATTTCATTTATCCTGATAATGGCTCTTGGTTTGACTCCTTAGATGTCAATGATTTCATTTATCCTGATAATGGCTCTTGGTTTGACTCCTTAGAAGTCAATGATTTCATTTATCCTGATAATGGCTCTTGCTTTGACTCCTTAGAAGTCAATGATTTCATTTATCCTGATAATGGCTCTTGGTTTGACTCCTTAGAAGCAACTTTCATGTTACATGCAAACTTGTTTAGGAAGTCCAGGACCTGAATCAATTATTTGCAATTCAAAATGCCACACTATCACCTTTCTCTCTTACCTGATCATTACGATGCTGCCTCACTATCACCTTTCTCTCTTACCTGATCATTACGATGTCACCTTGTTATCACCATACTATCTTACCTGATCATTACGATGCTGCCTCACTATCACCTCACTCTCTTACCTGATCATTACGATGCAACGTCACTAACACCTTGCTCCCTAGTTACCTGATCATTACGATGCTGCCTCACTATCACCTTGCTCTCTTACCTGATCATTACGGTGTCACCTTGCTATCACCTTGCTATCTTACCTGATCATTACGGTGTCACCTTGTTATCACCTTGCTCTTACCTGATCATTATGGTGCCACCTTGCTATCACCTTGCTATATTACCTGATCATTACGGTGTCACCTTGTTATCACCTTCTAAGGTGATAATCTAGTGATCATTACGATGCCACCTCACCTGAAAAATACTGCAGAAAAGCCAGTGACACTCCACACCGCATGACCTCCCTGGAGTGAGGGGCTGCAATGGCATCCAGGTCCAGTCCAGCACACGTCTGATAACTGGGCAATCTGCTGGCCCTTGCTCTTTGAACATCAAAGGGGTAGGGACCTGAAAACACATGAACCAAGAATCCATCACTCAGCATGTCAAGTAAGTGCACCTCTACGCACTCTTGATGGTGCTTGTTATTATTCCTACTGATAACCCATAAAGTAATACTCAGAACACTCTACCCTGTTCAGTATCCTTGGAGCATGCCGAATAGAATGCCTACGGGTTGAACTCTCCATCTGCTTTAAGTGACGTTTCAACTGTCAACTCACCATCAGCTTCAAAAGAAGTTCAACTGCCAACTCACCATCAGCTTCAAAAGGTGTTTCAACTGCCAACTCACCATCAGCTTCAAAAAACGTTTCAATTGTCAAGGTGCGATGATTGATAGAGCCCTCCTGCCTGTTGGAGCTGTGCCGTACCCTTTCATTGATAGACCCGCTTTCAGACACCTTCCTGGAGGGGCCTGTGGGAAGACCATCTATACCATACTGCACCGCTGATGTCCCGCCACACATGCTTTGCCGAGGGGCACCGCTCATACTTTGCCTGGGCGGGCCACTCAACCCGCTTTGTCTCACAGGGGCACCATTCACACTACATCTCACAGGACCATGACCTTGGGGTTGTCCATTAGAGCTTGCACGGTGCGCTCGGGTTGATGCGAGCGCAGGGTTGAATCTGGATGGAGATGGCATGCCAGAGGACGCTGCAATTGAACCTGCCAAGCTGGTGCGCCTTAAGGGCATATCATGCGCCTGCTGCTCCCTAGTTGGTGAGGATATTGGCAGTACAGGGCTGATACGAGCCATCCATGTCTCAAGTGAAGGCCCAAGGGAGGACAACAGCTGGTAGCTCTTGGCCTGATAGTAGAATAAATTGAAGGGTGTTCATGAGACATTGCTGAAATTGTAGCACAATGCGGAAATCTATCAGAGGGACCTGAGGCAATGAGGATAATAAGGTGCCAACGTTAAAGGTGCTGAGGCGACAGGGTGCAAGTATATGTAGGCATGCATGTACTTACATGCACTTTTCAAAATACTTTCTTGCACTCATGACATTTATACCATTGCCACCATAGTGCCACCAAGTACATACTCTTGATAACACTCTGTACTTGTTGACAATCACAATGTCTATCAGCACTGAAGTCCCTACATGCAACCTCCCCCATTATCCGTCTGTCTCTCTTACATGAGGATTGGCCTCTCCCTCCTCTTTTTTTGGGGCGTTATTCATCTGCAGCTGTACCATCTTCTCAGCTTCTTGTTTTGCCTTCAGAGCTGCACGGCATGCCCCAAGGTCAATGGTGGAGAAGTCCAGAGGAGGAAGCTTGATGTGGTGGCGTGCCACAGTCTCTGCGGCCTCAGTAGCAGCCTAGCAGTACATGGAGGTGTCAATGCAAGCAGCTTTTTATTCAATATCTCAAACCCTTATGACGTTTGGCTTCTGCCTGATCTCTGATGTTGTGTGTGGTTGGTGGTTGTGTGCGGTTGGTGGTTAATTGTTGACCTCAGTGACTCCTCCCAAGGACAGAAATGGTGTTTCATCACAACATCCATGCAAAAAGCTGATGATCAACATAATGCAGTGCCTGAGATTTGTGTGTGCATCGTCATCTTCAATCATCCAGGAATAAGGTGTCTATTTTAATTGCATGCCAGTGCGCAGTGCTGATGGCCGCACAACTCACTTGTATAGTAGCCTCTGAAATGTATACATGCTTGTGTTCCAAAAACCAGGAAGCTACTGACTTGGACAGTATCGTATACTTGGGCTTGACCTCTGGCTCTGGCCGCAGCTGCACATGAAAAAGTAGGCATCAGGAAGGATGCTTTCTTTTCTATACCCAGCAGTTTTATATTCAAAATCACAAACCAATGGCAAAACAGAGAGGCTTGAACAAGGCACAAGGGGGCCACGGTCCATTCTTATCGCAACATGTTAGAAAATTAAAATGTGCACTTGAGCGAGCGCTTACAATTCAAAATTATTGATATACTTCTACGCAGGGTTACAAACAAAAAATGCAAGGTAATTGGCAATTAGTGTGAAAACGCTAATGTAAATTTCTCCCGTACGATGCAAGAACCCTGATAAGCGTTCTTTCTCTGCAGAGTTCTTCTAGTATCCATTCACTTCATTGCTTAAATGAATATATACACAAATTTTCAAGGTTGCCGTTGGTTTTGAACTGAACCTACCCACTCTGGTTCTCCTCCCTTACACAAGTACATATTCTGATCTGTTGCTAAAAATATACTTTTTGATTATCAAAATCCTGCGTGTTTCAACAGGATCCGAGATTCTCTTCAAATATACACCCCACTTGAATTCAAGTTTGGTACAGGATGCATTTATTAGGCATAACGCGCCCAAATCTAGCATGTAGGATGCGTGAGCGTTACGTGCAACTCCCTCAGAGGCCAAGGCATGTTGGGCGCCGAATTCAAAATGAGGAGGTCACGTTCATTCGGCGTGCGTCTCTTGTGACTTACTTCCGAAACAAGGGTATGTCAAGATATACGCGAGACCCAGAACTTGGAGACATCTGCTGCCCTGACTATAAGGATACTTCTCCTGAAATGATTGCTGAGTGTCAGTTGAGAGTGTGGCTTGGCGCTGCTGAGACACGAGACCTGAAAACAAGCAAGGTGATTGCATGAGCAAATACTCCTGCAATAACAGATTATATTGAATCTATGTAAGGTCAAATTAAGGATGGCTTAAAAGCACCATACTGACTGAAACCTCATTCACGTCAAGACATGTGGTCAAAATCAGTTACAACACGTGATGAAGGAATGATCTTTGAATCCATTTTGTTCAGTTGAAGACTGGCATCAAAGGTGCTGAAGCCTCATTGGCTGTATGTGGTACGATTGTGGAATCCAACCAAGCAATGCACGCAGTTGTGGCCTTTGTAGTGAAGGAGAATTCAACTTCTACAAAACTCCCAAACTTGACTCTGCATTGGTAAGCCTTTGTTTTGGAGAGCATCTTCAGGGGTAACAATGTACTGCACATGCCTCAGTGTACTGCACATGCCTCAGTGTACTGCGCATGCCCCGGTATTTCCGGTAGCAGTCTTCTAGCCATGTGCTTAAATTAAGCTTAGTGTGGCATCAAGTGCTGACCAAGTGCTCTCCTTGATGTGGCATCAAGTGCTCTCCTTAGTGTGGCACCAAGTGCTCACGATCTACCTCTCCTTAGCAATCTTGTGTTCATCCTCTTGTCCTGCACAACTCATGACCATGTTGCTACTTAGTAATTATATAAAGGAATGCGGCCTTGGTTTTGTCCAACTTGCTTCTCAATACAAAAACGCAAAGAAAGGTTCATCTCCTTGAATTGGAGTACAGGGCAACCTCTAAGAGGCACGGCGACCAATGGGTGCCTCCACCCCGCAATTCATCTCAGTACCCACCCAAAGTCATCCCTGAAGTATCGGGTGAGACTTATGATTGCTGCAGTTGGTTCCAACAGTGCATGTCTGTTAAAAAACTGAGCTGCGCTTTCTTCTAGTTCTGAGGGGTAGTAAGGTGCTGGCCCACATGTCATGTGGATACAGAGGCTGTCATCTTGGTCAATCATAAGTTTTGCATCTTTGAAATCTTGTTTGATTATGATTACATCATTTTCAATGCCTGGTCTGATAAGAGAAGCAAACACTCTGATTGAGAATAAATACCTGTGAAATAGATTCAAACACTCTTTTTGGGGACTCTGTTGTTGGATCTCAGGTAGCGCATGGCGCACTCTATTTGCAAGCCACAATTCACCCGACGGCAAGGCTGTGCATGTTGCTATGCTGCAAGTGACTCTGGAAGGCATCCTCAGGTGTGCATTCCACCAAGCATTGATAAAGCTGTCAATATTGCAATTATTTGGGCTTAGCTTTAAAGGATATTGAAGATTGTCCAGTGCTTCATTTTTTTATCAAGATCTATTTCTTTGCTCAGTGTGTTCCAAATCACTCTGTTTTTTTCACTCGTTAAGTGTCATAGCATGTTCATGGTATTGTAGTTCTGGGGGCATATCCTTCGTGCTCAACAGCGGCGAGAACTGGATGCACAACTCCAAGGGAGGTGCTGACTGGTTTGTACCTCTGTCTGGATGGCTACCTATCACAACTGACGTAACCAATCTGCCAGATTCGGAGCTTTATCCTGCATCTTTAGAGCCTGAGCTTGGTCCCAAAGATGAGGCTGACAGGGATATCCTTCGCCAGTACCCTCCACTCCTCAAAGAGGTAACAGACAGAAAGAAGGCTGCAGAGAGCAAATCAGCTTCTTCACGGGCGGACAACAAGCGCGTGACAGCTGAAGCTTCAGAAGCTGAGCTGAAAATGGTTGCAGCAGCTGAGGAGCTGCGTGTAGCCAAGCAAGACATCTTGGACTCAAAGGTCGAACTTCAAGCAGCTGACAAGACAGCAGGTCACGCTTCCCATTTTGCATCAGTTACAAAAGCAGCATTTTTAAATGTTGAAAAAGAGATTTTAGTTTTGTACGATGCCTCAGCTACTGTGTCTGGTGGACCCGGAGCTAAGAGCAGTGAGGGAGTCTCTTCAAAGGCCTCCCCTGCTCCACAATTTAAAAGAGAACTGGAGAGGATGGTGAAAGAGGCAAAGCAAGCAGTTGAGAAGGCAGAGGCTCTGGAGCGTTACTGCTGGGACCAAGTGCTACCTCAGACACACAAGGCGTTGAAGAATGCGGAGATCAGGCTCAGCCAGGCAACACAGAGGCGTGAGGCTGCAGAGGAGGCGGTAATAGGAACCAAAGCTGCAGCTGAATCGATGTTCAAAGCTCATGCCTCAGTCATCAACTCCGCTGATGCAGTGCTCCAGGAGACGGAGGCGGCACTGTCCACTCTCAAGCAGCGCCGGGACCAAGCAGCAGAAAGAGTCTCCTCTAGGTTACTTGCAAAGCAGCTGTTGGAAATAAAGAGGTTCATTGCATCAGAAGGCCCCGCACAGCCCCTCAACCTTCGATGGTAAGAGAATCAAGACTCAAAATCACAATTAAATGGAAAACACTTTGGCATAATCATGTTAGAGAGGAACAAAATGTAGCTTAGTACAGCATATTGAAATTTAAAATGCAGCTTCCATCTTTATGCAGTGCTTTCCTTTGTGCTCTGACAGGCTGCTGCCCTCCAGCATGAGTGGACGCAACTTGCCGGTAGTACCTGCTGGGTCTAAGCTCAATATCAAGAGTTCCGGAGCCAGCGACGATGAGGGAGAGGGTGGAGATGTGATCCAGGTGCCATGTGAAGTGGAGGACCTCCAAATGGTGGCCAGAACTCAGATGAGGAAATGGCTGGGGCTGTCGTACTCGCAAGAGCTGCATGTGATGCAGTACAAGTGAGAATTTATGTGATTTTGTATGGAAACGCTCTTTGATGCACAGGACACCGCTTCAGCTGCCATTTCTTGCCCATCTATGAATTGAAATTGTTTCATGGTCATGCTCTTTTTGTTTCGTATGCGTGGAGCATGCCTTGCGCCGCCTTGCATGCCTTTCATTTTTTACTTTGCTGATCAGAGGACTGGGACAGAAGCCATTACAGGGATTCTGTTTTTCATGATTGCACTCACAGGTTCACCACCCAGACGCATGCTGGTGACACCATTCCTGTGATTGTGTGGCTGACAGCAGAGGAGGAAGTAGATGAGAGCGGCCTAGTGCAGGCTGTCATTGTGGTGGCGGTGGATCAATCTGCAGCTGGAAGGTAGATTGATTACCTCATAATGAGATCATGAATGAAACACTTAATGTGTCCAAATGATGAAGCTGGGATGAAGCTGGGTAAATTGCTCAGATTGCTCATTCTTGTTCCAAGTTTGAGGTACTTAAAACCTCTTCAAAACCTTTTTGTTGATACCCGAAATAGGTTGAGGGTGAGGATAAGTCTTAAAGGTAAGGCCCAGATTAAGACATTATGAAACGCTTAGTAGATACTACTTACCTTGTGGTAAAACGGTCAGGTTCGACCTCATAAGGGCCTGCCTATCAAACATACATGTATACTTTTTACTATTATAATAAACGCTGCAGGAAGCGTCATCATTCGCTGCAGCTGCATTGGGGGGCAGCTTATGGAGATGGACCTGCGCAGCTCGTGAGCCACGGTTGGCGCACCAGTGCTGAGAACAATTGGCAGTCGGGAGAGAGCAGCACCGTCACTCCATTCTCAGTAGAGGTAGTGCTTCCCCTAGACATTGGAAGGTCATCTCGTAGTACCTCAGGAACCATGCGAATGATGAGAAAAGACAGTAGAAGTGAAGTGGTGCAACTCACTCAAGGTGCAGCTGCTGTTGATGAGGTTGAGGATACTGAGACAGAGGCAGTGCGGGAAGGGAGGAAGCGTGCGGCGGCTGTAGCTGAAGCTGCGTCTTGGGGGAAGCTGCCTGCATCTGAAGCACCTTTGAAGTTGGCGTGTACTGCTGTGCTGCAGCTTCCTCTGAGTGGGGTTTTAGGGTGAGCCAAAGCTGAAGATTCTTGCAGTGCAGCTCTGTATAGAAATTTTAAGACATTTAACTGGGTCCTTATGACTAGCAAGGCTGGTGACATTTAAGCTCTCATACCTTTGCAGTCATCATTTTTACTGACTTGTGGTCCTCATTATTGATCACTTCAGGCAAGGTGGCTTCACATTCACCCTGAAAGGTGCCAAAGGCAATCATCTGCTCAATGCTACAACTGGTCAAGCTTTCTATGTGTCAATGGAGACTTTGGCTCAGTAAGTCAAGGTTCACACTTATCTCAGAGTACTTCTTCCGTGCTTACACTACATACGCCTAGTTGCAAGCTTTTGTGATAGATGTTTCCTAGATGTTTCGATGTCAGATTGAAATGTGTGTTTTGGCTGATTCTGATGACTTCTCTGATCAACTTATCTTTGTTGCAGACATTAACAATCATGACATTCCGTTCATTATGTTCATCTCTCCAGGTATGGGCTTGGCTCCATTAAAATGCTCACCTCACCTCCAACCCTTCCTACGTTTGATGAAGCAACAAGTGAGGAGGAGGAAGCAGGCGTTTCTGCTCGAGCCCAGACTAGGTCTGATAGTCAGGCAGGTGGCCTAAGATATGGTCAGGGTACTTCAGGATATCTGTTAGGAGGAGAGCAGCAAGGGGAGGAGCAGTTGAGTCTTCAGCCCTGGTCAACTGCCCAGGAGGTGACAGATGTCAACAAGGGTAAAGATGAAAGAGCCAACGAGTTTGGAGTCAAGGATACTACTACTGTGTCAAAGCAATCACTGGAAAAAACGAAGAGAGAAGCAGAATCTTCTGTCAACGATCGTCCCTCCTCAAGAACATCTGCACCCCCCCTCTCTGGAAAAGGTGGTGATGGAGACATGAAGAGGATGAGCGAGGCTCCACAAGAGCAAGGCAGAGGCAATACTGCAAGTGATGAAGAAGAGGCAAAGAAAAAGACAAAGAAAGGACGTGGAGATTCTCTGGACAGATTTAAATGGTTTTGACATCAGTATCTGCTTTAAGGCACATCATATCCCAAGACCGGGGCAGCATAATATGCATAATACGAGAGGAAGCTCTTCTGCTTTTTTATTGATTTTGACACATAACTTATAACTAGGTAACTAAGGCAGAGTCGTTGCAATTTCGTTTGAACATAATGGACTCCGCCTTGTCCTTGATGTGATTCACATGATAGTAGTAACAAAACATTTGTTTCAATGCCAACACTTCAACATTATTCTGTGCACTGTCAACTGCCAAAGTGCCCAATGAAGGAGTTACTAAACAACTGAAAAAGCATGATGAAACAAAT
Organism: Chlamydomonas eustigma; assembly: GCA_002335675.1. Lineage (NCBI taxonomy): Eukaryota > Viridiplantae > Chlorophyta > Chlorophyceae > Chlamydomonadales > Chlamydomonadaceae > Chlamydomonas > Chlamydomonas eustigma. The sequence continues at coordinate 125,082 of BEGY01000056.1, read as the reverse complement.
TGTGCTGCCAATCTCAGCCGAAGTGCATGAGTGATATACTACGTCAGCGTTGTACTTATACATGCAACATCTGGATCTTCCTTGAGATCAATCATTTTGGTAAGTAACAGCAATGTCAACAGGCAACAAATCAAAACAGCAGCAGCAACGTAATTGCTTCCAACTAGACAAACTCTACTTCTTTGATGAACTAACAATGCGAGGATGGAACCCTTTACTATGTAACCCATCTCATGAGGACAGGAAGGTTGAAGAAACTATGTGCCCACTCCATTCAAACTCGTGCCTAACCCATCTAACTCTCGTCATGCCCCTTTAGCCAGCACAACCAGGCTGTCCTCTGGACTCAAGGTTACTGACTCAGATCTTGGTACAGACAGTCTGGCTGATCCTCCCCTGAAAGAAAAAGTAATAGAGTGTTTTGGGCACCCAATCAATAGCGTATATTATTGGTGTTACTGGCCTTGTATCTCAGACACCTATGGAATGGATGAATCATGAAGTTTCCCAGACAAACACACACCCTACCAATGCACCATGGCGATGGACATAAGGAGACAATGCTACGCCAGCACAATTTGCCTAGTATCTGCCACTCACTTGGCTAGGTATCCCAACAAAAGATCCCCATTCGCTCTGACAGCCTCCTGAATCTGTCCCCACATGAAACTTTGACTGACAGGCACACCATAATGGGCCAGGCTCTGCATGTACAACTCATCTCCATCCTCGTCGAACAAGTCAGCAAAGACAGGCTGCAGCAGCGGTTCTGCTCCAATCTAAACATTAATAAGGAAACCAAGATTCCCAATCATTGGAAATGATTAAACGTCCAGGGCAAGAATATTACACATAGAACTACCCATTTCAATTACTGGAGGAGGGCGTGCACAAGATCATATAATTAAAATGTATCCTCTCCAGAGACACGACTGTTTGGCTTTGATGACATCATCTGATCCTTGCCTGAGTTACCATGCCTCCCAGCAAGGTGCGATACTCAATGACATCCAAGGTCACACCAGGAGCACTCCTGTCCAGGAATGTGGCTAAGAGCTACAGCAGAGAGATGGGAGAATGGCAACCATGAAATCAGGGACTCATTCACTGATGTGCGGTATCAGGGAATCATTCACTGATGTGCGGTATCAGGGAATCATTCTCTGATGTGCGGTATCAGGGAATCATTCTCTGATGTGCGGTATCAGGGAATCATTCACTGATGTGCGGTATCAGGGAATCATTCACTGATGTGCGGTATCCAATCATTCACTGATGTGCGGTATCCAAGACCATTGATTTGTCTTTAAATGTAATGGCTGTTTCCACTTATTGGAAGCAAGGAGGGTCTTCTCACCTCTTTGAGAATGTTTGTGGTATCTGGGTCAGCGATGATTCTCACCTCTTTGAGAATGTTTGTGGTATCTGGGTCAGCGATGATTCTCACCTCTTTGAGGATGTTTGTGGTATCTGGGTCAGCGATGCAGCAGACAATGCCCACAGGTTTTGTGCGGGACTCAGAGACAGTGGAAAGAGCGCCCAGGATCTTGACGACAGTGGCCACAACCTGTATGGCCATGAAGATTCTGAGAAGAGTGACAGACGGAATGAAAGTGACTGAGGGAGCAAAACGTACTGAAGGGTGAGAGAGTCCACAGGATGTACATAATACATGTGATTAATAGCACTGCTGGAAGGGTGAGAGAGTCCACAGGATGTACATAATACATGTGATAAATAGCACTGCTGGAAGGGTGGGAGAGTCCACAGGATGTACATAATACATGTGGTTAATAGCACTGCTGGAAGGGTGGACCAACCTCAAGAAATGGTGAGGGCACATTCTGATGCACTCAACTCTTTCTCCAAAGTAAGGAGATATTGTTTGGCAACAGCTTACAGTCAGAGTGCACGAATGCTTACCATTATTACAACTTCCACCCACCTGAGCATCTGCAACACTGCCTTCTTGGTCTTGGTCGAGGCTTACAACTACGCTGTCCACTGTACTAAGCCCTTCATCAATCAATGCACTCACACTTTCCAGGTCCAGGTTTGTGTAGCTGATTTTTGAACGTTCACCACCCTCAGATTCTGGAGAAGTTGTGCCGGCCTCCCTGACAAGGCCAACATAATGTACATGTAATAAAATGATTAGCCCATGCAGACATTATCATTAGCAATTACTGATCACCTCAGGGTGATCTTACAAATATTAGGATAAGCAGAGTCATAATGTCTTTAAATCTGATCCAATAGATATGTTAACAGCTTACTTGTCCAGCAATACATTGATCCTCATCCCTTCTTGTCCAAACTCTCTGAGGCTATCCAACAGCTCTGATGGTATATCACAACTTGGGCAGATAACCATGACCTCTTTGAACTCCTTCACTGAAGGCTCAACTGCTGAGGAGCCTGCAGTCACTCCCTCAGTGGTGGCTCTGATGGCTTCACACTAGCATTAACAGAATGAGAGACAGGTGAGATGCATTTCAACATTAAATGGTCCACTAATTACTGACGAGACAGTGGTATAGGGCTGCAGTTGTCAATTACATGTTGGAAGTAGTAGTAGCAGCAGTAGTAGTAGTAGTAGCAGTGGTACTAGTAGTAGAGGTAGTAATAGTAATGGCTGTGTTGCCATAACAGCATTTTTCCATTTGAAATTGCACTTCCATAAGACCCTTATAACCTGTCTAGGCCTCAACAGATTTGGAAAATTGTTATGAGGTAACACAGTACTAGAACATAATGAACACAAAGTCAAAGTCAATTTCTGAGTTAGAGCTTGCCTGCTGCTTTACACCTAAGCTCATTAAGTCAAGCATGTCAGATTCTCTCAGCTGTAAAATACCTTGTCATTCATTGCCAACAGAGGGATGAGAAGACTCACATTTATCGCTTTGGTAGAAGGTTTCAATGCCCTTGCATCTCCTGCCAGAAGCAAGACTGAGTCACTGGGGCCTAGCGTCACACCATCATCAGGGTTTAGCTGGTGCTTCCCTGCAATGAGTGTCACACCATCATCAGAGCGTTGCTTGCACTGCCTGCTTTCAAAATGTGGACCATTTGTCAGGATTCCCATGGCACTACAACCACATTTGTCAGGATTCCCATGGCACTACAACCACATTTTGGTGGCTTAGCCTGCGCACCATTCCTGCTGTCCACCATTCCACACAGCGTGGCACCGTCAAACATACGACGAGCCTCCCCAAAGGTTTTCCCCACCAGAGAGGGTACATGCTGGACGTAGAACTCCTTGCCTTCATCATGCGTCACAAGCTCCAGAAATACAGCACTCATACCTGGCTGAGTGGCACACTGCATCATGAGTATCAGGCATGAGTGATCAATGGGGATCAAATCCTTACCATCTGCTTGTTACAGCAATTAAATAGCCAAGAGATGGAGAGCGAAGTATGACAATTAATAAGCAATTGTCACATGTTAGGAAAATGCACAGTCATGTGGAGGATAACATATTGGGTTCAGCCAAACAGAGCGATGTGCTTTTTGAAACTGGTATTAACGACTTCATGCCGCCACCAACACAGATGATGAACAGGTAACTAGTGATAAGGGCTAGCTATTTGCTGAAAGCCAGGCACATGAGCTCCCTGATACCTATACACTAAACCCTGATGCCTATGTACCAGTAAAATAAAAACATTACCTGTGCAACGAGATCAGACAGGTTACTCAGGGAAGGAACAGAAACAACTGAAAAGTTCCCAGTGAGAGCCATCTGTTGAAGTAACAGTCCTGGGCCAGTATCCTGAGGTCAAGAAAAGAACAAGGTAAGCACGGCATCATGGTGCACATGATCAGAATTTTCTAGTGTACCACATTTGTAATTGCAGTTCAGGAGTAATGTTATCAGTATATTTTGCCTATTTACTCACCTCATCCTGTGCTTTGGCAAAAGAGTTTTCCATTGATGCCGATTGACAACATTTGAAGTGCAGTGACCTCTCACCTCTTTCATCAATCTGCATTCATGCTGATTGACAACATTTGAAGTGCACTGACCTCACCTCTTTCATCAATCTGCATTCATGCTGATTGACAACATTTGAAGTGCACTGACCTCACCTCTTTCATCAATCTGCATTCATGCTCCCACCTCCAACTTCTTCATGCCTCCTCCAGACTCCAGAACCACCTTCTGGCTCACTGTTGCCACTGCAGTGATGTTAGCTAAGACAGTTGACAGGCTAGAGGCACCCTCATCAGAGGCCATAATGACTACAGTGCGAGCAGATCCTGTGGCAACTCGCTCTAAGTCACTCTTACGAGTGGGTGAGCCAGAGCGTGTGGTGATCCAAGTGTTGAGACGCTCAGTTCCCAGCTCATCTTTAAGCTCAGAGTCCATGTCTTCTTTACACTTGTCAGCTAGGATGATCAGAGGCGTGTTGAAAGTGCCATAGCCTCTTTCCTCTTGTGCAAGCAGAATCTGAATTGCAAATAAGTGGCATACATCACAGAGTAAGCAGGGTTGAAATGATGGGTGAGAATATCAACAAAGTGATCATACAAAATATAAAACATTCACATCTGAGCAGTGTAAGGAAGAGATGCAGAAGCGATATCAGGGTTTATATTAGGCCAGCACATTTCATGTTGCTAACAGTCAATGCACACTGTATTTAGAACTAGTAATTGATATACTCGTCATCGATTAAGGTGACATTTATGTGTGCATATCTAATTCGACACATTGATGTGTGCTGAGATGAATTTGCATAGCTCAAAGACAGCCAATTTTAAATCAATCAGCACCTGTTAAGGGTTTAGGTTATGGTCTGCACCTGTTTGAGTAGGGGTATGGTTTGCTTGTTCCATCCAAGCAACACTGTGTGTTGCTTCTCAAGAAGATTGTGGTTTCCAGTATTGATTCGCTCTATAGCCCCAGATACATCGCTGGACACAAAACCTATCACACTGAAGGAAACGAGAAAGATGAGGGGCTGAATAATAGCAGGGTGCGCAGCAGTTAGAGTAGCTCTCAAGCAGATACTGCTGTTTAGGTTCAGTAAAAACCAGCAATTCAAAAAAACTAATAGGTTCAGACATTTGCAATTTAATAACTGCTAATGAATTGAAGTGCACCACACTGGATCATGTAGTTTAGAGCTGTAAGAAAACAGGAGTAGCCCGACAGGGTGTTGTCACCTGGCTACTGCAAACATTCCAACATAATTTAAAATGCTCATCAGCTGTTTGGCCCACATAGATTCTTCCTCAACTTCTGCACATTCAAATGCCAGCTGTCAGTAAGGTTTACTTGTAGCTCCAGCAAGAAATAGCCTAGATTTAACAAGCTAACACACTACAAAAAAAATGGCTAGCTCAATTAGAAATTGGGTCCATGACTGGGAGCTGGAGAATGACATTAGCTTTCAGTTTTAGTCTCCTACTCCTGTTCTACACATGATGATTACAAGTGCTAAGGAGAGGCTAGAGCAATGGAGTGGCTCCTGGAAGGCTTCCAACCAGCAGGGTCTCATGAAAAATGTATTACCTGGAAATCCAGTGACTGTGTGATAGACTTTGTGAAAGCCCTCAGTCCAGCTTTCTGTTCCTGCAGCCACGTTGTACAGGGAACCTCCCACAAGGATGATGGGAACAGTGAAGACCAACAGGAAGGCTAGCTTCCCAATTGTGGGAAGGCTGAATAGCTATAGAAAATACAATTTCAAAACTTGCATGAATCAATGAATATTGTCACTGATGTTTTGACAAATACAAGTTAAGATGCAATAAGGAGAGGGTAAAAACATATTAGATTTATCAGGATGGCAATCTCGCAAATCATGCAAATTCATCCTACCTATCATACTATGCTACAAAATTCGCATCTTACCTTCAGCAGCTGATACCGGAACTGAACAAGTAATCCCTCAATCACATTTTTAAATTTGAAAAGGAGGACAAAAAGGACTGAAATGATAACCACAGGTATGAAAACAGGAGTGTTGGTGATGCCTTTGGTCGCCTTGCTTAGTGGTGCACCAGATGATGCAAGTATTATGTGATTGGTATCAAACTTGTCCTTATTTGTAGAGTGTTTCAGAGTAAGAATTGAAGCATAAGGGGTGATTGATGAAGATGCAGGAGACATTGTAGTTCGGTCAGCGTTTCTAAAATTGGGCACTAATATGCTACTTCGGCTATTAGAAAGAGGTAGGACAGAACAAAATCTGACAGGTGAGGCAGATATCGATGAGAGAACCCTCATCATGAATATATTGAAATAGTAAAAAATCTGGGACACAAGCTGCAATGAGACCCAGCCTTGATGATCTGTCAAAGTTTGCATGAGTCGTTGAGGAGTAACGATTCATCCCCATTCACACATCTGGATAAATTAGATATATTCATGGCTTTTCGAATATTGTTTAAATATTTGACATTGTCTTCATGCCCTCCGCGCTAGATTGCCTCAATCTATATAACCGGCATGAAAACCTGATCTTCAGTTCTGGAACGGGATTGAGAAAAGAAGGTATAATTACTACTTTTTAAGAATATATGTGTTTGTGATTTTGCAGGTCATAAGAGAATGCTGCACCTTGCTTGCAGGCCCTGTTCCTGCAATTGTCCTGACAGGTTTCCTTGGAAGTGGGAAGACAACGATTGTTACGCACCTTCTTAAAAATAGGTAAGGGATTTAAGAGGTTGAACGAAAAATACATGTTTGAGGTTTGGGGTTGGTTAAGACATTGCTTATGGTGTCCATGCATTACGATTCCTGCTCCTGTGAATCAAAGAGGTCTCTGTCAGAATACTTCTTCGTCAATTACATTCATAATTGATCCTGGTACACAGAGGGGGTCTTAAAATTGGTGTGCTCATAAATGAAGTTGGAGCCATTGACATTGATAGTGAGCTGGTCAACGCAAAGCAGGTAAATAGCATTGTTATTCAAAACTAAATGATCATGTCTGAGCGGAAATGGACTCGTTAAAACAAACAGACAAGCTTTCCTTTCAGCGTGTAATGCCTTGGCAAGCGCAAGTCAATTGGTCTGCTAGTTCAAGTTTGTCCAGAACCCTAGAAAGGTGCTGATTAAACCTTTATCTAGCCAGTCTGGTCAGTCCTCCCAAGAGTTGTCTAGGTAGGGACTCATTGAAGTATCAAATGCGGTCCTAATCCAAAAGCCAAGCTCTGCATCTCTGCTTATTACAGAGCAATGCCATCGTAGGATTGCCAACAGCGGACTTGTCTGGTGGGTGCATCTGTTGCTCAAGGCAGGACCAACTGCAAGAAGCACTACAGTCCATCCGTACAGCATCACATCTAGATTATCTGGTAATATGACTGTCAGAATCTATATGAGATCTATCCTTAATTATTTAGGCAGTGGCTCGTCATCCTTTATTTTTATTTAGGTAATTTAGGCAGTGGCTCATCCTTAATTATTATTTAGGCAGTGGCTCATCCTTTATTAATTATTTGAATTCCTGTGAACTAGGCTGATATGAATGCTGCTATGTTCGTAATGCCACGGTACCTCATATCTCACATCAGCTGTCAATTTTGAACCAGAATTCACCCTACTGTATTAAGGTGGTAGTCATTATTTTGGGGTTGTCGGCAGATTCTGGAAACTTCTGGAGTGGCAGACCCTGAAGAGCTTGCCTTGTCTCTTGGGAGCAGTGGCTTCCGACTGGATGCGGTAGTTACAGTGGTGGATGCTGAGGCTGCCGAGGAGTTCATGAAACAAGCTGTGGCAGTGAAGCAGGTGACAATGTACAATTCCTGAGCTCTGATCGTCATACAAACATGACTACATTTTGTTGTTAACCACTAGTAGGGGATGAGCTAAGAACATTTATTTGTGTGGGTTGTCATGTTGGTGCTTCATCTTGCGTGCAGCTGAAGCTTGCAGACGTTGTCATCATTAACAAGTGTGATCTGGCAACCCTGGGTCAAGTGTCTGGCTTGGAGGATCAAATCAGGTCAATGTGCAGTCCAGGAGTCCGGCCTGTAAGGGCAAGATTTGGACAGGTGTGATCAAATGGTGAAGTGGTGGACAGAAAACGACGACTTCTAGGGAGAACTAGGTGTTTCAGGAAAGACTACGACAGTAAGGAGAAATGTCAAGCCGGTGTACATTATGGCTTAACATGCCATTAGATACAGTCTCATGTCCATTTGTGCACTAGGTCCCCTTGCCCTCAGTTTTAGATGTGGAAGTCACGGGGAGTGATTTCGGAGCCAGCACTCCATCTCATGCCTTGATTACAGCATCCAGTAACACCCTCAACAGCCATCAAGAAGGTTTCTTATCCCACGAGAGTCAAATTGTGAGTGGACCAAGCTACCGCGTTCCTGGTCCAAGTGGGCGAATCTCGCCTGGCAGCTCTGATGGTTCTGCTACTGCCGGATGGTCTGCTACTGCCTATCGTAGAAGGCAACCAACAGTAGAGACCCATACTGGCATTGGTGGAGATGTCCAGCATACTGACAGTACTGGTGAAGCAGCTCAGTCTCATTCCATTCTTTCTGAAACAGCTGGTCACACTTCAACTGCACATGGACATAATCATGGCAGTACACATTCTCACCTGCATGAGGGGTACCACACTCGTAGCTTTGTGTGGGATGCAGAGCCACTTCATCTTGAGGATGTTCAGCGCTTCATTGTTAAGAAGCTTCTTGTTTGTCCAGGTAATAAGAATGATATGTGCTGCGATTCATTGTTCACTAGGTAATGGGAATGACAAGTGCTGTGATGCATTGTCCACTACTAGGTAATGAGAATGACCAGTGCTGTGATGCATTGTCCACTAGGTCCATCAGTCACGTATGTCCTTCTGCCTGGCATGTTATGTCAAATGTTAAGAACAACATCAGCATTTGTACTTATTTCTGGCATGTACTGCATATGTACTTCGACGCCATTCACCACAAATGGTCAATCCTACGGTTCTGAATCGGCTTCAGTTACGTGTGTATCAGCTTCACGTATGTAATGGCAATGACAAGTGCTGTGATTCATTGTTCACTAGGTAATGAGAATGACAAGTGCTGTGATGCATTGTCCACTAGGTAATGGGAATGACATGTGATGTAATTCATAGTCCAGGAAGTGAGAATAACATGCATCCAGATAGCTGCAGGACTTGTCAGATAAGACCATCTCACTTCCTTATCTACTGTGCATTTCAGTCTTTGATCACAGACCGTCAGGTTTTAGTGCGCCTTTGAAAGAAGGCAGTAAGCTGCTTTTGAAAGTTTCTGACTATGTCCTGTACAGCTATTACGTAATGTATTGCTACTGAGCAAAACCAGTTATTAAATCCGGTTTGTAGCCATGGAGAAAACCAGAATACTTCTTGTCCTTACTAGTTTTGATTGTTGATCACAGTCAGTAAGCTGCTGTAAGCATCAGGCATCAACATGATACCCTGTTGGACTGTCAGCTCCGAACATTAGACTACTCTGTCACTGACATGAACACGATTCTGGTTTGATTCAGGGCTGTTGCGTTCAAAAGGGCTTGTCTGGCTGAAAGAGTTTCGGAGCCACAGGTTCATCTTGCATGTCAGCGGTAGACGCCGTGCTGAGTGCTGTATGGAGCGTCCTTGGGAGAGTCCTCCTCTGACGCAACTGGTGATTCCAAGTAGTACTTGCAGTACTTGTAGTATGGCTACACCTTGTCTAGGTTCTATGATGCGAGAGGTGTCCTCTCTAGCTCCTGTAAAGAGGTCATCAACATCATACTTTGATTACTGCTGCTGCTGTTCAGGACTTAATTGGAACAGATGCTGCTGCTCTTGTTGCCGTTTAGGTCTTCATTGGCATCGATGCTGCTGCTTTTGTTGTTGATCAGGTCTTCATTGGCATCGATGCTGCTGCTTTTGTTGTTGATTAGGTCTTCATTGGCATCAATGCTGCTGCACTTGATGACCTGGTCAACGAGCTGACATGTCTCAAGCAGCAACAGGCCGGGGCCCAAAGCGATCTGAATCTCATTGAGAGAGCAGAGAGCAGAGAGGCCCAAATTGAAGCTGTTGCCGAGCTTGTTCTTACTGCAGACTCAAGGCTGATAAGGTGGGTCAGCAGTACAAGGCTGATAAGGTGGGTCAGCAGTACTACCGCAACCTTCCACAGTCCCCTGCTGTACCGCTAGTACCGCCCATGTGTCTGGCCCTAGGAATACCATCATCTTATGATAATTTACTTTGTCTCCTAGGTTATGAGCATTTAAAAGACGCTAATCGGCTGCTCCTTCACCTTGAATCTGCCTCATACTTCTGCTTTGTTGCACTACAGATGTATGGACTCTCCCAACAGAGGTGTTGCCTCATCAGCTGTGTTGCTGGAATTCTCTTCATCCAGCTCACCTCTGCATGGCGTGTATGGTGAGGAAGTGAACGCAGCCATCATGTCCAAGGTGAACGCTCTGGGGCGAGTCTTCTTTATGGGAAGGAGAGCTGAAGGGAACATAGATTCATCTACTGCTATGCAGCGGGCTGACAGGTGAGGCGGATAGGGAGAAGAGCTGAAGGGAACATAGATTCATCTACTGCTATGCAGCGGGCTGACAGGTGAGGCGGATAGGGAGAAGAGCTGAAGGGAGCATAGCCTCATCTACTGCCTATGCAGCGGGCTGACAGGTGAGTCGGATAGGGAGAAGAGCTGAAGGGAGCATAGCCTCATCTACTGTGTATGCAGCGGGCTGACAGGTGAGGCGGATGAGTAAGAGTCACACATTCAATTATGTTGTCTTTATGAGGAGTCAATTTGAGACGAATGTGCCTTGAATTTGGGTGGAGGAGGGAGGACTACTCAGTGCCTTGATCATGGGGCTCTCATGTTGCTTTGGAGCACCAAGTGTGAAGTAGCGGCCCAGCCTAGCAGGTTTGAGAGGATGATATCAGCTGAGTACTAAAACAAATAGTGTGACAATTATGACGACTGACAATATGTCATTGGATTCAAAGAATGGTTATTGCACGACAAGTACAGTTTCATCATAGTCGGCTGATGAAGTCATGATGCAGATGTAGAGATCACTATGCAGACACAAAGTACCTAGTACTACAGTTAATATCCCTATTCATCGCACAACAATTCATCAAAATAAATCTGTGAGGAGGCAGCCAATGTAGAGTTATGCATCAACTTCCACATTTTTCTTATTTATGCAATCTGCAGGATCACCTCGATAATAATGGGTATGGTAAGTAAGGAAGATTGGGAGGATGTGTGCACGAAGGCTATTAAGCCCATCCTGTCAAAGGCCTTCCAGCATGTACACAATTGCAAATGTGATGTGGCTGCTCTGATGAGCTACGATGCTTCTAATACTAGCAAATAAAATATGTCATAGTGACTTCAGAACTAGTATGACATCTTCATACTATAATTAATTAGTCTGCTAAATCATTCCTTCTTTCCATACGACTTGTTTGCTGAGCCTTAGTCAGGATAATCCGTACTCAGTTACTTTATCTAGTTGTTTTAAAACCTTTCGATGAGAAAGAAGCATGTATTAAGTAGCTTTTGTGCACCACTAATTGTTAAAAATTGTGCTGAATCAAACTGATGAGGAAATGAAATGATGCATGTGTTGTCCGAAAGTGGAAATATTGTCGATTCCATCATATGTTGCTCACAAGAAAGTAATAATAAAACGCCGAAGCTTGTGAACACACCTATATCTGTATTTTAAGGTGTGTTTGTATTGTAAATAAGTGTGGGAATGACAAGAATCGTAGCAATCCAAAATGAGTTTCATTGCATTCTGCTATTTCGAGCAGAGTATACGAAAACACATGAGAGCCTCAATATTTACAATATCTGATTCCTTGCATGTCCTTAATTTTGGATCTCGAAGAACAGTACATTGTGATGCAAAGAGAGGCATTGCAAAGCAAAAACTCAATACTAAGCACGTTCATGATCAAATAGTATTAAGTGATGATTACCTAGATTTTGACCGTGAACCATTGAGTCGGCTGATTGGACCTGTCAAAGTGCAGCTAATACCAGGTTAATATTATGAGCATCTGTGAAATATTAGATGCTCAGAATGCTCAGTTAAACTATTGCGTGTGGGGTATACATGTATAGCACAAGAACTGGAGAAGTAGCAGAATTTTCTCTACAGCTTGTTAATTTCATTCTCAGCTGCATTTCTCTTTTTATATTACAATCTTGATTTGGGGAAGATTTGATGGAAGCTCCTCTAATACTGACGAGTATGTCTAATGTAGCTTAAATTGAATGACAGGAAAAGGACGTGGGGTGCTAGCGACCAGAGATGTAGTTTGCGGGGAACCTCTCCTGTTGTCTCAGCCTGTTATCTTTATGAAAGATGAGCTAGGGTTCCCTCCCAGACTTGAGACTGCTATAAAAGCCATGCGCTCAGAAGATCTAAGTGCTGGCAAAAAGTATGTAGGTCGCAGCTGGATGAACGAGGCTGAACAACAGCTCATAAACCTCACATTGACTCTTTCAAAGATGATGTTGTCCATCATCCTCATTGTGACCAACATGAAGCTCTGGCAACTGTTGCATCCCTTGAACCTTGTAACAAGGGCCACTCTTGTCAATCTAGTGTTGTAACATTTTGAAGCAAATTGATGGCTTTATGCTACTATCATGATGCATGATCAGTGAGAAGGTACAACTTCTATGCGCATCGGATGCGGGATGCAGGTATCGTTTGTCTTTTCTCAACACTGGTACTCCTGAGAGAAGCAGGCTGCTCCCTTCCCTGGAGATGATGGTGGATGCAGAGGCAGTCGTGAAAAAACAGCAAGAGAAAGAAGCATCAGCCAAAAAAGGTTTTGGAGCCATGACTGTGCCCACTAATCCCGCCGCAAGTAATGGACGTAAAAATGACAAGCCACCACATGGCAATGCTCATATGAGTAGCATAGACCTCTCAAGTTCGGATGCTGTTTCTGAACATGGAGCTGATCAGTTGGACACAATATTGCGCTTGAATTCTGTGTCTGGGCTTCACACTGATCTGGTTCCCTCGCACTGCTGTGGACAAAAGGTCACTAGTTTTCTAGGTAAGCTAGGGCCTTCTTTTAAGTCACTAGTGTGTGCATCGTAGTAAGTGATGTTAGATTCATGATGTCTGGGTATACCTTTATACATCTAGCTGCAAGGCAATGTCTTATTAATTTTTCACACTTTCTTCTTAAGCTGGGCATAATTAGATGAGGGTGAATTCTCTGATAAACTTGCCTGATTTCAGGGCTGTGGCCAGAGGTCGCCATGATCAACCACAGGTACAGATACCGTGCATCATCACGATGACCATGCATCTTGAGGAACTGGTACTGATTGTCTTGGTATTATGTACAGAACTTCATATCCTGGTGCTTACATGATGTGTCTCTTGTGCTGATGCTATGAATTATACATCAAGGGCTTAATCTCTGTACTGTGACTTCTTTGGTTGTTTCATAACTGTACTGTAACTTCTTTGATTATTGCATAAATGTACGGTAACTTCTTTGATTGTTGCATAACTGTACTGTAACTTCTTTGATTGTTGCATAACTGTACTGTAACTTCTTTGATTATTGCATAAATGTACTGTAACTTCTTTGATTGTTGCATAACTGTACTGTGACTTCTTTGATTGTTGCATAACTGTACTGTAACTTCTTTGATTATTGCATAAATGTACTGTAACTTCTTTGATTGTTGCATAATTGTACTGTAACTTCTTTGATTGTTGCATAACTGTACTGTAACTTCTTTGATTATTGCATAAATGTACTGTAACTTCTTTGATTGTTGCATAACTGTACTGTGACTTCTTTGATTGTTGCATAACTGTACTGTGACTTCTTTGATTGTTGCATAACTGTACTGTGACTTCTTTGGTTGTTGCATAACTGTACTGTAACTTCTTTGGTTGTTGCTTAACTGTACCGTAACTTCTTTGATAGCTGCATAACTGTACTGTGACTTCTTTGGTTGTTACATAACTGTACTGTAACTTCTTTGATAGTTGCATAACTTGCAAACTTCGCATACTTCAATGCTCTCTGCTGCCCTGACTACTAACTTCAGCACCCTTTCCTCTCAGCTGTGCACCCAATGCACTTCGAGTGCTCCTTGGGGATAGGATGCTGGTGAGAGCCACCAGGAACCTGCTCAAGGGTGAAGAAGTCACACTTTCATACTTGTCTTTGCCAGGGCCTGGGCAAGGTCTAGAGTTCTCACCTGTGAATGAAAGAAGGCGGATGCTCCAAGATTCACATGGATTTGAATGTAATTGTTACAGATGCAAGGTAGGCACTGTCCTGGGTCATTGCTGATTGACATGTATCCTGCTCAGTATCATAAGTTTGAAAACCAGGCGTTTTTACTTAAAACCTGCAGCACCAGACTCGATGCTCCATACATTGATAAGCACTCATTGCGGTTTCATGTAGTTGGAACTGTCTCATTTAGGTTTCATGTAGTTGGAACTGTCTCATTGCGGTTTCGTGTAGTTGGAACTGTCTCTTTGCGGTTTCATGTAGTTGGAACTGTCTCATTGCGGTTTCATGTAGTTGGAACTGTCTCAACCTCCTGAAGTCCAAGCAGCAGTGCAGTCTGTCCATGATTGGCTGTCTGATGCTGACCTGCTCACCAAAACCAGATCTGCTTTGACAGCCAAAGACCTAGTGGTATTAGAGCAGCTGAAGGCTGAGCTCCTAGGGAGAGTTGCACAGCTGGAGAAGGAATTTGAAGCTCAGGCAGTCACGACAGAGGTATGCTGTAGGAAGAATTGATTGCAGGTACTATTTTTCAGGTCTCTTCACCTCTGCTCTTCTGCACAGCAGTTTGCTTCTGTAAATCTTCTGTATATCTTCTGTAAATCTTCTGTGCAGACTGCCCTGATGTCCAAACAAATCATTTTATGGCCCACACATCATTTTGAAGATTAAAAGGGCAAATGCCTACATTCTTCATTAATGAACTTCACAGTTTTTAAGGGAATACTCAAGGTAGGAAATAGGAATCAATTCATGAATCAGCTCCCCTGGTGCTCACTACTTGTCCTGGAGCTATTATTTTCAAAAACAGCTGTGCTCAACAGGTCAGGTTATGGCTGAAGGCTAGTGCATATGGGCTTTACGAGCTGCTTGCAAATTGCCAAGATGTGGGGAATGAGAGTGATCCTGGGCAGCTGGCGCAGCTCACGCCTCTCATGGCGTTGGTGGCCCCAGGGTCTGAGGCACACTTGCTGCTCACCTTAGAGCGATTGCTGAGGGCTGGGCAGATAGCCAAGACATCGCCCGAGACGGAGCAGGCAGCCAAGGAGTGCATTCTGGTGAGAGGAGATGGATGTATAGTAATGTAGGCACTCCAATAACACATCAGCTATTACATGACGGGATGTCAGGCATAGTAGCACTGCTGGTAGCTGACTAGCTGTAGTTATTCATGGAAATGTGTAGCCGGTTCTAAGCAATGCTTTCACTCATAGCCCAGATCACTGTTCAGGGCTCAGAATGTTGAGTATGGCACAGCTGCAGGCTTAATGAAGTATCTAAATTTTATAATCAGTAAGAGAATTGGTAGAGACTTTATTACGTGTTGAATGTACATTTTAATGTAAGGGCCTTCACTGCAAATGCTTTGCACAGGCTCATAGTTTGCGATATGGAAAGGTCTCAGATGCTTCATTGACGAAAATCATGGGAATCATGGGATCCCTCGACGCTTGCTTGGGTAGATATAGCTTAGAGAATCTAGCTATTACGAAGTTATAGCCTATTGCATGATTTATTGTAGGAATGTACCTAACAAGTACAGGCATGCTGAGCTGTCTGCCTTCTATAATAACTCACATGTTACACCTTCTGTTTTCGATCATCAAACATCTGAAAAATAACATTGATGACAAGATGTAATATATTATATAAAAATACGTACAACCTATTACGACGAACAACATACCAGGTTTGGTTTCGGAACGTACTAGGTATTGAAAACATCTCAAGTTCACAGGATTTCGTCACTGTCGTCTCTGTCTATGTCAGGAGCATATGAATAGAACTGGACTGTATAGAATGAAGAGTGGAGTATGAAGCAAAAGGCATTGGCATTTCTGGGTGTACCACTTGTGATCCTGTTGGTGTGCAGTGGTGTATGGTTCCATCACCAGCATTCAGAACATCTGCACAGAGCATCTGGATCAATAACTGAAGAAGATCATGCCATTTTTATGAAATCTGGGATCGACTGTGAGGAGGCATACCATATTCAAGGATATGAGGGCCCTGAGACAGTTTTGAGGTATTTCAATGCATCCTGCTTTAGATTTGCATCTGACATGTCAAATTTGCACCGTTCCGTTGTATTTATTCTATTGAAAAAGAACATTCCAACATTCTTCCCAGGATGTTCTCAATGACTCAGCTAACGTTCCGTCAGCTCAATCCTGGGGTGGGGATGAATCCACAAATGGGCACTGTTCTTTGTGTGAAGGGTGCTATTGGGGTATCCACCAAAGTAACGGTGAGGTATATGGGACTGTGTTATGGAATCTTGTAGGATACTTAGGAAGGAATTCGCCTCTGAATGATAACCTTAATAGGGACAGATGCGGCAAAGTAGGTGGTGTTACCTTCTAGTTTTATTTTGAAAACACTGTTATCTTACTTGCATGTGGAGAAGAACATTGTGTTAGTATTTTTTCGTGTTATAGCCATTTTGGATGAGTACTTACATCAATTATTTCCTTTCAACTCTTTTGCTTGCATATGTCATGACCTTTCTCACCATGAAGCTATAGCATTGATGAGCTGTCAGCATGTGTTATGGAATCATATAGGATACTTAGCATTGATGAGCTGTCAGCATGTGTTATGGAATCATATAGGATACTTAGCATTGATGACCTGTCAGCATGTGTTTGCAGCCCTTCCACTGGTTCTGGCCAGTCACTCTTGCAATCTTGGGAGCATTGGGCTTCACTGTCTCCTGGCTGCTGAAGCACTACTTTTCTACATCACCAGCCAGCGGCGGTACAAAGCAGGTACTGCCAAGTACAGGTTACGCAGCCACTTATGAGTCTGCTGCAGCAGGGGTCCCTGAGAAGGAGCAGCTGCTGCTGCTGCCCTCACTTCAAACGTAAACCCTCACCAGCTGGAACCTCTCTAGCTTGTTAGGCATCACGGGCAGGCAGAAGAACGCTGGGTATTAGTGGACAGAGAAGAATCGTAGGATGTGCTGTTGATATGTTACAATATTTGCGGCTTTACACTGTTGATAGACGTCCAATACAATCAGTGTGCCTGAATCATTTGGATAAGATAACTTGAGGGCTATTTTGATGAAATGGAGTGGAAAATACCTATAATCCATAAATGCCAAACTGGCTTGAGGTCATAAAGCAGAAAACTTCTTTCCTTTGCAATGGAACATCTGCTATGCGCTTAAGGCTTTGTCCGCTTATGTAGGACATCATAGATTCTAAGTGCACGACTGTCATGATCTTTAAGACATTGCAATTAATCTTGGCAGACGACAACAAGCTAATGGAATGCATAGCTGGTGTTCCATGCTATCCAATGCAGTAGTGCGTCCAAGTGTAACAAAGATAGAAACTCATCAAATTATGTTCTTTGTAGCCCACACACAAAACTAAAGATAAAGCAAGGATAAATGCTCCTAAATCTACTCTGTACTACTCTAATTTCAGATCCGCCTCCAAGTTGTTCCGTGACTTCTGAACATCACGTAAAAAACATCATGTTACGCATGCACCCTAGTGCCGTTCGCAGACCCTCCCCTAGAATTCCGTCCTCCCACCCCAAGCACCATTATTGCTGGTTGTTAGTGGAGCACCTGGTTGAGACGGTTTCGGAGGCCATGAGGAGGGGGGCCCAACAGCAGGGGCACCCTGAGTTGGAGGAGGGGGGGGCCATGACGAGGGAGGAGCTGGTACTGCTGCTCCTAATTCAGCACTGCCCGCTATTTGAGAGTTAGGAGCAGGGAGAGCTGCAAGGAGCAGGAGTCATAAGATCAAATACAGTAAGAATATTGTGTTCAACATCTAGAGCGCCTGATTAGCGTACCAATCAGAAAGCAATTTGTAAAAAGAGTCTGGGAAAAGGTGCAGGAGTGGTGATGGAGCTGTGACAGGTGGAGAACTACAAGATCTAGTGGTCAGAACCTGAAGCCTGCTTGGATCTGTCAAGGAAAACAACGCTGAGAAGCAGAGCTCTGGATGAATCTTGTTGTGACTGCCTAACAAGACTAAATGCTGAGCCTGACCATAATGTTAAAAATGTATTTCAGAATTACCTTCTGACCAATCTGCTCCCAATTGGTAGCTGACATACAAGCAGCAGCACAGCACTATGATGAAGGTTCCGGTCACAATGTAGGCAAAGGCTGCAGGCAGGGTACCAGGGTACTCAAATTTCAGTAACGTTTTGAATGAATCTGCTTCTGATTGAAAGAACCTCATGCGGATAGATTCAATCTGTAACCTTACATGGTTCAGCAAAGAACTGTAGTAAAGGTCAGTGGCTGAGTTACAGTTTTGAGAAGAGGAGCAATGTTGTCATCAAAAGATTCCGAAGGTTCATGATCGTGAGGTGTCGTACCATATGCAGCGTTGTAAGCTGACAGTATTGAGGAGGACCACCAGTTAGTAGAGTTGAGACTGACAGCCAAAGCGTGATTCGCATTCAAGATCAGTCCCGACAGCAGCACAACCCAAGCGCCATTAAACGCAGACCCCAGCAACATACCATGACTGGAAAATGAGGTCCACATGTAATGAGTTGTACTAACATTGCCAAGAATAACAGTTGAACACAAAATGAAAAGTGTATCCCTACTGTTCCTCCTGAATAATCAAGATAATGTGATACAAAGCCAGCGTGCCAAAACGCATGCTCAGCACAGTTTCTATTTCAGAAGACTCTGCCGACATGAAGTGAGAGTTTTTTCAATACCTGGTCTCCATTCTGAAGCCAAAAGACTTCCTGTGAACATTTTAAAAATCAAATCATGATTCTAAGTGGAATATAATTTCTGTTGAACTTTGCTATAATACAACGACATGGCTTGGAGCGAATGAGTCAAAGAAGCATGTGCCATGAGAAAAGCTTGCATAAAAGCTAGGTAACAAAAACTTAACATGTAGACTTACCCAGCTATTATAAATGGCGAGGCAATGAGGAAAAGGAACACTACAATAAAGGGCAAGACGCAAGCAGCAGTCCACCCTGTGAATGGTTAGAAAAATGATGAAGTAATTGCTTAGGTGATGTTGTTGACATGTCACATCAGGTAATTGCGAGTCGAGGCAAAGCCCATGGGCTAGAAAAGTATGCAGCTAACTTCCCCACCGTCGAAAAACGTCTGACACAGAAAATAAAATGTTAGGATACCAATAGGACATTTGGAGAGAATGGACAGTCCTTACTGAATCAACTCCATTAACTGCATTTTTACTCCTAACGTATTGAATGCTGTTGGATATTGTCACTGCTAATCCGAGGAACGTAGCTGAGCACAGCTGCAGAAGATCACAGGGAAATTATAATCATTAGCCACTTTGGATTCTAGTTGAGTACCTAGATACGGAGATTTAGAATTACTACTGTAACAGCTTACAACCCACCGCATGAAAGGCCCACGCAAACCAAAGTATTCGCTTTGCTGGATGCATGAATGGAGGCTGTAGAAATTGTAAATGTAACTGAAATGCAAGCTCTGAATTGACTTGAGCCTCAATGCGCATTATTAGTTAAAAACCGTTGTTGTACAACCCGTTGAAATTCAGAACGCGTCTTCAACTTTAGTCTTGACGTGCATCTACCTTTCTGACATTGAAATTTGATAAAAAAAAGTACCCTGTTATATTGAGCTTTCACAGTACCTACTCTTTCATTTTACCTATCTAAGTACTACGCCCATCTTTGACAAGTACAATCATCATTAGAGCAATAAGTTATGTTTCTATTTACGCCAGTCACATCAGCATGTCTAACAATGTAGTGGGAGAGGGGCTAACAATTCCCTCAACAAGAGAGGTAGACTGAGAAAAAGAAAAAATCGTTATGACATATAGAGGAAGGATTGCATATGAGGTGGGGCAAAGATCATTGGAATTTAAAACAGTTTGAAATCTTTCGTGTATGATCTGAGTCTGGGAATGGGACAATGGGGTACCCCATCTTCAATAGCACTAGAAACATCATTGAACTCATCAAATGCCTTGCTCATCATAAGGCAGTCCATGGCAAGCACGGCACAGTCACAATAGTGAACATACACAAGCTAAGGAGGGCTATGAACAAGAGCCTGGGAAGATGTGACGAGTCATGCTCTACAGCTGGCAGACCTAATAAGATTAGTGACATATAAAATTAGGTGGACAGGACTCTCACATGGAACGAGTAGTATTCTCAAATACAAGGCTTTCACTTGGGAAATCAATTTCTACTATGGCAATAATTTCCCTGTAGAGGTCCTGCATGTTGCACTAACGAAAGCCAGGAGGCATATGCTCTCCTGCTCCTGCTTTCCGTTTCCTCCCCGATGTACCTGCTGTAAAACCAGAGGAGGGCCTCATACCCGGTGCTAGTGCCACACTGCTTGAGGCAGTAGCACCGTCCCTTAATGCACGCTGTGCAAAATTAGGAGCAGCAGCTGCTGCATTGTGTACATGTCTCGTCTGCTGTGGCCCCTGGCTTTCATCAGGCGCAGTACGCTTGAAGTACCGGACTGGCTGTGGTGTATTTATACCCTGAGTAATTCATGACATACAATGAGATGCCATATTTAGTACTTAGCACAAAAAGAATCAAAGCATGCGCATAACAGGCCGGTCCCAACAGTATGACATCACTTACAGCATGTGCAAAGACGTTTGGCGAGGGCCTGGGGTCACATGAAGTGAAGTATGGGTGTTGCAGCGCTTCCTCAGCAGTGATCCGTGTGTTTGGATTGTACTCCAGCATACGGGACAGAAGGTGGAATGCCTCATTGGGTAGCTGGCACTCCGGGGGGAGGCGCCCACCTAAATGTTAGCAGTACTTCAGTACTGTTTTGCATCATGGGCATGCCCGAATATGTGTTTACATGGGCAACACCAAAAAGCCATAACAAGAAGAAGCACATCTATTTTCTTGAATCTTCCTCGTGTATATTCAGGATAGTAGGGAGGGGAGGCATAAAAAAATGAGTAGGGCGCATTCTGGTCTTCGAATTGAGCACAGGCATGAAAAGTGTGAGTGATGCAGGAAAACCAGATGGGTGCCAATGCATGTGGCCTGAGCTGCACAGAAGATGTGGTACCCAAGCACAGATCAGTAAGGTGAGTGCCCATAATAATATAACCTGAGTACCAAGAGGGTGCATTCCTCATCATGGATTCTAAGACCACTTGTGTTAACTGGCTTTGAGCAGGGTAGCTATCTCGTTTCAGTCTGATGTTATCAGTGTTGTCATGCCAGTGGTGCATGTGATCAAGATCTGGCCACTGGCGAACTGTTGGTTGCCCCAACACATGAAAGATCCTAGGAGCAGTTTTGAAGAAATTATGCAGATCAGCAAGGAACTGGGAGATGAGATGAAAAACAATTTATATCTAACTGAGCAGGCTGCATAGCATCGAATACATATGCATTATAGCAACTTATTAAATACATGTCATGTAAACAATCATGAATTGTTGTGTGGTTGCAAAGCTGGTTGTGGGCTACTTTTCTTCTTGAAGATCAGCTTTAACCCTAGGGTTTAAGAGTCATGAGATCTCACTTTTCCAGCTGATCATTTTGGAACAGATTGCCTGGAGACTTCTTTTCCTGCCCCTTGAACAATGGCTGCAGCATACACAGCTCTGCAAAGATGCAGCCGGCAGCCCAGACATCCACTGCCCTTGTGTAGTGCTTAGAACCTAGGAGAAGCTCAGGGGATCTGTACCTGAAGAGGAAGGAGAATCAGGTAATTGCATTTAATATCTGAGCACTATAAGCTTCGAAAACAAAGTGGGTTTCAACTCAACCTTAAAAGCATGCAGCAACAGGAGAATCAATCTAAGCTCAGACCATGTCACCCAAGGTATGTTCTTTGCCCTGTGTTCCCGGCAGTTTCTTCAGCAATTCTGATGATGCGTGCAAGTCCACAATCTTTCATTTGGTAAACATTAATTGCTCCAGCCAACTTATGTAGGGAATCATCACCTGTACTGCCTTCCACATGGTCACCATTACTTATTGTACCTGCCTGCCCTATGGTCACCGGTACTTGTACTGCCTACCATATGGTCACCACTACCCCGTTGTCACACAGTGGTCTCAAAGGTGCTTGAAAGATGCGTGCAAGGCCAAAGTCTGCTATCTTCACCCTTCCCACTTGATCTGGTCCGGCATCCTCTCCCATAACCAGTACATTGGAAGGCTGCCAATGGTGAGAATGACATAAACAAAACAATATGAGACTGTAAAAGAGGAAACATACATTTCAATATTGGATTCAAATGTCACTTGCTCATGCTCTGCAAGTATGAGATCAAGGGAGGTGGCAGGCTGGGGAGGTGAAGAAAGTGAATCGCAGAGGTAATGAGAAAGTTGTTGCATGCTCTCACATAATGCATGACCTTCTAACATGTGAGGCTACTAGATGTAGATCAGAGGTAGAGCACTCACCTTCA
The DNA here is from genome assembly GCA_002335675.1 of Chlamydomonas eustigma. Lineage (NCBI taxonomy): Eukaryota > Viridiplantae > Chlorophyta > Chlorophyceae > Chlamydomonadales > Chlamydomonadaceae > Chlamydomonas > Chlamydomonas eustigma. Next base: position 102,431 of record BEGY01000056.1, on the reverse strand, counting down.
GATCTCTGTGTATCACCCAGTTCTGATGCATGTAGCTGAGACCATTCAGGAGCTGCCACATGACTGACTTGATCACATGATGTGGCATGAGACCTGAGCAAGCCAAGGCGAAGATCGGGGATGGGGTTGGAGAGCGAAGCAATGCATGCTTTTCCAAAATGAAAAGATAAACTTTTGGTATTTCTGAAGCAGATGTCACTAGACTGCTTAGATCAAAATGCTGGTAACGTGCAAACAAAACAAGATGATTCTGAATTAGTGTAGAGCACATATTTAGAGGGACGCTTCACACCTGTGGGGTTTTGACTCCTTAGATCACGACATTCCCTGCAGAAAGAAGCATTGCCATGAACTAGTAGACATGTTAACAGCATAGACATATGCCTCGAGTCCAAAGGCAAAGTGCGCAGGAGCCCTATATGGGCATGGACATCTGGTGTCGTCTCATGACATGATCTTGCCATTTATGATCCTGTGAATGCTTCAACTGATCCTTTACCTGTGAAATCTGATCATTTCAAATAGATCATGCTCAGCATAGTCGAATGCAAGCCACAGGCTTGACTCAGCTCTGTTGATATGAACACTGTCAAGGTGCACCAAGTTGTCATGTTGCAGCTCACGAAGGAGCATGATTTCCCTGATAGCTGTCGGGCTGATCCCCTCCCCTTCCCTGCCCTCCTTAAAATGCTTTAGGGCATACCGTTTCTTTGAATCTTTTGTGCCAACAGAGCTCTTAGCTGTTGCTAAATAGACCAACCCATAAGTTCCTTCCCCAACTTTCTCTCCTTTCTCAAACTTAGGAGGGAATTTGTAGTTCGTTCTGAGAATCGGAACACTCTGTTTCATCTTGCATCAGATATGTCGAAGCTTTTGGATAATTGTATATCGATTGATGGACTATTTGTTCGTAAAGAAACCTAAGTATTATTTTCACACTTTCAGACACAGTATTCCATCCAGCTCAGTTTAGCCGAGGAGCTTTGAAGTTTGCAAGCCGAGGCATGAATGCAAATACCATTGCAGCCCCAGCTACTAACGCAGAGCAGGACAGGATTGGGCGGATGTACGCAACTGCTGGGTCATTTACTCTCCCTTTGCATTTAAGATGCTCCGCAGCTGTTGCAACTTGAACGCTCAAACGATGGAATTCAGAAGCCTCATGATTGAGACGCTGCAATGCAGAGATACGGGTAACGTTTACAACAAGGCGGTGTTTTTTCTCACAATGCTTTCATCAGATACATAATGTAATATGAGACATAAAGACTCACATCCAGAAGGTCCACCATGTGGCCCCACTCCAAAAGCAATGCATAGGACATGATTGCCCTCCAATGCTCCACTACTGAGGAGTAAAGCTTAAGCATCGACACTATATTATCCTGTATTCAAAATTTTACAAGAAATCAAGCTAGGTATTGCATCCAAGTGACTCATTACATATTACAATTTTATACCATGACTACTTCTTCTCTGACAAACCCTCTATCAACTTCACACCGGAAATAAAAAACGCACCTTATTCTTGTGTACATGTATTTGCATATGATCTGATATACGAGCTGACTCCAGGGCTCTAATTCCAATGTTTACCATTTCTACCGAGGCATCGACTGCATCTAATACATAGCTCCTTGCAAGGGCATCTCTTTGAATATCCGTGTATCGAAGCCCTGTGCATCCCAAGACAATAATCATGATCATTCACAGGAAATCCAGAGATGTTGCATATGTAAGCTGAATGTAGCATCTGTATTCCATTGACAAGGTTGGAAGGCCTCGATCAGATTTTTTCCATCATATTGCTGACCTGTGGAGGTGACCGAGAGAGGGTGAGCACCAACGGACCACAACCAATCATGTATCACTCTTTCCCCAGAGGGATTCACACCCATATGGGGCGGCAGTACACCTCCCAGGAACTGCAGTACAGCCCCTAGGGCCTCCTTCTCTGGGGCATGGGATCTTGACATGAGAGCACCATTACACATCATTCCCGTTGGATGCTCATCCCTTCAAACCAGATCCAACACAGAGCATGAAAAGGACAACTTCATAAATATCTAAAACCCTAGTACTTTCATATTTAAATCAAATACAAGTTCAAAATAACCTTCAGGACCAACTAAATTGGTAAACTGTCTAGCACCTTCCACAAAGAAAGAAGTGATGAGAATTGTAATGTTGTTAAGTACCACAAAGCATGTCAACTGTGGTACACCAACACTCACTGCTGTGCTGCATTACTGATGACTATTATCATGTTCTCCAAAGCCTTTGCGCTATAGTGTTCATCGATGAGGACAGCCATGTGGCGCTGAAGCCGAAATATGAATACAGGGACCTAAGGATAAAGGAAAGGTCTCACATTAGAAAATCCCTGTCATGTTTCATACTTCAAGGGTATTTATTAGGTATCCTGTTTCCTGTGTCATTGACTTATTCCAAAGATGAGGGAAGTATGTCGTATAAAATTTATTAGCAGACGTGTTCGCATTTCGTTGCTGAGGCTTTGTACATGCCCTCTAAGATAGAAATTCTTTGCACCTAGACATCAGTTCATGCGTCAATAATATACAGAACACTCCCTTTCCGATTTGCACATACCTAAATGCAGTTGCCTTTTCAGGCTCACATGGTCGCTATTCATAGTATCTATGACATAACAGCCAGTAAATGATTTTTGTTCTTGAATAACATACAGAATGAGGAATCATGTCAGGTTAATCTCACAGTGAGTTCAACAGCATGCTCTGTAGTAGAGGGGTACTCTTTCAGGATGGGCCACAAGTGGTGCTCCAGCTCTCTTGAATCCACGTACATGATCACGGAGACTGCATACGAGGGGTGAACAGGAATACTATACCATCAGCAATACTGGCATCGACATCCAGTGATTTCTAAAAATATTTGAGTCGTGAAGTATCTCAGTGGCACAGAGCGGCAGTACACCTCCCAGGAACTGCAGTACAGCCCAGTGGCACAGAGCTAACTAGATTTTAGCCATCTGATCATATATTTCAGCACTCCTGTCACTGTCAACATAAAGAACCAACTTCTCAGTCTAAGTTTTAGACTTCCAGTATTAATTAGTTTGCAAGCATCCATCATGCACATGCCCATGCATCCATCATGCGGCTGCTGACCATCCACATGCACAACCTCATGCATCAACATGCAACTGCTGACCATCCACATGCACATGCTAGTGCATCACCATACAACTGCCAACCTCCCCCATGCAACTGCTTACCTTCCATGTGCTCCTGGGTGCTAGGGATCTGAGGCCTCCCAGTCCTCAAGGACACTGCGAAGGCTGTTGCAATACCATAGTCTTGCTCCATGTTCAGCTGATGTAAATTAAGCCTGAATGCCTGATGCACACGTTCTGAACCGCTTCCAGGAGCACCACTCACTTGCAATGTCTGAACCTGAAATAGATACATGTAATAGCCGGGTTCACCTGCCTGATAAAGCTCATAAGTGTTCAACAGTGAAGTGAGCCATTTGGGACAAGCACCCTCAACCAGATATACCTGACTAAAGAAGGCTTGGATGTCAAAGGCGGCACCAGAGTCACTACTGAAATGACCTTGTGTGTCCTTGCTGCGCTCTGTTATCACATACACATCAAAGAGCACCTGAAATATCATTAGGAGGAAACAGGTTAGTGTACAACCAGGAAAGAAGGGATCATTATTAACATTAAGAGCACATCAATTAGAATTGCAAAAGCAAAGTCATAGCTCTTCATAATTGTACATCATATCATGCTTCCTGTCGAGCATATTCTGAATTGCATGATAAGGCAATCAGAGTCCACGTAATTGCATGATAAGGCAATCAGAGTCCACGTAATTGCATGATAAGGCAATCAGAGTCCACGTAATTGCATGATAAGGCAATCAGAGTCCTCGTAATTGCATGATAAGGCAATCAGAGTCCACATAATTGCATGATAAGGCAATCAGAGTCCACGTAATTGCATGATAAGGCAATCAGAGTCCAGGTAAGCCAATGTTTACCCTCTTGGCAAAGGGCGGAGCCACGTCATGTGGAGATCTCCCAAGTTTTCCATCATTCAGGTCCCCATGCCTCCACACCGCAGTGGGTGGAGCAATGACGTGGCGGATTGCCTTGGACATGATACCCGCCATCTCAGCCATGAACAAGTCCCGCACACGCTGCCAGGGATCAGAAGAAGATCATTATACATGAGCCTTGTATAACAGGATGAGTTGAGGAAAAAGAAAGCAGCATCGCTGTGAATGTTCCACGACTCTGAATAGATATCAAATATTTTTAACTGTTACTTGCTCTCCCATCTAAAAGTGCATGTGTGCAACTGACCTGACCCTCTGCTCTGTGTATGCCATGCTCAGCCTCTCCCAGTTGCCCCATACCAAAAATGTCCCACATGTGCGTTGGATGAAGCTCAGTCGTGACCTCCTTAACACACAATGCAAGAGATTGAAAATTAGTGATGAACCTGACTATCCATACTGAATCACTAGTAAGAAACTGAATCCATGGTAATTAGTGATGAACCTGACAATCCAGACTGAATCAATGGTAAGTCATCATTAAGAGACTGAATCAATGGTAAGTCATCATTAAGAGACAGAATCAATGGTAAGTCATCATTAAGAGACTCCTACCAGGTCCAGCCTACTTCACTACATGCCTGAATATGTCAACCATATGAAGATACCCATAAGAGTGAAGATGCATGGAGTGAGGAGACAGTGCTACATGCACATAAGAGTGAAGATGTATGGAGTGAGGAGACAGTGCTACATGCACATAAGAGTGAAGATGCATGGAGTGAGGAGACAGCGGTGCTACATGCACATAAGAGTGAAGATGCATGGAGTGAGGAGACAGTGCTACATGCACATATGGGCCTTAGTCATGACAGTGATCCCTTCTCACACTTTGCTGTGCATGAAGTATGATGCAACATAATGCAGCTTTCCTATTCAGTTCCTCACCCCTGAGGCAACCAATTTTGACAGCTGTGCCCTCAACTTATCAACGTCCTCCTTGATGTCAGCACACAGCATAGGAGGATCAGGCCTCTGATGACAGTGTCTGAGAGCCCAAGCGTGGTATGTATCCAGCTCAGCCTGAGGAGTGCAATAATTCAGAGAGCTAGATGATGAGCATAGTGGCGGGCTTTGTGGGGTGTGACCACAGCCCAATGCAGCATGGGGCATGTAACATGGACTCTGGAACAGCAGAGCAAGGAGACATGGAGCATGGAGGCATGGGGCATTCGAGTGCATGGAAGCATTCAACAGTCTAACCCCTGACTTAATCAGCAAGGTAAAATAAAGTAAATGTTTTACTGGTTCACATTTTGTTGTATATTTATCCTTGGATTACAACTGCTGAGCTCACCCGCAACAGTGCTTCCTTGTACTTCCTGCCCCACTTATCCACTTCGTCCATAGAGTTCACAGGCGGTGCCCCTGGAGCCCTTGAATCGTCCCAGGCCTTACGCTTCAGCATGAAGGCCTGGTACTCTGAATTAGCGGTGGATGCCTGACGCTCCGACTTTGTTCGCATCAGCTCCGCGTGCATGTCTGCCTCCTGACTACCCACCTCAGAGCGGCTCTCCAGCCTGGCCTCTACAACATGAGTTCAAGGTAGCATGAGGTCAAGGTAGCATGAGGATAAGGTAGCATGAGGTCAAGATAGTAGGACCAGGCAGTAGGACCAGGCAGTAGGACCAGTAAGTAGGACCAGGCAGTAGGACCAGGCAGTAGGACCAGTAAGTAGGACCAGGCAGTAGGATGCATAATTGTGACAGTTTCAGGTAAAGAGCCACTCACTCTTCTTGGCTTCTGCTAGGGGTCCAAAGTAGTTGGACACCCTGGGCATGCTGTGTTTGTTAACCACACCATCACCACCTAGAGCTGGCCCCCAATCATTGCCTGAAGCTGTCAGATCTATATAGATCCAGCGGCGTAGGCCAACCCAGTGACTGACAAGGCAGTCCTCCGCAGGATGAGCTGTGCGGAAGTTGCTGTACAGACCTGCTTGAAAGTTTGGGAAAACGTTGGTGTAAACCCTGAGCGCTAAACCAGGTGTGCGAAAACATTGCGGCAAGTGAGGGCTCTTACAGCGTATTGAGAAATCAATGGACTTAAGATTCCTTTTAGGAGACATTTTGAGCCACTTGAGGTATCAGACAATGTCGATTCCTTGTAGGCTTCTCATTTGCTTCCATTTACAACCACAATACTTATTTCATCTTAGTGTAACCTGATCTCCCCTAGGAATCTCATCCTATGATTACTTGAGCTACATATGCAAGCACTCACGCTTTCCTCCTCCCAACAGCTGCTCAATCATGATGGAGGATAGTGGCCCATCCATTCGACGCATGACTCGTACTGCTTGTACTGAAGCAGCAGCACCCTTTCCTCCACTCTCCAGCGCTGTCTTGAGTAAACGCGACCGCTGATCCTCCTCACTCTTGAGGTAAGGCTCCATAGCCTCCACCCAGGTGTTACTATCATCAGAGGAAGGACACCATATTGGGAACGAATGGCAGTTTAAATGCTAGGAGGACACACTCCTTTACCACAGGTTTCGTGCACTTTACATGCTGAGTCAACTAATTTGTGCAGTCTGAGTATGGCTGAGCCCCTGCATGCATGTAATACAGTCAGCCTTTCAGTCTCATCAGTGATATGCGGTCAGCTTTTCAGTAGTCCTACTGATATGTTCACCTTTTTACACTGCTCACCTGACCCAGCTTGCATCATGCACACTGAATTTGTTGTGATTATAGTTGGCATGGTCCTTCCTTCCCCACCAGCTGTGTTTAGGTTCAAGGTCAGGTAAAGCAGGTTCAGGTATGTCCATTACTCTCTACAATTGTGGACATAGCAGAGCTCAAGGATACAGTTTGAGGCAAGTGTGAATGGGGGATTCCATGAAATGTTGGCAGTCTACATAGGCACAGATAGAAGGCAAGAGAGACACGGGTTGGAGGTGGGATTCAGACGGGACACAGCAGGCGGAGTATCCTGATCGGTATGTTGTATTCGTGATATTTTCACATATGGATCCAAGGATCGCGCACTTGAGAGATGGGGTGACACATTCGATAAGTGTTAGAATGTACATGCACTCGTAAGCCACAAGGTCAAGAGCACCACATCACCCACGGTGAGTTCATTACCATATTAGAACCTACCCAACACCTGAGTGGCCACCTACCAGCATGGCACGCATCTGTTCAGATCCCTCTTGCTGAAGATATTCCAGCTCCTTATCGCTGACTCCTTGCCTGTAACCCAACAGACTCCTTTCACAACTCATCCATGTGTAGAAATAAGCCGCAAGCTACTGCTAGCTAATCCAGCATGATAAAGAGTCTTACTCGTCCAATTGGATACCCAGTCCACTCCTTACCTGTAGCCATAGGCAGGCTCACTTGTGCTCCAGGTAGGATTGACAACCACGATGGTGTACTGTGCTATGAGACCTATGGACTCTACAAAGTGGTTAATGAATGCCTCCATCTTCTTAGCATCCACCTATGTATGCCAGGGTATGCCAGGGATGAATTCAGGATGATCTTAATTCAGTACTGATAGAATAAACATCCTGTTCACTATTCAATGAGACAGCTAGACCATATACATGGACATCTATTGCTGGTTCCTGATATCTATCCTTATTCTGAGCCATGACAGCAGGACAATCCAGCAGCAATCAGCACTAGTGCTCGTATATGATATCTTCTGCCAGCACTCGTAGCCACACTGTTGGGAATTATAGCAGAATACTGTGGTTTAGGGTTAAATTAAGCACATTAACTGGAACACAAAACACTCCTGCAGCCTTAATCTGAAGACAACCTGGTGAGCTCCTGTCTCGATATGAGGGTCTACAGGACGACTGAAAGCATGGATAGCTCTCTCAAAGGTTGCCATCACGGCCCGCTTTTGGATGACCATGACACGGCAAGTGAAGTTCAGATGAACTGCACTGTGCACTGGCTTTTGGTGCTCATGGTGGCCATGAACTAGGCCAGCACAATACCCTGCAGGATGAGTCATCATAATTCATATCTGAAGGCCCCAGTATCATAAAATAAGGATTAAGAGCTTCCACAACATCACATCTTATACCAAGAATAAGGATTAAGAGCTTCCACATCATCACATCTTATACCAAGAATGAAGTTTAGGATGTATATTCCAACCATCCTCCCTCACCATCTTCAGAACAAGACAGGTCTGCCAGCTCAATACGGCTATGTGGCAATATGTGATCTATATGGCTGAACCAGTCACTCAGTCCCTCTGACGATACATCTACTCCCATGTTGCCATCGTTTGAGAAGCCAACAAAAACAATGGTGAGAGGCACTGGCATGTGAATGGCTTCCACTGGTGATAGACCCAGGTACTCTGCTACATTGCTGTGCTTGTTAAACTCCTGATTCCACACATTGAATAAAAATGTATGAACATGCACGTCTAGCATGCATGTATTCTGCTACATTGCTGTGCTGTTTGACATCCTCGACCCATCCACTGAACCAGAACTGTATGAACAAACACTTTTTGCAGGCATTTGCTGGCATGAACAGGCATGACTCAGCATGGTGGCACAGCTCGTGAAGCCTTTATATAAGCTTAAAGCTTGCATTGAGTCTTTACACAGCGTAACTCGCCTCTTTATCAAAGAAATTCTTATTGTGCAAGACACGAATTCTGGAGAGTTCATCATTATCCCACGTGATCGACTGCAAAAAATAGCCATTAGCTCATCATTTTACTGTCATAGACTACATAAGAGGGCAACAAGACATCACAATGGCACATTTGTACCTCATCAAAGAACTTAGAACCACTTTTCTTCTCGCATCTGTAATGGAAGTACGGGACCAGTTAGTAGAATGTCCTAACTGTTAGCTTCCAAAGAGTGCTTGAAAGGTAAGAGTACCATAAGTTCATTACTAACCTGGCTGCTGGAAGCAGATTAGCTGCAATTGTCACCACAAAGAGAAATGCCCGAATCATAGGGTCTGAGACGTCAGGACTCTAGGACATAAATGAGAGCTGTGATAACATAAATCTGTGGGGTGACATTATGTATGATAAAGAATACACGTGGGGGCATTTAGATCTCTCCATGGATGGACGTAAGAGCGTGCTCCGAAGCACATATTGAACACATGAGGATGTTATGAAGTACTTTCTTCTGCATGTTTTGTTTATTGGCCTTCTGAATCTTAAATATATGATCATTCGCCTATCGCGCTTTGTTCAGTTCCAATAAAGTTTTAAAAGATCCAGACAGGTGTTGGTGCTCTCTTTCATTATTTCTTACTACTTAAAGTTCAGCTATTTCCAAATTGTCTATTTCGCAGGGAGTTTTAGTCGGAATTTCTTTTAATACCTAAAAGAATGGGCCAGGAACAGAGCACAAGTGCCCTTGAGGCTGTTGATGCTGTTCAGAATGAGCTAGACCAAAATGTAAGCAACATGAGAGAACTTCAGTTTCCTTATCTCATGTTAAAGAGCACGGGAAGACGAGTTGAGAGAAAGTCCCATTGCAGGCATCCCATATTCAAGGATTTGCAATGTCATTGCAACAACTGCAGGTATCGCCTGCAGGCATAAAATTGTACAAGTATGTCACTGCTGGTTCATTGGGAAAGTGGGAGCTTTCATCATCAGCTGCAAAACCTCATTTCTATGATGCTCTTGAGGACTCCTCATCAGCTGGGAAAAAAAGCGACTGGTTCATGGTGGTAGGTCCTATCTCTATCATTCTTTTTCTTCAAGATCTTAGTATAGAGGCCATGAAATCTTCTCTGTAAGCGACCTTGTCTTCCCTACAGTAGTTGTGACAAAATGTCTTAGATCTTGAGATATTCAGCACAGTATTCCTGCAAATGAAGTTAAAATTTGCATGCAATTAGGTTGATGCTTCTGACATAGAAGTGCATCTGGATCAATCTGCTGGACTGATCATGGATGTGACACAAAGGAGGTTAACTTTCAATGCTGACGGCCAAGTCTGGGCCATGCGCTTCCCAGACGTTGAGACCTTCAAGTGAGTTGTGCTCTAATTGGAACAGCACTTTCAGCCATCTCCTGTGGCCTTCATTAGCACTTAAGCCATCGATTGAATATGTATCTCCTCTGAAATCTTGTTCTCAGGAGCTTTGGAGCAGAGATGAACAGCAAGTTGTTCTATAACACTTATGGATACGAGAACACAGATGCTGGCCGAGCAAAAGGGCTGGGGGCTGACTATGCTGACCGTATGTTCAACATAGAAGGAATCCAGGTAGTCATAGCGTTCACACAAAATTCATTCAGTACTCATGTCTGCAGTACCTTGACAGTCATCATGAGTCAAAATGTAAAAATCTGTAAATGTGTTGTAAGTTTTCTAAAGAAGCATGGAGGGAAGGCTGAGGGTAACACCATTAGCAATTCTTCAATTCTTTTTCAAAATTCTGCAGGTGGTTCAACCCATGGATGTGGATCCGGAGCGTGATGATTTTGCAACCCCAGAGAAGATCAAAGAGAAATCAGCTCGTCAAGATGATCCTCAAGATGACCCGATCATGGGAGTAGTTATGGGAGCTAATGATAACAGCTACTTACTAAAGAGTGGAGGCAAATTTGATGTCCTCAGGAATGTGAGTGAAAACCGTGAGTTGCGAAACATAAGAAATGCCTCAACATTGCTAAAACCTATGATTATCTTAGCAAGCATTCAGGATATTGATAAGGACACTTGTACATGTCCACGCAGCTCATGGCTTCCCTTTTTTAGGCTGTCTTCATCAGCTCTTCTTTTTCAACTAATACATCTAATACTGCCTTCTTGCATCTTGCATTATGCAGGTTGTGGGTAGTGGTGTTGAGGACAAGTGTATCTCATTCACTCTCACGCCAGGGACCAGTAAGGGGAGCAGCCGCACACCCTCTATGTTCACCCCGTCCAGGGTGCTGCTGGCTCAAGGGGAGAGGAAAATGAACTTACTGACCCCAGATAATCCCAACCTCTTGCACCACGCCGATGTGGAGACAGGTGACTCAGCGTCCCATGGCAGCACTTTTTAAACCTGTCTTTCCCTGCCTGCATGGTATTTTGAAGTTCTGGAATGTGTGAACCTTTTGCCAACGCTGTGTAGTTGTCATTATGATTTCTTATGTAATCATTTCTCATTTCTGTCTGCAGGCCAAATCGTATCCACATTCAGCTTTCAGAAAGATCGCGTTGAGATCCCTATTAAGGACATCACACAGTAAGTCAAGGAATTTTAGGCAAAAAGGAACAAGAGTTCAAATGCAGATCGTTTTTAGGAAATGTGTGCCCTTAACTGATTCCTATTTCAATTTTCTGCTCCTGTTCCCTCGCATTAATACTACTTGAAATACTACATATTCACAGTGATAGCAAGACGGGCCAGATGGAGGAGACCTCCACTTTCCTAGGGTTGGACAACAACAGGCTGTGCAGGTGAGAGCGGCCACTTGCCTTCTACGGAGAAGGAATGGCTCCCTGTACAAGAACAAAAATATAGTCCAGGCCTGAGATAGGCCTGGACTGTATTTTGTAGAATATAGCTCTTCAAGATTTGCTTAAGCTCCTTTTTTCAACTCTCTACAAAATTGTGGAAATTCTTATTAAAGCCAACTTTGTGCATTGAAAATCCACATATTTCATTGTGCTGTGCGTTTAGCTCACAACCATGTCAGTGTGTCCAATGGTTCATGGCGAGTATCCTGCGTGCATTAGGTGGGACCTCCGAGATGCAAAAGGCAAAGTTGCTGAGAGTCCCGTTGTGAACTATCAGGAGGGCAAGGATTACTCCCGAGGGACTAATTTCAACTGTATGGCAACTTCTGGGGATGGCTTTGTAGTCATAGGCTCTCAGGTACCTAAACTTCTGGGGATGGCTTTGTAGTCATAGGATCTCAGGTACCTTAACTTCTGGGGATGGCTTTGTAGTCATAGGATCTCAGGTACCTAAACTTGAAGTCTGACTAATTTAGACTTCCATATTTTGTTTTATTACCAGATTTTTCACGAAGATTCTGTCCCACGCTTTCAGGATGGTCAGGTCCGTTTATACAGCAATACCTCTCTCACCATGGCCAAGACAAGTATCCCCAGTATGGGTTCTCCAATCACCTCTGTGGATGTCACGTATGATGGCAAGTGGGTGGTGGCAACGTCCGACCACTACCTCATGGTGGTGAAGACCACCTATCAGAGTGATAAGGGTGCCGCTTGCAATGCCTTCACCAGCCGCATGGGAGGAAGGGGCAGCATGCCTCGGTTGCTCAGATTGAAGCCTGAGGACCAAGCTAGGGTTGGGAATAAGCCGTTACAAAAGGGAAAGTTCTCTTGGATTACTGAGTCTGGCCAGAATGAACGATGGATTGTGGCATCCTGTGGTGAGTTGAGCGTTTCTTGCTTGGTGACCAGCATCTGGATGTTTCGTAATACTGGATCATTCTACATACATCTAATTTATTTTTAAGATAGTTGATATCAGTGTGAATTATGAGGTCTGCCAACGTCCATGCAGGTAAGTATTCTGTCATATGGAACTTTTCCAAGGTGAAAGGCAGCACCACAGGGGAGATGTCCTTTGGTAATATGCCTACTTTGACAGATTACATTCTAACAGCTAAAGAGGAGGAGGTTGTGGACTCAGCGTTTCAGCATCGAAGGTGGGACGTGATCTTGCAATAATCTGACTATGCTTCTCATGACTCAAGATATATGAATATTTTAATCCACTTGTTTCAATGTATTTTTTGTTGCGTGGTGCACAGGTATGCTCCTGAGGCTGCAGATGCTTCCATAGTTGTGGCCACACAGCACTCATTGTTCAATGTTGGAGGAGCTTAGACAAGAAAAATTCTGATCTACATATTGAATGGATACCTATGATGTGTTACTAACTACTGTGCTATTGATGCTTGTTTATTGATGTTACTGGGAATGCAAATTAAAGCTTGCTGATTTCTCAAGTTCGGTGGAAAGTATGAAAGTTCGTCCTCAAGTACCTATGAGGAAACAATTAGCACTAATTTATGATTGTGCCGATACTCCTATTTGCGTAATCTCTAAACTGAAAAAGATATTGTCATCCACTTGATAAACTGCTCAAAGCTTTATCTGTGATTCGAGTGTAAAATGTTTGCTCAGCAAATGATGGAGGGCTACTCCCACTTGAATGATACCGCTCGCTTCCAGGTGCAGAAGATATACAATGTTCGCAACATGTGACAGTGTACAAACTCGGCTCTCCGATTTCATTCACAGGCAACGTCCTTAATTGGTAACTGGTTAGAAGAGCGGGAGCTTCGAAGGTCTATTCTGAAGGAGTGTTTAGCAAAGAAATCGTCGGGCTCTCTTCGATTAGACGCGTAAGGATCTAAGCTTGGGCCATTCAAGCAAATGCAAAACTTTAAAAAAATATTTTCTTCTTAGGTATCATCAGAGAATGGCAACTGCCCTTGCCGAAGTAGAGCTCACGAAAGTTGCAGATGCTCCGTATGTGCATTGTGGGGATGTAGTCCAGCTTGTACACCTTGAGAGTGGGTGCACTCTGGCAGGGGATGTTCATGATCAAGACACACGCCCTGGAGAGGAGGCATGTTCTGCTACTGCTGCACCTCAGATCCGCTCACCTTGTGCTCGCAACACATTCATCCTCCTCAAGTACAAGCCTAATAAAATGGCTCCCCTTGAATCCTATTATGACGATGATGTGCTACATTATGGCCAAAAGATTAGGCTGGCTTTGAACCCAGCAGCAAACGCACTCCCGATTGATGCAGAGGGAGGGCCGAGACCTCTGTGTTTGTTTTCAAAGCCTCCCTCAAACACTCACTATGCCAAGTACTCAAGAAAGCAGCTTGTAGGGCTGACCTACAGGGACACTTTTGATACAGTCTGGCAGGTAAGGGGAGTGAACTTTCACTTGTTCTTCAAATCATTAGCGAGTATGGCATGTACTCTTTGTGTCTACAACTAAATCACATGAGAAATGAAGTACCTTGCATTTGAGGAACTGGACATGCATGTGGAAGAATGTATATGGTAAGCTGCTGCAGTAACACAGCAAAACAAAATTAGGAAATGCGTGTTCTGCATTATTTATTCAGGTTTTGACACCTGATCCAAATCAGCGTGTGGTTTCAGAGGGCGTGGAGGTGCTAGCTGGTTCTCCCATCATTTTGGTACATTGTGCCACTCAGAAGCCTTTGATAATGGAGAGCCAGGTGTACCCCAATGATTTCGGGAATGAGTGGGAGCTGTCAGCCAGGCAGAGCACCAGTGCAGGATTGAAACTGGCCTCTGAGCAGACTTCAACAGTGAGTCACAGCAAGAGATGTCCTAAATGAGTGTCAAATAGCACTGCAGGAGATGTCCTAGACAAGTGTCAAATAGCACTGCAGGAGATGTCCTAGACAAGTGTCAAATAGCACTGCAGGAGATGTCTTGGACAAGTGTCAAATAGCACTGATTTCTGTGACATGATATTTCTGGTGCAACTGTGGAACTTTTCTGGTCTGCTCACTTACTTCAGTGAACACGTGAATGGCCCATGTGTATCATCAGTGCTATTTAGTAACAGAGGTAGGGCATCGTGAACACGTGAATGGCCCATGTGTATCATCAGTGCTATTTAGTAACAGAGGTAGGGCAACGTGAACACGTGAATGGCCCATGTGTATCATCAGTGCTATTTAGTAACAGAGGTACTAAGGCATCACAAGCGTCTTGTTATCCTGAGTATTTAGTAACAGAGGTACTAAGGCATCACAAGCGTCTTGTTATCCTGAGTATTTAGTAACAGAGGTACTAAGGCATCACAAGCGTCTTGTTACCCTGAGTATTCAGGTTGCAAGCTATAGAGTAAGCTGGGAGTAAATCTCCCTTTAATGTGATTGCTTCCATCCTTTTTGAATGTATGAATCATCCTCTGCAGGGCATCCTGAAGGGCTCTATCCCAAAAGGAGAAAACTCCCTCAACTACTTTACCTTCATAACTGGAACGAAGGTGGAGCGCCTCCCTGTCTCTGGGTGAGTGTTATCACAATGCTAGAAATTCTTTTTTAAATTCTGCAAACAACATGCTTGTGTACTTACTCACCATGATGAGTTGTAAACAGTCTGCACAGATCATTGCTCTCCAACATGCTTGTGTATCTACTCACCAAGATGAGTTGTAAACAGTCTGCAAACAACATGCTTGTGTACCTACTCACCAAGATGAGTTGTAAACAGTCTGCACAGATCATTGCTCTCCAACATGCTTGTGTATCTACTCACCAAGATGAGTTGTAAACAGTCTGCACACATCATTGCTCTCCAACTTACATTGCTATGTGCTCACAGGTCCAAGAATGAAGCTGCAGATGATGTGCTGGCTTCTTTTGTAGCGGATGTCAAGAGCAGGCCAGGAGCCATGTCTCTTCTAGAGAAAAAACTGGTTACTCTGTCCAGTGCTAACAATGAGCTTGCTGCAGATGGTGAGATATGGAATATTGGAAAGCATCATTACTTACTTTGAAGTTGAATCCAAAAGCAATAGTTGGGAGCACTATGGTGATTGAGGAAGACAGGCCTGTGCCAGACCTGTGCACTTGCTTATTTAATGCAAATCATATAACAAAAGGTCGTGAGAAGCATACTTTACGTCATGATATCTAGAATGCACATCAAGTGGCAATGCAATGAGCTGTCTGCTGTTTGGCTGTGCAGAGTTGCTACTTCTGGTGCGACAAGTGGGGTCACAGATCCCGGAGTCTGATGTGCAGGTCCTTGTGCAGCACTTCTTGACACACAAAAGAGATGTGATTGACGCAGGTAGCTTGCTGCAGGCTATACGGGTCAGGAACACAAACTGATGTCCTTAAGAAATCTTCCTGTTTTGTGATTTTATGGGAGCCTTATTTTCCCGCCTTATCAAAAGATGGGAGGAGAGGAAAGCACTGTTTTGATGTCATGATCAGCATGAAGCTTGAGTATTTAATGACTGAAACCTGTCTTCCATAAATACCATGCAAAACACTGGCTTTGAGAGGTTGTAATAAACTATTTATCAATATTTAAAATTTGTTTTTCTATCAGCATACAAGCCTCGTATAGAAAACTTCAGGTATTGGAAAGAAAGCATGTGATTTATTAAGAGTTCTTACACTTTTATGATTGCTTTACAGTTTATGTCATTATTAACGCAAGTAAGAAATTTTATTGAAGTTATTGAAGATGAACTCAATATAATAGTGCGAAATTATTTTCTTTATCAAAATCTACAAGCTGATTCACACACTCAGCTGCTGAATTATATCCTTCAGGCTTATTTGTGTAGGGACCGAGTCAATCATTCAAAAAGGGCATCAGAATAACCACAAGGAATTTACTCTGTAGAGCATGCTTCACTTCTGAGACGAATCATATAATCAGTCTGTACAGCGCAAGATGTGAAGGTTTTTGAAAACAATCTTGAGGAAAAAGTTCATGTCTTAAAACATTTCAGGCAGTTCAGTACTGGTGAGCACTAACAGGTGCATGCTCAAAGATACTTACTTTGATCCCTGGCTGTCTGTCCTTGACAGATAGACCTCCAGTAGTCGGTGCACAAAAAAAAGAGATAGTAAACAATCCTCCTCCCTGCTGGATTTCAGAGTCGCCATTGTTGATCTCTGTCTCATCGCTAACTGGCTCACCCTCATTATGTGCGTACGATGCATCTGGTCCAATCTTGTTTCCTCCCTGGCTCTAATCATAACCAGAGCCGCTCACCTCATACAAACGCTGGCACTAGGAGACAGTAAGGGCGCATCCATGCTGTCCCCATTGCACTGCTGTATGGGGGAAGCCAGAAGGGCAGCTAATGATACAAATTGCCTCGGCTAAGAGCCTCAAGTCCAAAAAGGCACTCATCATGGCTCTGAAGGCTTCGTCACCCTCAAGCTGCTTCGTGTGCACTGCAGAGTACGTGGTGGTCACAAAACCATTAAGCAGCCCCTCATGGCCCAAGTGGTCTCGAAGCATTGCATTGTCAGTGAGTATGAGGATGGGTGTCTGGATGCCATGTGCATCTGCTAAGTCACGGGCGCACTTCAAGGCTGAGAGAAAACCCTGCATGGAAAAACCAAACAACGTTTCATTTGCTTAAATCTGACAAACAAGCGCAAAGGCTCCATTCAGCTCAAATGCACGAGGTCCAAAAACTACTGGCGTAAAATCAAGATCTCACAATGAAGTGGTCAACTCTCTCAATGACCATCCACCCTCCCTCAAATTCTCACCTTGAAGCCGTCAAATCTCTCGATGGCCATCCACTCTCCCTCAAAGTCTCCCATTCTCAAATGTATCGCCAAGTAAAGTGCAGGAATCCAAAAAGCTGCCTGTAGCACAAGAGAGACCACTCTACTAGACCCATTCATTAGGAATAGTGTAAATAAAGACTAGTGTAAATAAAGGACACAAGTGGGGAGCAAGAGCCCCAAGCAACGTTGTCCGCGTAGCTTATTCCTACAAGTTGTAAGTAAATCTTCACTTTCTCATAGAAGCAACTGAATTCTGCAGTATATCTGAAGGTTTAAACAAGGTCCTGAACAGGCAATGGTGTGTGATGGCCTTGCCAGGCCTAGGCAGCTTTGACCTGAATTGTAATTTAGATTTAATAAGGGTTGCTCTGTATGTAGCGTTATGCAGTCATGGAATGTTCACTTTAGGTCAAGGTTCTGTCTGAAGCCTATCGCCAATAGGGAGCTTCAGCCTCATATTAGTAGCTGAGTGTATCAAGTAGCTGAGCACATTAAGTAGCTCTGGGCTGTGATGTCATGGACTTACCCAGCTTCAAAGAAGTTGGTGCTGATGATGGAAATGATGCGTGCAATCTCTGCACCTAGCCCTGAGTCATCTCAGGAGGGTTTTTGAGGGATGAATTCCAGCTCAGCCATGTACTCCGTGCATACTCCACACTGTCCGCATGTCGCAACATACCTGGGCTAGAAAGTGCACCACTGATGTTATTGAGATTGTCATCTATCTTGGGCCGCAAATCAACCTCATTGGGCTGCAGCACAGCCTCCAAGCTTCCAGGTAGCTCCCAGTAAAAGAGTATTGCCCTGCGTGGCTACCTCTCTCAGTAAGGCTTTGAGAATCATCATTACAGGGATGCTGGTTGCTGGTGTAGGTAGATGATCAGAGACTCCTATGTCCTCATTCTCACTAAAAGCACTTCTAAGAAAAGACTAAACTCCTAGTCCATACCTGCCTGAATGTTGAGCGAGTCTCACTGACTCTAACATGGCTCGCATTCTGTCCCCAATTCCTGCTCTGCAAAGTAGTGGTCTTATCAGATTGATGCATTCTCAAGTTGTGCATTTTTCCTCTCACCATAACACAGAGGTATGAATTCTGCATTGGTGTATCAAGAACATCCCTTGGAACTTCCCAAGGAGGTTTCTATTATGAACTACTTCATATCTTGTAATCCAATCAGGGCACTCCTGGGGCCAGTACCTGGTAGCTTCCTCACAAACACGGCATTGCGCAGTTGTACTATTCCCTGACTACGATTTTGCACCATGAGCAATTGCTTGTGATTGCATAAGAAAGCTGATTAAGAGTGACGGAAAGAATGTTACGAAGTAACTGTTCGGCATGGTAACATCGAACGTTCTGGCTCGTGTACTTGCAAGAGCATTCAAATGCTAAAGATGGCTCAAATTGGAGCAATCCATCTCTGGGCATCCATTAGAAACGGGTGCACAATTGCGGGAAATTCACATCGATGCCGTTGTTGCTGTACATGAACTTAATGCGATCTGGCGCAGTGTAACTCTTCATTCTTCTACCTAAAGTAACGGGGTATACGCACAGGGTTTTGAACTCTTACAAGTTTTACAGACGAGCATTGATAATATTAAAATAGCACTCAATCTTATTCAATCGAAGCTGTAAACGACATCCAAGAGCTTGAAGTCGACCATAGGTCTGTGAGCTGACAGTAGAGACCAGGTCAGACATATAGACATTGTCATTACAGGTAGATATAATTTGTACGTACATCTGAACGCCGCAACATAGCTTTTTCAATTTTCATGCCATGCGTCTCCCTATATGAAGCCCTGAATCAAAGCTACTTAATATTATTGATTGACAACAGTGAATACTCTTATCTTAGAGACACTGCGGCTCCGTATCCCAGATCATGCCGAAGAATAAAGGAAAAGGAGGAAAGAACAGAAAGCGTGGAAAGAACGAAAATGAGGAGGAGAAGCGTGAGCTGATATATAAGGAAGACGGGCAAGAGTATGGACAGGTCATGCGCATGCTGGGTAACGGCCGTCTGGAGTGCCAATGTATAGATGGCAAGAAACGAATGTGTCACATTCGTGGTAAAATGAGGAAGAAAGTGTGGGTTGGGCAGGGCGATATAGTACTGGTAGGGCTGAGGGATTACCAAGATGAGAAGGCTGATGTTATTCTCAAGTATACAGCTGATGAGGCAAGAGTGCTTAAGCAGTATGGAGAATTACCAGAGCATCTGAGAATCAATGATACCGATGTTGTGCTGGAGGGAGAGGATAATGAGAATGCAGGTGAGACTCTATTCCTTTTCCTGAAAATGTTCATGTTTTAATACAGGGCTCATTTTTGAGTAAACATTACATTCTGCTGTATGTGATGGGTACAGACTTGCAAAATTCTACTGCTAAATCTTGTTTCTTGCTGCTGCTGCTGCTCCCCCCAATCTATGGTTGCAGAGTTCTTCGACTTCGACGGTAAGACCCAATTGTAGCATTGTGCTTCCTTATCTCTCATGCATGATATTGTTATGCTAGATCTCTGAACCTTGGCTCTTTTACTGTGATCTGGGTAGGCACTGACACATGTACTTCGTTTTTGATTGTAGATATTGCAGAGATCTGAGAGTACTACAACATATGGACCAATGGAAATATCACTTTGTACTCCTCAATTCCTCCCTCGTCATGCATCTAAGCGTGATTGGGGGGATGTTATCCCACAGCTTATGTTAACTAGTACCTCTTCACTAAGCGATAGAAGTAGCACAGTCAATCTACAACCGTGCTACATTTCATCTGCATCCGTAAGGTGGACAATGTACCTTGAAAACCTAAATGTTAGGCTATCCACAAACTTCGTCTGGTGGCCACATCGATGACAATTGCCCACTGCTGTGTATTCATTGCAAGGGTGCAGCTAAAAAATTTAATGTAAATATATTGCCTTTGTTTCATCATTATCATCATACTTGTGTGCCATGAGGAATCTACACATGTACTTAAGGTAGAACAAAGGTTCAGTGGATAGCAATCAGGTTGCACATCATAATGGCTACTGACTTCTGTCGGGGTCCTGTACACACTTAGCTATCTCAACGTGGGTGCAGAGATCTGGTCAATCATTTACATGTGAATGGGCTTCCCGAAAGCTGTTGCAATGGCAGCTTCTTTGACTGCCTCAGACAATGTTGGGTGACCGTGACAGGTCCTTGCCAGGTCCTCACTACATGCTCCATACTCCATTGCCACACAACACTCATGAATCAGCTCTCCCGCATTGGCACTCATGATATGCACTCCCAGCAACTTATCTGTTTTAGCATCTGCAATCATCTTTACCTGGAAAGAAAATGGAAAAATGTCTAAGCAACAAATTCAATGTCACGATGGTTCAGATCATGATAAAACCACCTTCGGCTCAAAAGGAGTCAACACGTGTCATGACAAACATGATTGGTTAAGGCATATGTACTACAACAATACCCACCAATCCATCCGCATCCTCAACAGCCCGGGCACGACTGTTTGCCATGAATGAGAACTTCCCTGCATTTTAAACATTCAAATCATCACTCAGATTAAAAACATGTTCATGACAGCTGGCGATATACAACTAGATTAAAAGTTAAGAAAATCTGATTGCAATCCAATGTAGAGAGTGTGCTTCAAGCCTTGTGAAAGGCGTTTCATGTCGTCCTGCAAGACCCACTTACCAGTTTTGACTGCCAGCCCCTTGGCCTTGGCCTCATCTTCTGTAATCCCCACAGTGGCCACCTCGGGATGTGTGTAACAAATGGAGGGCACTGTGTTGTAGTTAACATGGCCGGCTTTGCCTGCAAAGAGAGAGAGGCAAATGTGTTGTGTTAATATGAGGAGGATTTAAGTGAAAATTTCTGAGCACAAAATGGTCATTGATGTCAGAGACTACGCCGTGCATGGTAACCCAGCTCCCAGTTCGTACATGTATCCTTTATGTAGGTTGAAGTTGAAAACATCTTCAGTTTGAACAACAAAAGGCTTACCCATCCTGCATCATGTAAGCCCAGGAAGAGCTTATTGATATTATCCGAAACCACCCACCTGCTATGATCTCCACAGCTGCCACACCATCCTCCTCAGCCTTATGCGCCAACATGGGGCCTTGCACCACGTCGCCAATGGCGTAAATGCTTGGAATGTTGGTGCGGAAGTGGTCATCAATTGCAACACGCCCACGATTGTCCATCTTAACACCCACCTCATCTAGGCCCAGTCCCTTCAGGAGAGGTCGGCGACCTGAGCATTGTTGTGCACATCAGAAGGATTCAAGCCAGTCTCATGGTGTGGCTCAGGCTTATTTCTTTAGCATGACTGACATGAAAAACAATGGAAGTCTACTTCTACTTCCACTGAATTTTTAATCATTTTACTTTGTCAGCAAATGTGGACAGTTCTAAAAGCGCCAACTCTCCTTTTTAACAATATGTTGAACCAACAGATCCTACCAATAGACACCAGCACAATGATCCTACCAGTTGACACCAGCACATGATCCTACCAGTTGACACCAGCACATGATCCTACCAATAGACACCAGCACAATGATCCTACCAGTTGACACCAGCACATGATCCTACCAATAGACACCAGCACAATGATCCTGCCAGTTGACACCAGCACAATGATCCTACCAATAGACACCAGCACAATGATCCTACCAGTTGACACCAGCACATGATCCTACCAATAGACACCAGCACAATGATCCTGCCAGTTGACACCAGCACAATGATCCTGCCAGTTGACACCAGCACAATGATCCTACCAGTTGACACCAGCACAATGATCCTACCAATAGACACCAGCACATGATCCTACCAATAGACACCAGCACAATGATCCTACCAGTTGACACCAGCACAATGATCCTGCCAACGGACACCATTAGATCTTACCAATGGACACCAGCACAGCGTCTGCTTCAATCTTGTCAGAGGGTCCCCCCTTGGAGGGCTCCACTATCAGATGCACCTTCTCACCCACAACCTCTCCTTTGCTGACCTTTGTGCTCATCTTGAAGCTCAATCCCTGTTTCTCCAATGTGCGCATGAAGGTGCGTCGAACCTCACTGTCCTGTTTGAAAAAGGGGCAACACGAGGTCTCAGCCGTCCTTTAATGCAGAACTACAGTGCCATTCAGTGCAGAGCAAAATAGGCAAGAGAGGGACTGCGAGAGGTTGTCACACTGTTTAAAATAAATCCTGTAAGAACTAACTCACCATAGTTGGAACGATGTGATCTAGAAACTCCACAACAGTGACCTTTGACCCCAGGCGGCTGTATACTGAACCCATCTCTAAACCAATGTAACCAGCACCAATCACCACCATGGTCTTGGGCACCTCTTTCAGCACCAGAGCCCCAGTAGAGGACACAATTCTAAAAGAAATGCAGAACAGGACTCATCAGGAAACATGCAGAACACAATTCATAAGGGAACATGCAAGACACCATTCATTGGGGGAACATGCAAGACATCATTTATTGGGGGAACATGCAAGACACCATTCATTGGGGGAACATGCAGAACACCATTCATTGGGGGAAATACAGAACAGGATTCTGCGGAGGACAAGCAGGACAGAATTCATTAGGGGACCAACAGGACACCATTCTAAAGAGGACATTCAGAACTAAGAATTTTGCTTAGAAGACATGCAGGACATGATTCTAAAGAGGACCAGCAGGACAGGGTTCATTAGGGGACATATAGGACAGGATTCTTGAGAGGATACGCAGGATGCGTTATGCTCAAACTCAATAATAAAGACATTTTTGTTCCTAGGAAGGAGATGTGTGAGCACAGAATACCTAGCCTGCAAGTGGCCCTAGTATTGAATTTGTAGCTGCACGTGTGCGCCATTTGAAGACACGTTGTCCGTTGACTATATCAGGTCATTAAGGAACAGAAGGCTAAGCAATTTAAAGCATGTTCAGGTTCAGGTATCTCTGGACTTATCAGCCTCAAAGCAGTTGCCAATGTGTGTTATTGAGATCCCACTCCTACGTCATCTCTCTCTCGTTGCATTCATGACATCCATGAAGGGGAAATACATGATCAGTTCACAAAAGGAATGGCGTGCAGCTGTCTCACTTCTTCTCGTCAATTGGCACCCCAGGCAGTGGTGTTACTTCAGAACCTGTAGCGATGATAATGTTCTTGGTGTCTATGATCTTGGATCCTCCATCACTCAAGGCCACCTCCACCTTGTTAGGGCCTACAATCTTTCCCCATCCTTTTACATACTCGACCTGCCAGGACAAGTGTAACATAGAACAAATGTGTCAAAAAAGTCTTCAGCATTTTCACCTTTTAGATTCAGGCAACGGAACTGGCGCATATCTTAGTCTCATTTGTGTTGCTTTTCTTAATAACAACAAGAAATATTAGGATAATGGTTCCATAGGATAAATTGCTGGTCAGATCAATACATTAAGCAGAATCTAAATTAGCATGTAGCTCTTACCTTGTTCTTTTTAAAGAGACCCTCAATGCCCTTGGTCAGGCCTGACACAGCTGTGTCTTTCTGCTTTTGCATGGCTGTCCAGTCTACCTTGGGATTTTCAATTATTACCCCATGGTGAGCAAAATTGTTCTTTGCTTCATAGAACATGTGGCTTGAGTTCAGAAGAGCCTGTGCACGTTCAGGAAGGAGAGTAATACATGCGATGATGGTATCCAACATCTGCTCGTCTGTATATTCAGATTCGGTGTAGATTCTTCAAAAAATATCACAAAAACCATTCAGTTCCATTAAAAACCATTAAAAACTGTTCATTTGTTTACCTTCGATGGAATACATCCAACGTTCAAGCAAGTGCCTCCCAGAGCTCCACGTCCCTCGATACAAGTCGTCTTAAGTCCTAGTTGTGCAGCCTTGATTGCAGCGACATATCCACCAGGACCACCACCAATGATTACAACATCTTGTTCAACACTTGAGGCAGCAGCGAACCCTCGTGAAGGAGATACAAATCGAGCCATGATGTTGATGACATCGTGCTGCTTTTGACCCTTGCTCAAAATTACTCGTATACAATGCATGACTACAGGGTACACTTTAGTCTTCACGATGTTTGGTAGAGTGATA
Organism: Chlamydomonas eustigma; assembly: GCA_002335675.1. Classification (NCBI taxonomy): domain Eukaryota; kingdom Viridiplantae; phylum Chlorophyta; class Chlorophyceae; order Chlamydomonadales; family Chlamydomonadaceae; genus Chlamydomonas; species Chlamydomonas eustigma. The sequence goes on along the minus strand of BEGY01000056.1, from coordinate 77,963 downwards.
CATATAATGTGAGTTGCTGACTCCGGAGCAGTACACGAGATCACTTCTAATCTTCGGAATTTGATATAAGCACTATGTTATAAATACCAACAACTACAATACAAGTTCCTCATCATATTTATTGATCTCATCGTAGACAGTTGGGCCGTATTTTTATTGAGGGAGTTGCAGGGAGAGGAATGCAGCCTCAGCCCTTTATGATGGGCATGATGAATGGGATGCAACCTATGATGCCTGATATGTCTGGAATGATGAATATGGGTATGAACCCATGCAATGGTGTCGTAATTAAATACTTAATTGATTAATTAGCATTTCAGGCCAAGGAGTAGAGTGAAAAATGCGACTTAAGTGCTTAACATCTGTGCACATACAACATGCATCATTATCCTCATCCATGGAATGTCCAAGGATGATCCAGTGCTGCATGCATCTGTCCTGCATGAGTAACCCATCTCTATTCCCAAGAATGCCCTCTATGGGCACCTTGTGCACATTACCACCTTGATCCTCAATGATAAGGTCTGCTGCCTGCCTTCAGGGCCTATGATGGGAGGCATGTTGGCTCCACGACCGCCTGGCATGCCACCCAATGGCTTTGATCCCATGCCTAATATGATGGGTGCTCCTGGTCAGCTCATGCAAGGCCCCATGCAAGGTACCATGCAGCCCATGATGATGTCAGCTGGTCCACGTCCCCCTGGGGTGCCCTTTGACCCCAAATTTGGTAGGTACAGAATGTGATGACTAGACAAATATAAATAGTACAATTTTAAACGAGGAAATGGATTGGATGGTTAGCATGCATGAGAGGGTACTCCAAGCAGCCGCTATCTCATTGTCATGATTTTGGCTGAAGGGATGGCAGGTGTATCACAAGGGACAGGAGGGATCAGGCCTCCACCTCCAAGGCAAGATCAGCAGCAGCGACAGGACCACAGCAGCAGTGGGCGAACCAATGTCCCCATGAGAGGGCGGTACGGTGCCATCATCCCTCCTGGTAGCGCTGGACCTCTCATCAGCTCACGAACAGACCATGCAAGCAACGATTACTGTCAGCACTTTGTGGACACGGGTCAAAGGCCACAGAACTTTCTGTTAGACTCCACCGTGATTGACGAGAGGTGACCATTGAGGGCAGCATGATGTTTAAGTAACTGTTTAGGCAAGGAAGTATGAATTATCCTGTTTCTGTTATCTTGGGAGGACAGGTTGGAGAGTCTCTAGGAAATTACTTGTTGCATTATGCTGAAAGCAGCATTGGAGAGGCTGGGTTACAAATCATTATATGATGTGTAAAACTCTAACATTATTCAGCCTCTTCAACTTCGTCATTTTTGCAGGAAAGGGAGGGCTTCTCCTCTATTTCATCTCTGCAAAGTGTCAAAAAAGCAATAGACACGTCTTTTTAACTTTGTTCTTCATGAGTTTCTGATATCATATTACATGTTTTGCATGTGCAGGTATAGCGAGTATCCTCAGATGAGGGAGCTAATGCACTTGAAAGAGGCTCACATTGCAAAGCATGCAACACCTCCTTACTACCTCAGGGTGAGAGGGTAAATTCCATGCATTACTTCTTCTACCCTAATCTTTTATCAGATGGACTACATGCATAAACCCTACACCCCGATGTCTTAAATGTAGTGCTACAGCTTTCTTTCTTTACTCTATTTTCTGTATTTGAGCTGGCTGTCATATCAACATGTATGTCTTATCTGAGGGTTCAGAGACTCATTTAAAACATGTCCATCATGTCCAGGCCGACCTAAGGGCTCTCAAACTCTCTGTGGAGACCTTTGGTACTAAGTTTGACTCCATTTTAGTGGATCCCCCTTGGGAGGAATATGTCAGGAGAGCACCTGGGTTGCTGAAGGATCCCGAGTATTGGGCTTGGAAGGAGATCATGGCCCTGGAGATAGAAAACATTGCAGACACACCCAGCTTCATCTTTTTGTGGTAAGAATTCAGAAAGCTGGTAATAACGACTGAGAGCAATGACTAATCTATTTCGAGGAGGATATGGTACGTCATTGTGTAATCAATTTAAGCCGTTCTGGGTAGTGATGTGAGTACTTCAGTGCAGCACTCAGAAATTCTTGAAGGTGGTTCTCTGTTGCGTCTGTGTTGCAGGTGTGGGAGTGCTGAAGGCCTGGAGGCAGGCCGGCATTGCCTCAACAAGTGGGGCTTTCGACGGTGTGAAGACATTTGCTGGGTCAAGACCAACAAAGAACATCCTAACAAAAAATTGTCTGCAGTGCATCAGGAGCTGAACTCAGTCCTGGTTCACACCAAGGTATGGGCAAGTGTAGAGGTAAGAAATACCGAAAGCAGGAACGCTGCCTTCTCAACCTGTTAGTGCCTCGGCGCATCAGCCTTCAGCTGTCACTGTGAGTGTTGATGCTGCATTGTGTCATGCCATGTGCCTCCCATCTCTGTCATAATTTAACGCTGGTATTTATCTGCTTGATTGACTGGCCCTGCATAATGTCATGCCTGTCCTGCTCCTAAGGAGCACTGCTTGATGGGTATCAAGGGCAATGTGAGGCGTGGTTTGGATGGTCAAGTCATACATGCCAACTGTGACACTGACATTATTGTGGGGGAGGAGCCTCCACTGGGCAGTACAGCAAAACCTGAGGAGATGTACGGTATCATTGAGCGCTTCTGTAATGGGAGGAGGTAGGCGCTTGGGGAAGTTGCTGCTACTTTGAGGATCTAAGAAGAAATAAATAAGCTAGCTATGAAACCAGAGCTGAGCTATTTGCAAATTGCCTCATATTTGTTTGAAGACCTATCTGCTAGGCAAGTCTACGCATTTTTCGTTGCTACCCTTTCATGAAGACGCGGAAACATAGCCATGTTCTGTTGACCATGGTGCAGACGGTTAGAGCTGTTTGGTGAGGAGCACAACATCCGACCTGGTTGGGTAACTGTGGGGCGCTCTCTACCCACCAGTAATTTCAATCCTGCTGTGTACTCTTCACACTTCAAGGTACCAGCTTTTTTGAGATACATGAGTGATTATCCTTTCTAGGCTCAGGTTGGACCATACCATGAGTTTTTCCTGCCTTTTTCATTCCTGAATGGTGTATGGTGCAGTGTTGGGCTGTGCTCTTACTCACCCTGATAAACTGATTGCCTTCTTCAGTATCATGATGGGACGCCTTACACCGAGAATCGCAACCCGAATGGGAAGCTGCCTCTTGTTTCCCCAAACCTTCTCCCCATGCATGAGGGCATTGAAGACCTGAGGCCAAAGAGTCCTCCTCAAGGTTCAGGCAGGAAATAATACAGAAAAATTCCTTGCGCTGATGTAAACGAATGTTTTCAGAATGAAAGTCCTTGACAGATGATATGAGAACCAACATCATGTATATGTATGCTGCTAACTAAAGGTTTTCACAACGCATTCTTAGCACTAATCCTGAAACACATTTCGAACAAATATTTGGGTTCTAAAGAATTCCTGGTAAAAGAACGAAGGTTTGTATCCATCCTGCCTTCTATTATTATTTTTTTGTCTTTGGGGTAACTGTCACTGATTTTACAAGAAGTGTTGATTTTCAGCCCTGGCCCCCTTCTGGAACTCGGAAGCAAAGTTACTAACCCTCATTATCTTTGCCCTGGGCGCTGATGCCTTCTTCTTCCGCTGTGGTATCACTTTACTCAAAGAAGTCACCCAATCACCTGCTAAGAAGAAAGGTTATGTAATGATATGGACCAAAGTAAATAAGAGACTCATGTCAGGTGCCTCCAAAATGCATCAGTTGTCATAACAACTTAAGGCCTAAATGTTGAGTTTGCAAATACAAGAATGTGAATTTTAAAAAACTGATAGTAGTTCAGTCCTGATGACCTTTCGAGGCCTGAGATGAGATGAATATGCACCAGAAGTAAGAAACTCAGGAACTAAACATGCTGTAGATAAACCAGACCTGAGGAATGAAAATGTACGAGTGCTGCTGCAGCGTCTGACACATTGAGAACTGGGCTCCTGTTAGTGCCTGCCTCCATACCCAATGCTACAGCATGCTCTAGAATCTGCCCCCCAAAAGTGAACCAGTAAGAAGCGAGTCAAACTAAAACAACTTATAAACAGATGTATGAGTATAATTTACAACCAATAAACTGCACAGCAAGCATAGGTCTGCCAACACCTGTGAAAGGAGTTTTACACCTAAATGATGCATATTCAATTAATTTGAGCTGAAGCAAGTCGTAACTAGGAAGCAATCTGTTTTGAATGTCTTGTGGAAACTTGGTGGCTTTTGAGGGTTGGTATACATGGAAGTTAAGTTAGTTGGTGCAGCTAATGCAACAGACTGAAAAAATAAAAAGCTGGTTGTCCCAGGTGCAAAGCAGACATAAGGGCAGCCATAGCTCATTATACTCACTGGGAGGCGTTTCACCTCCACTCCTTGCTCCCTCGCCCACCCAAGTGTGATCCCCTTGCACACAGTCCTGTCCACTATGCCTCCGATGCAGTACACTGTACTGGAATCTAGATGAGTCAGCGGATCCAGAGCATCAGGTGAGAGCATCACCACCTGAATAGAGTGATAAGAATGAGCGACAGCACCACACAGATGAGACTCTTTCTACATCATAGTTAAAATCAGGAAAAACAGCGTATCTTTACTTGTTCAGAAATTGTGTGCATTGTGAACTCAAGGTACTGGTCTTCTTCAAAGAAAGGCAATCCGACATGTATTTTGAGGGAGACACATGTTTCATGTTCGTAAGGGGCGGCTTGTTCTTTATTCCTAGTAGCCCCCATCATACATGATATTGCCTCTTAAACACTTCAAGCACAGGCTCCTGATGAAGGGTCACTGGCCACGTTTGTATGTTTATGTACTGCCCATACACATCCATGTCACTGCCAGGGACCCAAGATGTGGCATGAAGAGTGAAGGGGCTGTTTGCTTGTCTGCACAATTTGAATATTGAAACACATCATCTATCATGCAGATGAGTATTGATGATTTTATCTCAAAGAATAACGTTGAGCCAGATTGACCATTCAGGCATGTGCAAATTGACGTGCTTGGCTTGTTCACCAGAGCATAGACACTACTACCCTGATGTCTACCCTGCCTAATTCTTGCTGCTGTCCATGCATACCTGTTGGCTGCCATTGAGAGTTCAATTTGCTTTACAAGGCTCCTGACTTCTTTGTGGATGATACGATGGTCATATCTCGGCAGGCCCTTGAGATTTAAAGGATTGCTTGGTCCTGCTTTGGCATTGCTCAAGGCTCTTTGAGCACATGCGCGTGAGTTAACGTCAGCTTGTATGTCAGGTTCATCAGTGTGAAGGGCTTCATCTTGCTGGATGCATGCACTAAGTGGAGGAGAAAAAATGCTACTTGATTCTATGCTGTCTGATTCCCTTCCTTCTGTGTCTGATGATGTATTGGGACTGTCAAAGAGTCCAGTATCCTGACGCTGCTGCTTACTGTTCAATCTTTCAGAGCTGGCCCTAATTCTGGCAGCCTCTCTTTCGGCTGTGAATTCACAGCATATGACCAGATGAGGGCCTGACGATGAGTGTGCTGTCCCACCTTGAACTTCGCTGTTTGTCCTGATCCGGCTATCTTGTTCTGATGTATCAGTAAATACAACCCTTACACTGAACTGACTTCTCCTGCATAGTGTTCAGTTATCAAGTGAGAAGTAGGAAAAGTGTGGGGTTGCCTCCAAATAGGACTTTCGTTCGTTGATCTATTTTATTTGATTTTTTCTGACACGTAAGATGCCTCGCCTTGAAAAATTCGCAACACTTCAATGAACCTCATTGCCTTATCATATTATAACTAAGTATCACCTCTGGTATATATACCCTGGCCATACACATGAACCAAATGTGCGCATTCGTGCCATGATGGCATGCAGTGCCCTGGCCATCCGCAGAAACAAGTATGATACAATGTGTGATGATGTTCACACATCTGTTCTTGAAGTAGCGACCTACCTGTAAATATATTTACAGCTACATTTATCATGGCATTATGAACCTTGAATACGTCCAGATATCACTACTTGTCACAGCTCTTAAAATTGCCTTGATTCCAAGTTACAGATCCACGGATTTTGAAGTGCATCGTAATTGGTTGGCAATCACACACAGCCTATCACTCTCAGAATGGTAATGTATAGCGTAGGGAGGGGTTATGGATTCCCCTTTCCTTGTTATTGTTATTTGTTGTACAGACCACATAGAGGAATTACAGGTCCCACTACCCATATCTTAGAATGAGAGGTTCTCTCTAATACAGTGCCATTTAAATTTATAAGAACATTCTTGCTTAATGAATAATTCTTGCGCACAGGTACACAGAGGACACTTCTGTGTGGACATTGGACTATCCTCCTTTTTTCGCTTGGTTTGAATGGTTATTGTCTCATGTAGCTCATTGGGTGGACCCAGAGATGCTGGTGAGCATGTTGAACTGCATTTTGTGAGCCCTTCAGGGTAGCGCTCCTCTTTTTAAAGCATCTACAGGCAACAAGTCATGATTCAGCTTCGCATATCTCTAGAGACGTACAGTCATAGGTTAGAAGAAGAACGTTGATCATGCAGGGCACAATAGTTTCTACTACGCCCTCTCTTTATTATATCAATCCTTCGATCTGCCTCAGCTTCTCGTAAAAGGTCTCAATACGCATGAACCTGTAACCCCTCTTAAGCCTCGGGGAGTACATTGTCAAGGTTGTCAGGCTGATGAGATTCGGAGGCAGATCATCAAAGGCCTCTTCATAATATCACACCATCCCATGGGCAGGTTGCTCTACTCATCCCTACTGATCCCTATTCTTGCCCTTGTTAACATGTAGTAGGAGAGTCCCCTGAACATATTGTGACCTCAAAATCTTCCTCAACTGTAATGGCCATCCATATAATGCTGTCCAGACATTTTTTATTTCAACCTCTGCCTTATCTACCCAGGTAGTTACCAACTTGGAATATGCCAGCGTTGAGACTGTGGTTTTTCAGGTGCAGTGATTCATCCCCTGATTTCCTTAGACCTGCAGCGCCTACTCCCAGTGCTCATGCTCATCTTGGTGTGCAATAAGTCTCTAATAAGTGTGAAATCACATTACTGACTTATCAGATGTGTGGAGATCAATAGCACACTTGCTACTGTTCCTTAATCATGCCTCTTGGAAGGGTTGCATTCCTTCAGATGGTCACTTTATTATTGAGCCTGATAGGTTGTAGCAGAAAATGCGGCTTGCTTGAGGAAATCCATGCCAAAATAGCAAGCATGTTGATGGGGTTTAGGTTTGGTGGCGCTAGAGATCATGTTATCTGCTATTATACATAATGGTCTTTCCACCATGTGTGCAGAGGATGACTGTAATTGCCTCGGACCTAATGCTGATCACAGCAGCCTACTTCATTGCCAAAGCACATCCTGACAGGATTGCAGGAGGCCCGCTTATGTTCTTACTCATTGTGGGCAATGCTGGGCTGCTCCTAGTGGACCATATACATTTCCAATACAACGGAATGCTACTAGGTACAAAGGTCACAGTTGTCTCACATTTGGGTCCTGCGCAAAGCATCACTGCTGCTGCTATGTGAGGAAAGAGCTTGCGCCTACCATGCATACTTGTGTTTGCCTGGCTCTACACAACACATTTGATGCATTTTGAATGCAAACTTCAGAAATGTATTCAAGAAGGCGCCATCCTTTTCCTGCAAAAGAGATGATATCTGCTGCATTACTCTTCTCTTAGTTGTACATTATGTAGAATCATATATTATGGCTATACAAAATGCACTTGTTTTATCATCACTCTACCTAAGTGCAAATGTCTAGAAGTTACTCCATGAGTCAGTGACCATGAGCAATTAACACCCTGCAATGTGAATCTAAACATCACAGCTAGACTTGCACAACGTTGTAGAAACAATGTCAGAAGTCATGTTCCGGCTTGCAGGTATCCTCCTTTGGTCCATCCATCTCATTCAACAGCAGCAAGACTTCCTTGCTTGCCTCGTCTTTGCAATACTGTTGAATATGAAGCACCTCTTTGCATACTGCGGGCCTGTCTACTTGGTTTACACCCTGAGGCATTATTGCACTGGAAGATATTCAGTTTTAAAACTGCTTGCTGTTGGAGTTATGGTCATGGCCGTGTTTGCAGCCTCATTCGGACCTTTCATCTACTTGGGACAGATTGAAGAGGTGATGACGTAATAAGCAGATGATGATAAAAGGAAAGGGCAGTTATCACGGCCGGCCATGTAATGACATCCTAGGCTACCTTCATTATGGCTTCCTATCCTCCATATTCTCCTCATCTTCACTAAAAGCAAATCTCGATGGACACAGGTCATGTCCAGACTTTTCCCATTTGGGCGAGGCCTCACCCATGCATACTGGGCTGCCAACTTCTGGGCTTTGTACAGCTTTTCAGACAAGCTGTTGGTTGTGGTTCTCCCACGAGCGTTCAATATAGCGGTGGATGTTGCGGAGGGACATCTTGCAGGTGAGAATCTGACTGAAATTAGCATCGTCTTGTTCCTAGATCCAGTGATTTAAGACACAGTCTGTTTTACCCATTTTTGGGAATATATGGAATGCATATCTGCATGCATCTGGCCCTGCCTTACCTGAACTTAGAACTCTGGACTCTTAAGTGTTCACACCTGTCTCTCCTTTTCTAACATCTTCCAGGCGGTCAGGTTGGAGTGTCCAGATTTGCTGTGCTCCCTCAAATCGCGCCACGGCACACTGTGCTACTTGTGTTGTTGTCCCTGGTGCCATGTCTGTGGTCTCTGGCAAGAAAACCTGACCCTTCCCGCTTTGCATCTGCTTTGGCATATTCTGCACTGTGTGGCTTTATGTTTGGGTATCATGTCCATGAGAAAGCCATCTTAATGGTGAGAAGTATCCAGTATGTTGTTCATGGACCCATGTCAACTATCTGTGATTCTTACTCTGATGTGCGGCATGTTGCTAACACTCACTAGGGCCTATGCAGTCCTACAACAGTCACCACTTGCCTCTGCATGATCCAGTGCCTCTGTGTTCCTTTACAGGCACTTGTCCCCTTGACAGTTTGGGTGGCATCCCCTTCAGCAACCATAGCGCACAAGTGTCACTTCATGCTGCTCTCCACAGCTGGGCTACACGCTTTGTTGCCACTGCTGAACCAGCCTCAAGAGTATCTAGCAAAAATTCTGCTGGTTGTGTTGTATCTGTATGTTGTATATTCTACTGTGCTCTGTCATGAGAACAGAAAGACATCTGCTTTGGTAGGAAGAACAAGGCCTAAGCCAATGAGCCTCCATCCTGCTTACGTAGCATACATGATAGGATCAGCAGTTCTTCAGATTTTCTGCACTCTTTTTTGTGGATCAAGGCTACAAGAGAGCTTTCCATTTCTACCTCTCATGTTGACATCTGTGTATTGTGCCCTGGGTGTATCGTGGGTTTGGACAGGTATGATTTACTCCTATAGTTTCCAAGGCTTTGAAAATGGCGGGTACTGATTACAGGTGCCCCAGTCTGTAGGCCTTTGTTTAACATTTGTTATGAATGCCAGGAAAGCTCAGAATGATATGCCACAACATATCTCTGTTACAGGTTAGTTAGTTAACCATATATCATCACTGAAATAATACAAATAGCATTGGTACACATAAAAGGACCAATAAGAGACCCAGACCATTGAGTAGGGTGGCCTAATTGTCTACAGTGCGCAAAGAATTCAAGTCATGATTATATCTTCAAGATAAACAGAAGAAATGTAACATTCGCACTTCTACATGATGTACCTAAAGCGTTAACGTTAGGCTCGTTCGATAGGAATGAGGAGTTTCCTATGTGCTTTCAAATCTAAATATCGCCGTTTGTTTTAGGTATCAACGCAGTTTGTGTATTGTGAACCGTGAGTTAAAAATTTGCGAGTCACTAGCATGTACTTATGTAGGAAAAAATTCAGGGATGTTCATAATAAAGTCACATTTATTGAATTACATTTGAATGGATGTTATATCGCACCTCCTCTTACAGCTCTAACACGAAGTTCGTTCTGTAATGTCACATATTTTCGTATATGCTATGTGCTAAAATATATGGCACTTTTCTTACATATCAGCAGCCTTTGGCAGCGGTGGTACGAACCAGTCATGACGTACAGCAAACATAGCCAGGCAATGTATTGTGAATTGTACACAGCATACTCGGTAGTCAGTGCTCAAAATGTAAAATATACAATTTCGCTGGTTTGACAGAATCCTAAACCGAAATTTCAGAAATGGCCTCTAGTTGCAACAGATTCAAGGATAATAATGGCCATAGAAACTCGTCTGCACCTTCACATACCTCCCAACAAATTTGTGATGAATACCAGCGTAATGATGCTACGTGTTCCACAGAACAAAATAAATGCGACGAACATGTTGAATTATTGATAGCTAAAGTCTCAGCTCAGGCCGAAGAGATTGGTCGACTAAAAGCAGAAGTGGATGAGCTTCGTGCTAAGTTGTTCGCGATCGCTGGCGTAAGCGATCAAGGCTCTGAAGTGAAGCATTCCTGCATTACTCAAAGGTGGGCCATCCATACCATGCACCTGATTGTGCGCACATTTTTTCACGAACTGCCTACCACACTGCAGGACATTTACACAAGAGCTCTGTAAGCTGGCTTTAAGTGAGAATCAACCGCGAATAGAATCTAGAAGGCCTCAGGACAGCAAGAGACATGAGCCCCTGATAGTTACAATACCCATGCTAGAAGCTGCTTGCAGGAATGCTACACTAGGTGGCTCCGACATCTGCTCCTTGACACGACTTGGGGATTTGAAATGTGGTGAAAGCATTCAAGACATGGCGCAAGAAGCTGCATCTGATGGGATTCTGGATTGCACTTTTGAAATGTATGCTGGTGGTGAAAGGGCTACTTGCCAAAGCTTCCAATCAAGAGTCATGCTACCCACCAACGCTGCATCATACATTTGGATGAGCCCTGGAGGAAAAAAGATGTAAGAGATAGAAATAAGAGATAGAAAAATACTTCAAGGGTAGTCTTAAAATGATGTCCAAGATGAGTTTGTTCCTGTCGATCATTCAGTCTGTGCATTGTGGAATGTATGGCTCATGAGCATTGAGCAGCAAAGTCAAACTCAACTAATTGCCTCGTGGAGTATGTTGCTAATGCATGGTGTAGAACTCAATGATGCGCCTTGCGGAGGATATGACTTGTGAATGATGTAGAGCTAAATTACATGCTTTGCAGATCATGAATCATTTAACACACCAGGCTGCAGCAGAGGCTGTGGCTGCTTTCCGTCGCCACCACTCATATCAAGCTGACTTCCGGAGCTTCATTAGGAGCTGCAGTGAAGGAGACTATTCTGGGATTAAGTCCAGAAATCATTCTTTCTGGAGTGATGAGAAGAGTGAGGAAGACTATTTTTTTCCTTCTGTCTACTTCATCATGCTTAAATGCAATTTCAACATCAGAGAGGTTGTTCCATAACAAAAGCTTTGATACAATCTTATATGCGCAAGTGGTTGATGTACAGACTTGTTAGCATATCAGTGGTTGATGTACAGACTTGTTAGCATATCAGTGGTTGATGTACAGACTTGTTAGCATATCAGTGGTTGATGTACAGACTTGTTAGCATATCAGTGGTTGATGTGCAGGCTTGTTAGCATATCAGTGGTTGATGTACAGACTTGTTAGCATATCAGTGGTTGATGTGCAGGCTTGTTAGCATATCAGTGGTTGATGTACAGACTTGTTAGCATATCAGTGGTTGATGTGCAGGCTTGTTAGCATATCAGTGGTTGGTATTAGCATATCATTGAATTTCTTGGCCCTGGCTTAATTGCTGTGAAATATCTCTTCTGAATACAGCATCATACCTCTACGTCATATCACTGCCTTGCATCTTATTGGATGAGGAGAATGGGGGCAGGACGTGGTACATGATGAGGATCTGGGAAAAATGTGAAGTTGCAAAGATCAATCGCGCGTGGGCTTTGCGTGACATGTTGATGGTAAGTCTGATTGTAGTATGGCCTTCTCTCGTCCCCCTGGAACTTAATTAATGTTATGCATCAAATTTTGCAAAACTCGTTTGAGCTCTACACGAGTTGTACATTTTGTACTTAATATGCAGAGCGCTTGCAGACTGCAGGTGATGTTATATTGTAGCCTGTCATTCTTGTCCTGCTGCTGCATCTCAGCTAAAGGGGACACCTGTCCCTATGAACATGGTGGATCCAGTCACTGGCATCCTGATCTGGCAGAATCAAACATCAAAGAATGAGATTGGGTTTCATGGTTTAGACAACAAGGAGTTTTGGTGCCAGGGGCAGGGGCAGGAGGGTCTGGATTGCCTGAGTTTGTTGTTTAATAAGGATGAAGTGAGCATTGACCTTCCTGCCAAAACATATTTTACAATATCGTAAGCTATTTAAGCTATTTAATTTACTGAGTAACCTTGACAACACCTGCCCCTTCTGAACCTATCAATTGTAGGCGCTTCAAAAAGAAATGCACGCTCTATTGGCTGAAGGGAGGCAGTTCAAACGACGTCTCAAAATCAAAAGGTAAATTAAACAGCGAGTTGATTCCTTACACAAACTAGGACTTACCTTTGACTGTGAAGCCCTACATGACTAGCCACTTTCAGCGTTGATAATCCACCAAGAGGGCTCTGATGAGTCATGGATATTCTGCTCTAGGTACATGACTCTTCTTATACCTTTTAGCAAGTCAGGGCTGTGCTTGCAGAAGTGACGTCTTTCTCTGTGTCCTCTGTTTCACTACTGTACCACAAACAGCTGTAAGCTGAAGAGGATGCTACGTGTGGAGCCTCACCTCTCAGCTTGGCATGATGTTCATGTAAGATGATGATTTGCGAGTTGTTATATGTATTATATGACCTGTCGTTCCAAAACGCTGCTGAGTGCTGAGAATGACCGTGTGACTTGTACTGCAATGCAGTAATCACTTCCCATGGGTTACCATCAGTCTACACTGCTGCCGTGAAATATAAAGCTACAATTAATTTTGTAACATTCTTGTCAGATTGTTTTTGACTGCTCAACATTCGGACATTGAAGTTGGTCTCTCTCCAACCTATTGAATCTAACTACATCTCATGTCTTTTATCCTGCAGATCTCACTGCTGCAAGATCCAGTGACCTCCAAGGAAATGCTGCTGATTCTCGAGGTGAGCAGCAATGATAGTCAACTCTAGTTTTTTTTGAAGCCATTTATTTTCCCTTGACATGCTTGCAGGCTTTGCAAATCAGCCGCCTGCAAGAGACATTAATCTCCATGACATGCACTAAGATTTGAGCTGTTCAGACATGGCTTTTCTTGGTATTGAAATGACCTTCTCTTCTCTGATACTTAATCCATCTTGCGGGCTTCCTCCTCACATCCAATGCTCTGTTACCTTTGATCTCTCAGGTGGATGTCACTGCAGCTGTGCTCTCTGAGAAGCGTGTGGAAGAGCTTCAGAGGCAGCAGTTGTTGCTTCTCCAGCAGATCCTTCGGAACAAGCCATTGATGTACTGCTCCAAAAGCTGAGTTGGAATGCAGTGGAGCCTGGACAGAATTCGGTGGTTGTTGCCCCTGGTATGTTACTCGAAGCAGACACTGGCGCTGAACTGCGCTCTGTTTGGCTGCAAAGAAGGAAGGCTCAGGACAGATCTGACAATTTACAGAAAGAGAGCCATGGCAGTGTGTATGGGCTTTGTCCATCAGATGTCCTTGCTCCTCAAAACCTTGGTAGTCCCACAGCTGTAGAGCTCCCTAATCTCTCGGAACAGGCTTTGCAGGAAGCTGGCAGTCTGACAGGAGTGTTCGCTAATTTCAACATAGAACAAGTGTTGCACCATGGCGGCTTCGGGGATGCTTTAAAGCCTGACCTAATCCTGCCTTCCTCAGTGCTTCAAGCACTAGGATCCACTGCCTCAGAAATAACCACCTGCTTGAACGGGGGTACAGCTGCTCCTCTGACAGTACATCCTTCACCCTGGCAGTATCACTATGTCTCACTTAGGGACACATGATGTATTGCTCACCCCAGGAGGCCCTGGTAAAGAGTCTTCATTGCTGATGACCCAACAGAATGTGATGGACCTGGCAGCTTGGCATGAGAGCGTAACAGTGCTGTTCTGCGACATTGAGGGCTTTACCACCTTATCCTCTCAGCTACATCCAGCAGAGGTCATGTTGCTGCTAAATGATTTGTTCAGCAGATTTGATGCTCTACTAGAGAAGCATGACGTGTTTAAGGTGGAAACAATTGGAGGTGAGCTCCTTGTTCTCTTGTTAGCATCATTGGAGGTGAGCTCCTTGTTCTCTTGTTAGCATCATTGCAGAATCCTTATTTGAAACACAGTCTGGAAGTGAATAATGTGTTTTGAAGGTATAATGCACTTTCAGATGATACGATATCTCTGCTGTTTCATTTAAGAGTGCTTATTTTGCATCTCACACATGCAGATTGTTACATGTGTGTAACTGGGCTATTCAATAGAGAAGACAAGCCTAAAGAGCAGGATGCCGGTAAAACAATGGAGTCGGTGCCTAAAGAGCAGGATGCCGGTAAAACAATGGAGTCCGGTAAGGGTAGTAAGGGTTTGATACAGATAGGGGACACAGCTAAAGAGGTAGAAAGTGATGCTGAAGGTGAAGAGGCAGCATGTATTGCTGAAGCTGAAGACATATGCAAAGGATTGAAGTGTCACCTCCACAGACACAACACAACCCGGCGTCATGATGGGGGTTGGGGTAAGCTAGGAGGATTTGACCCGCAGCATGCTACAAAAATGCTGTGCTTTGCTCGGGCCTTGGTACGGACTGCTAGCCAGTATAGCCAGGTGCCCAATCCCTTGGGAGGTCACATCAGGTTGCTCACGGGCATGCACTCAGGGCCTGTATGCTCAGGGGTGGTGGGGAAGCGAATGCCACGTTTCTGTCTGTTTGGAGAGTGAGTTTGAGCAAGATTTGAGAAAAATTGTTGTATGCATTCGAATTTGCATTACAAGTTACAACAGTTTCACTTGGTTGCATACTCAATATGTAACCTCATCACTTGTACTGTAACATGTTTCTTCACAAAAATGTTGATTGCTGGAGTCTCACAAAATCTCTCCAATCTCGTACCCCTCAGCACTGTTAACACTGCCTCTCGTATGGAGACCACTTGTCCTATACCTGGGAGAATCCATGTATCAGCCACATCAGCTGCTCTAATACCAGGTGTAGTCTTGGAGCCTTGCACTGTTCATGTCAAGGGGAAAGGAGAGATGAACACGTTTCTGGATCCTTCAACTTGAAACTCTTCGTTGGAAGAAACTTAATGACAGAACATCAACCTCCAGCTGATCGTTGCATATGTAGTGAAGCTGTGGTTCTGTCTCAGGGAACATTGTAGGGTTAAGGGTTTAGCTGTGTGTGGATAGCACTGCATGTGGCGCATCCTTTGTATAAAATGCTAAGGTTGGGAAAGCAGTAAAAATCTTATTGCCACTGATGATTTCTGCATACCTTCAAGGTCGTGGACACTGTTGTCATAGTATTAAGTTAAATATGATCACCCTCATATGGTCGGGGAGCAGTCCTCGGCTGCTCTTTAACTCTCTTTCTCTAATTACTCTCCTTCTCAGCTATATTGATAGCTTTCACTGTTAACCTCATTTCTTTTCCCGTCTCTTTGCTTATGTGAGATTCATCTTTTCAGCATAATTTCTTTAGGCCATCTCCTCCACATGCGTTATAGTTCAGAGCTCAAGGATGGAGCTTATAATAAAATGTGATGTCAGCCTCAGTGCTTTGCGACACTCCCTAATTTAGGTAATGGGTATTATTGCAGTATTCAGTGTTTCTGCAGTCAAGCCCCTTACCTGAAATGATGTGGCAAGTCACTCTCTCTGTGAGCTCAAGCTGTGTTGAGTATTATTTTGAAAAATTATTAGGAAGAATTCTTTGCTGTTTTCTTGTATTGGCTTGAATTCCTTGCATGTCCAATCTTGCTCCACATCTCCAGTGGTCTAACTATCTAGTAGGGTCTAAATTAGACCATCAAGGTGCTTTCTTTAACTTGTTGTTGTCCTGAGCAGTAGCATGCTAAGATCACTGGTGGGACTTCGATGAAGATACTGCTTTATAACATCCAGTTATGACTTGTTGCGCAACTCAATCAACCTCACCTCTTGAAGGCTTATGTATGTCTCTGAATATCTTCAAGACTTATCTAAGAAAATTGGTATAGGGATAAATAGTCATGCTTTCTGTCCCTCAAGTTTTCCTTATATGACGTAACATAACAACATAATTATTCTCCTACACCTACAGCCATCAAAATATCACCGTTTTACTTTTTTCCCTGGAAACCTCTGCCCCCTTGAGCTTGTTTACAGCATCACCTGTTCCATGAGCCATTGCACCTTCGGATATATTTAAAGGTGACATGCCCTGCAGCTTTGTTGCTTTCTTCTTGGCTTTATCCTTCTTCCTTTTCCTTTTCGCCAATTCCTTCTTGCTCATGGTGAGTACCTCCTCCTCTGCTTCAACCTCCAACTCAAAATCATCCATGTCATCGCCTCCTGCACCTCCATCTTCAGGCACCCCACTTTGTCCAGCTGATGATACGCCTCCCTCACCTTTCACTCTCAGCACAACACCTTCGTCCTCAGAGAGTGCATCGTCCCCTTCATCATCACCTTCCTGAGTCGCATCTTTTAACACTAACACCCCAGCATCTGTAAGGGCTCGTCGCACATGCTTCACAAGCATTGTTGACATCTTTACCGTTGTCTTCTGTGCGACAGTTCCTGGCTCACCAGCCTTAGCTACTACACAGCTTCCCTTGGCTACATCCTGAGGTCCAACTTCCACTCTTACAGGGACTCCTAGCTCCTCCCTGCCAGAGAGCACATCCATCAAATAGAGCAATAACAAGGCGGGAAAGCAAAGCAACAAAACTACTCATGATGCACATCTCCCAGAGATAACAACAGCTCCCTGCTGAGTCATCCCTCTCAATTTCTTTGAGAGTACACCATTCTTGCAGGACTCATTTCTGCTCATAAGCATAACATAAACGAGGCATGATGTGACTTCCCTTAACAGGAAAGAGGTCATTAGCTCATATCAATCCAGGTTCAGGGCCTCTACACAATGATGTATTGCAGGTCTCCTACCATCTTGGCTCGTCCTCACTGCTTGAACTGTAGCCCTAGCCCCTACAGATCTTACCACATGCCTCACAAGCCAACGGCATTGACCACACATCTGTTGGTTCTGCTTCTCAATGATGACTCACCAGTGCTTCATCCTGGGTCCTGGCTTGAACTTGTTGTTGTCGTCCACAACCACCCTGACCCCAAGTGTGGACAGCAGCCCTTCCACCTTCTTTGCTGCCTCCAAAACCGACTTCATCTCATCAGTCCGCTCTTCCCAAAATATTGGAAGGACTACAACCTTCAAAATGTCACAATGAACCAGAAACTCAGCTTGGGTTAACCTAAAAAACATGTTATCACTGTCAGCACATAAGGATGTAGGCTGGGTATCTGCCGAGGCACAGAATATCTGCTAAGAAGCTTGTAGGTGAGATAATGAGATTCAAACATATTAGTCAAATTCCCAGGGGCTCACCCTGATAGCTGACTTCTGAGCATTTTTCTCCTTCTTTCTCTCCCTCCTTGTTTTGCCAGCACCTTCAGCGACAAACAGCTTGCGCTTGTACTTCTGTGGCTTGTATGACTTGCCCTCCATTTTAAGCTTCAATGCAAGCTCCTTGAGAATCATCAATGGTACAGCCAGTGGGTAACCCGCATGCAAGTTTGGTATTAATAACAGCTTTCAATGCCATGAATTGATGACGAGGGTCGAGGTTTGTGCAAGCATGTGAGTTCTCCATTCAGCCTCCTTCTAGTTAACATGCTTAGGGAGAAGGCAGTAAGAAATCTTCCATCTCACCCTCAACTCTTTTTGTACTCTTCGTCTTTCTTTCTCTTCAGCAGAAAGTTGGCTGTCATCTTTTTGCTTCTTCTTGGGCTTCCCCTCTTGTTTAAATGCCTCCCTAAGTAAAGCAATGGTTCACGCTCCGCAAAAGTAAAATTTCCAATTTAGTAGTTTTCCGTTACCGCTGCCGTTTCATTCTGACCTCTGTCGATTTACTGTCAACCATATTTAACAAGTAAACTTATTATAGAATCTAATAAATACATCAGGTACCTATGACGCAGTCGTCTGCTAATCAAGCTCTCCTTTCTTCACACAATGTTTCACACTTCTGTACAGATTCCGGTCATAAAAATACAGCATCTACAGGCTTAGGGATTGAATATTGGCATTCAGCCTTTCTATCAGGCTTAGTATGTCTGGCAAAACAATTGCTTCATGATCCTTTACAGCCTCTGAAGCTGTTTCTAACATGTATGCTGGCAGGCGTCTCAATGCTTCCCTCATTTCATCGTCGGTACCTAGGTCCAATTCATTTTTATACTTGTCCTCATTGTATATATTATCATCATTCACTGAAGGGGTTATTACAGCTGAAGAGGAGCCTTGCTGCATGGTCATGCTGCTTTCTGCTGAGAAACCAGGTGCGCCATGGGCGGTCTTCGGCAGGTTACAGATAGAGCTATCAGAAGGCTGAGAGATGCATTCTTCAGGAGGTGCTGATAGTATGTTTTTGAATGCAGCGAGCATAGCCTGTCTCCGAGGTATGTCCTTGAACTGCTTCGCCATCTCATTGACCTTTTTGGACCACATAAAAGTCTCCAGATTTAGACCACATAAAAGTCTCCAGATTTAGACCAGCTTGCATGAAAGGCTCCAGACTAAGATTAGCTTGGAATCCTATCTTTCATCAGGATTGATTCCCAACCATGATGATTGAATTTCAAGTCATGGCCTTGCAATTGAAGTACAACCTCTCACACTACATCCATATTCTGTGTAACATTTTAGGACATAGATTTAGTCGCACCTCCTGCCTGAGGCCAGAGGTCCCGGCAACTTGACCACAGAAGATGTCTAAAGTTTGAATCATGCCGTCCAGTTGACCCCAATCAAGCCCTGCCTGTACCCCTTCCCTAAAACCTGAGCACAGTAGAGCTGTTCATCTGCTGCACACTGCTTGCATGAGCATCCATGAGCATAAAAACATGAGGCCATGCTATGCATTTAGATCTGAGTACGGAACAAGCATGCGACTTATTGCTGGATGTCCCATTACAGTTGTGTGGTTGGTCAGACCAACAATCTTCACCTATATTGAAGCCAGATTGGAGCGTTGCTCTTTTCCCCTCTTCAATAGCCTCACGATATCCAGCCTACATAGAAAATTAAAAGCATCTAATTCTCTTATCAATAGTAATGTTTATGACCTTATGACATGGAACACACACAGAAGTAAATTTTAGAGATTTGTTCAAAAAAGGGCCATGGATTTCATGGACTGAATAACAGTCAGGATATTTTAATATAGAGTTCTCTTACATGATGGAAGGTATGTTGCCTTGTCCTTGCTTCACGAGCTAGCTCCTCATGTTCATCTTCTTCATCACCCCAAACATCCTCATCATTACTGTCAGTCTGTCCAGAATATGTTGCACACATATAAAGATTTACGTCCCAACTGCCTTAGCAGCTCCTGGGATGTAGCGACTCTGCTTCAGACCTTAATGTCACACATTCCGTACTGATATTGTACGGAACAGCTGCAAGGAAACTGGAGCGTGCATTTCAACACAATAAACATGGAACTTCCATCTCGCAACTTTTTGAGACTAATTTCTCCAGTTCGTATTGAATAATAATCCAGGCATATCCTTGACTTATCATTCGCCTGTTTGGATATGCATTTCATGAACGTAAGTACTAGGCAGTTGAAGCACGTTAAACTTGAACGATAAAGAAGTGAATGGGATTTGATTCTTTAATCGAAGTCCAAACATTTTTGAAACAGTTCTCATGCGATCATCAGGCGGAGCATCAGTTGATGTTAAAGGTCTCCCAGGGTTGGATATCGGGGTCAAAAAACGACAAATCAGGTATGTTGGAGTTTTGAGTTTTGCGTTACGATGGTGAGGACGTAGGGTTTTATGGTTGGTTTGTCCAATAGTTAAGATAATCCGCAACTTGCAGATGCATCGATACGAATTGATTACGATTCCACGCTGGAAACGTGTTTGAGGGCTCTTCGATCAAAGTCAGTGTCGCCTCTTCACCACTTGAAAGCTGCTTTGCTGGCATCTACTTGCTGTCTTCGACTCCTCCAGCCAGCACGTGCCCTAAAGTTTGCTTCAAAAGCCAGCTTTATGAAGCCACAAGTGAGTTGATTCCCAGCAAACACTAAAACCCCTGCTATAAAGTACGGCGACATTATCACGACATTGTCCAAGAAGTGACTTTCAAAGTGACAGCTTCTAACAATGTAATGCACTCTTACAAACATTGAACCCCACTTCATGACATCCCTCCTGATGAGTTCAGGATGAGGCATGCCGACAGCTCGTTAAAGAATGCACAAGGGAGCTTGAGTATGAAGGAAGAGTCAGAGGACTGCAGGTTCTGGTGAATCCTGCAAGGCACAACAGCTGCAACAATAATAGCAATTGCAAAAATAGCAGCAAATTGGAGCAGACGCTGACAAGGACAGCATGTCAGATGAAACTGAGTGAGTTTTTTAAAGTTAAAGTGCTGAAAGCTTTGTTGTAAAGAGTCATCAGCTTCATACATGGGAGTCTTTGTCATCGCTGATAGACACATCAGGGGCTCCTTGGAGATACAGCACAGTAGAGAGTTATGTATTCATCATAGTTGGCTGTTCAAAACAACATCTTCAACACATCTAATGACACCATGTTACCTGTCACAGGCTACAACTCAATACGCCTGATGCGCCTGCTGAACAAGCTGGTCAACCAAGCTCAGGATGTAGGTTCTATTTGTGAAAGTAGATGCGATGTAGGCTGCTCAGAGAAAAATAAAGAGGATCATGGAGATGACTTTGAAGAGGAGTCAAAAGACAGTTCAGACTCGGAGGGGGAGGATGAAGTCGTTGCCAATCTTATGGAGAATCTGTGTGAGGTATCACATTGCTTTCATGAATAAGGTCCTCACGCTTCTTTTACAGGCAATGTAGCAAAGATGGTAAGATGAACTGAAAGTCTTTGCATGCGGTGTTCAGTGGGGATACAGAGCTGGCATAAGGAGTTGAGTCTCCAACTCTGTTCCACGCAGGTACTGACAATGGGTGGAGTGGACACTCAGATTGTGTTCCAGCTTGTAGGTGGTTACCAGGCTGTCATGTCTCACTTCCACCCTGTAAGTTGCTGGGAGCTAGCAGCCAAGGTGCTCATTGTGGCAGGCACATGCCAGCTTTGCCTGGGAGGCAGTGTCCTCTCACCCTCTTCAAGTAACCTGCAACAGGTGACTGTCAGCAGAAGCAGCAGCAGCCACAACTGGCAGTCCACTCTGCAGCACTACACTGCAGCTGCTTGCCCGCCTATCAAATTGTCCGCAAACAGTAGCCACTGCAATGCATCGTGTGCGGCGCACAGTAATGGTTACAAGAGCAGGCCAAGAGTGAGGTGGCCACAGTGGGTTCTGGAGCGCTTGTCGTCCATGACCCTGGAGGGTTTAGGATATGATCGGGGTTCTGCAGTGGCTACAAGTGTAGCTGAATGTAAGAACATTGTCACACAGTGCCAGGAGTAATCTTTTTATTTCCTCTTCTTATCTTTTCATGTTTGGTGATTACACTTAAGCAGCTTCTTGTAGGGAAGACACCAACATGCATGCAACAGTCTGAAACCTCATAATGGTGGCTGTTTATCTGCCTCACTGTTAGATGTATGTTGACTAACTGTTCATAAATGAGTTATCAACAATGATATTGTCCAATCCATTCAGGTGCGCTCCATCTTTTGGCGTTCTCAGCGCTTGATCCTCATCAACGTCAAACAGGCTTTGTTGCAACCAGCGTTGTGAGTGCAGCATCCTCTGATTCATCTGGACTCTGTGAAAGCCAGTTCAGTTCAGGAAGTGCATTGGATCAAGCATCCGGCAATGCCCCTCTTTGGCTGCGGCTCCAGGCTGCTTCAAGCCATGCCGTAGAGAGCTCACTGGAACCAATCAGTCTCGTGGTCTCATCCCACAAGCTGCGGGGTTGTTTATTGAGTAATGATCTGGAGGGCCATAGCTGTCCTGTCCATACCCAGCCTATGGAGCTAGGTGAACCTGAAATTGGAGAGATGTGCACTCTGCGCTTACAATCACACTTACCTGCGCCGACAGCACAGGCAGAGTCAGTGGTATCACTGGACCGTATTGACCAGAGTCGTATCCTAGAGTCCACTGCTCCTCAGACTGAAAGTCTGCCCAGTGCTATCCCCAGCCAGATATCAATTGAGATATCCGGCATCCTTTCTGATCTCATTTCCTCGACTGAGAGCCTAACAACCCCAAGTTTGTCATCGTCTAGTAGTTCCCTCCTAGCTGTTCGAGTACCGCAAATACCACCACCCAAACTTACTCTTCCCTTGGAAAATCCCAGTGCAGACCATTCCATCAGCAGCTGTAGGAGCTGTGGTGAGGAGGTAATGTCCTCTGCCAACAGTTACAACCTTTCCACAAACGCCTCCCCCTCATCCACACCTAACACCTTTGTACTTAATGCCTGTACTAACATGCACATGACCTCCAGCCATGCATGCAGTGTCCTTCCCTCCAGCCATGCATGCAGTGTCCTTCAGCGACTCCTTGACGCAGCGCAGGAGGCATCTTTTGTTGCAGACCTGCCTGGCGCTTCCTTGCTGACTCTGGTCAACCTCTTTCAGAGCTTCACATCAGGGACTGATCTTGATCGCCAGGTTTTCTTTACAGCCTCCAATCAGAAGCCATTGCAGCTGCTGCTTCATCTTTACCGCTCCATTCAGCATGAAGATCCTGGTCCTGGGGCAGAACACAGGCCTCCATGTTGTGAAGTCTGCCATCTTCTCCTTGCATGCATTCGTGACATGTGCAATCAGTCACCTTCCTTGATGAAAGCGGAGGCATTCACTAAAAAGTCCCCACAAGGCCTTCCAGGTAGGGATTCAGCAGCTGCAGCAGCCTGCAAACGTTCCAAAGGTAATAGTGCCTGTGTAACAACTACTGCAAACACCCCTGATGAGAAGCCTACACATGAAGCCCCAGCTGCAACAAGCAGAGCCAAGGTGCTACTTACTTCTACTCCTCTGCTGGGGGAGCTGGTGCAGGGTACTCGTACTGCATTGAGACACTGCCGCCCTTGTACAGCACCTGAGATATCCTGGGATGGCAGTACAAAATCATATGTTCAAGGCAGGTGCCCGTCAGATCCTTGCCAGGGTTTAGGTGTAAAATTCCATCAGGCTTCCCATGAGGGGGCAGAACCCAGCCAGGCATTGGCCATCAACAGTAGCAGCAGCAGCAGCAGTCTGCTTGAGAAGTGGATCTGGCTGCTAGGTTCTGCTGCATGCAGTAAGGCAGCGGTCAGGGAGCTGTACCGCCGCCTTGTGACAGACCTGCTTGAGGATGTACTGGAGACTTGTAATCCTGTTTCCCCAAATATTCTGGAAGCTGTGGAAGCTGCATATGGTGCCTTGGCAGTACATTCACAGGTAATGAAACCTGGAAATAATTGCAAATGCCAAGCCTGTACTTATAACCTTGGAAGCCTTCCTCTATCACAACCATCTCCTAAGCACCGCCTTACACAAGCGCATGTTGTAACGACATTGCTTATACCAGATAAATTACTTCCTACTGTTGTTCTGCCTTGCTGTCACTGTCACTGCCTTGCTGTCACTGCAGTTCATCTCTCAGGACATATGTGAGTCTCCCTCAATCCCTGCCCTGTCCGGCATGGTCCTCTACTCCCATGAGCCACGCCTCTCACTCCTAGCATTGGACCGCCTCACACCTCTGGTGGACACTTGCAGTGGAGCTGCCTTCATGCAGCAGCTGGCTAGGCCGGCTGGGGCAGTGGCCTCAGCACACCAAATGATGCTACAGAGTAGCAGCAGCAGCAGCAGCAGCAGTGGTGGCGGCCTTCCGGCTCAAGTCACACTTCACCCTTGGGATGCAGCTGTTTACGCGGCCGCTGATCTAACCTCTTTCTCTAATGACAATGTCTCAAGGCCTTCCCCACATCCCCCAGCTCTGATTCAATGCCCTCAGGTTGCTGGACGACTCACTTCTATCTCTTCTGGAGGAAGCACCAGCAGTGCCATTCAGGCTATTGATTTCGGAGCGCCTCAGTCTGGCGCCATCAGAGATGCTGCATGCAGTCTACTGATGGCATCCTTGGATCGAGCAAGGCGCATGGGAGGTCTGAAGGCCATGCAGGTATGACCATGCAAGGATTTCATAATGAGCATGCAAACAGCAGCAAGGTGCATTTCTATAACCTGTAGTGACCTTGAGCATCCAGGATCAGGCAATCAGTTTGATAAATAGAAAGAAGTGGTATCCCTCTCATGAGCGATTGAGGACCACCACTCAGAGTGTCAGAGGCTTCAGTGGAGCTAGTAGTCCCACTTTCAATGGTTCCTTGGCTTTGAACAAGAGCCCTTAGAGTTGAATTCCTCTCTCCCTGCTGATCATTATAGTCATCACATGCAAGTTATAAACCCAGCAGCATTAGTATTCCCTGCTGCTTGCGGCACCAGGTCCCTAAGTGGGGCTGCTGGTCCTTAATGAGGCCGCGGGAGCTGCTGATGCTGGAGCGCCGCATCAGGGAGGAGCTATCAAGTGCCTGCTGCTACCACCCTTCACCCTCTCCATCAATCAATGACAAGCCCAATACAGTCAGTGGTACAGCAGCAATAATATCAGGAATAGCTGCCATGAAACCTGCATCTGAGAAGGCAAGCATGCTGCCTGCTACCTCTCAGAGACCTGCACTGCTTGTTTCTTCTTCATCCTCATCTGGGATAGTAGGACCGGAGCTGCTGTTTCCACCATCTGAGTTTGCACGCCAAGAAAGTGTGATCAGCCCTGGCACCCCCAGTCCAGCTGCAGCGGTATCACATAGGAAGAAAAATGGAGCATTATATGCATCTTCTGGCAGTAAGCAGCAGCAGCAGCAGCAGAAGGGAGGACTTTACACTAAATCAAGTGCCTCCACTTCTAACAAATTAACAGTTCAAAATGCGACTGAGATTCCTAGATCTTGCAAGGAGGAAAGTGAACCCTCAGAACAGATAAATAGGCATTTGACGAGAGGGTCCATTGAGACATCATTTGATGACTTCAGCAATACAGCATCCATTCAGGTGTCGAATACTACAGTCGTCAGTCCTGATGGAATTGAACCATTGACACAAGACTGTTTAGACCCTGAATCAGCACCAGCTCCCAGCACTCCACATCTTCAACCATCAGCTGAGTCAGCCGTGAGCTATCTCCCAACAGAAGCAGGATCTAACCAAGCAGCTTCCCAACAGGTTCAGCTACCTACCACCCCGCTGCCGGCACCTACAGAAGGGTCCCCCTTCCTTGGCTTGACCAGCAGGTCTGAGAACTTGGAGGACACTGCTGGAAGGACCCAGGGCAGGCTCTATTCCTCGGGACCTCCCTGTCTGGATCTGATGGAGCTGGCTGATGTCAAGTCCAGGTTCATTGGAAAAAAAGTAGTGATTGAGGCGAGAGCAGTAGGGTCAGAAACTATTTCTACATCTGGCGTCTGGGATCCTTTGAGTTGCAGTATGAGGGATAGAGAGTTGGATGCTCAGATCATGTCCGGTTTCCAGGCGATGCAGCAACAGCAGCAGCAGCAGCAACACGTAGGGCTCAGCATGGAGGTAGGATTTGGTGCCAATACAATTGAAGGGGTTCAGGTGGTTTTGCATTCGCCTAGCAGCCCTGATTATTCTCAAAACGGCAATCAGCATGCTGATGAAAACCAGAACAGCTTAATTGACATCCAAGAAGATTCTGATGGCAGCTGTAATCATGCGGGGCAAGAGGATGATGAGGGTTACGATGAAGATGGCCTCCGAGAAGTGTGGGATTCCACACCGCCTAGGGCAGTACGTGACGCTCGAGCAGCTTGGCGAGGTGTAAGGCTCAATGACAAGATCAGCTGGTCTCAGACCAGTGATGAGGTCAATGTCTGGATCAAGCTGCCTCTAGGTGATGGATGCTTATTGTAAGCTTTGTTATAACCAGAGGTCAGGAAGCTCTGCTGCTGCTACTGTGCAGCCTGTCATGATGCTGAAAATTATCACAATTTTCAAACCAGCCTTTCTGGACATTTCTTACAGGGACCACACGCAAGGAGTTGGAGTTGAAGGTTGACCCGACACACTTCTGCGTAAAACTGGGATGGCATGGCCGCTTCCTGGATGGCCCCCTGCGCCGCCGTGTCAAGAGTAAAGAGAGTGTGTGGTGCTTGACTGGGGAGGACGATGCCAAGCAGTACACTGTACTGCATGTCATGATGGTAG
This sequence comes from Chlamydomonas eustigma, assembly GCA_002335675.1. Classification (NCBI taxonomy): domain Eukaryota; kingdom Viridiplantae; phylum Chlorophyta; class Chlorophyceae; order Chlamydomonadales; family Chlamydomonadaceae; genus Chlamydomonas; species Chlamydomonas eustigma. The sequence continues at coordinate 51,488 of BEGY01000056.1, read as the reverse complement.
GCGGGTTTTTCAGTTGCTGATGAGTCGCAGCTCTTACTGATAATGTTCAAATGTCACATGTGCAAATATTTCCATGTGGGCACCCTCACCATTTCTGTATGAAACTTAACCTCTTTGTAAACTACTTGTAGCCCAAGGATGAGCCTCACTATTGGAGGAGTTTATTTGAAGGCAGCGAAGAGAAGAGTCATATGGAGGTTAGTCACATAGTGGGCTTGCCAAGAGTAGCTCCTTTTTGCTGTGCGCTTGATGTATAGTTTAATTTTTGTACTGTGGAGGGCTGTTGAGTGGTCAGTGACCTGATGTGAGAGGTTTACAGGGCATAGGGGTAAAGAGAGGATCGACAAATGAAGGATTCATAAGCAGCTCATCTCTTCCTGTCATTACAAACATTTTAACTACACTCACCTTCACCACACTGTTACCACCATGACCATTTCATCAGAGCATCAGAGGCCGAATTGGCACTTGAATTTACACTGAACTGCCTTGCTTCTCCTGTGCAGTTGCTTAAGGAAGCTGTGGAGGCTGATGAACCTGTTGTCAGTTATGACGACATGGATGTGGATGCACGGTGAGTTGGTTTTCTTGGTAGAGGAAGGGGACATGCTTGTGGTTACTAGTAGTATATGTGATGATTTGCATCAGGTCCATGCATCCTATGCACCATTTTATCTCCAAACGGCTGGTTTCTTGTGCGGAATATTATGCTTATGTAGCAGACCTCAAGCTTTTTATTTTTCCCTAAGCACTATAGACTGTTCTTTTTAACACTTAAAGAAGCATGAACTTGCACGCTGTTCAATGTTTGCCACAATTCCGCACTGTTAGCTTTACCTTCGTATTATTGAACTCCTGATTTGAAATGGGACATTATTTCATGATTGTGATTCCTACAGGGAGATTTTTGAAGACTTGAGGGAGCGACAGGCTATGGTGTCTGCTGGATGGATTGATTTAGAGAACAGCTTTGATGATTTCAGGGTAGTCATTGGGGATGGTACTTTGTGATTGACATGAACAGTACACTTGACTCTTCATTTACTACCTTTCCAAATTATCACCACCCCCCTGTGATGTAAATGAAGTTTTGCCGAGTTATAATGAACGACGCCTCACTTAGAACATTTGATGTTGAAAAATCCAAGAGCCATAGATGCGAATAAACAGCAGTAAATAACCATGATCCGGTTCCTCATGCTTGACACCTACAATCAACAAAATGATTTTCACAGCACCATGTCAGGTCCTGCAGTCTTCCTTCTGACTTTTTATTCTAGCTAGGTTAAGCTACTGCAATAGCATAGACTAATCCTTGAAGACTTAGTTTATAAATGCCAGCCTCGCTGTAATGATCTATAAATTAAACAGGCGCATCTTGATTTGACAGTTGTTGCCTGTTACTCATGGCTCTATAGAAGTGTTCTTGGAAAGCCCTGACATCCTTAATTCTTTCACATTGCACCATTAGTGCAGCGGCAGCTTGCATCTCAGGCAGTGACATCTCTATTGCCTTTGAGAGTAATACAGAGGCCGCAGCGTCCAAGAGGTCAGACCCAAAAGTAGGAAGGTGTGGAAAGGTGAGACGCTGTTTGATGTTGTAAAGGGAATGCGTGATCATCAACAGCTGATCCACCTAGTATACCATATTGCAAAATATGTTAATTTTACTGAAGATGCACCATCGAGAAATAACGAAAGATAGTGATGTAGCAAATGTTGCATCAGAGAAGGAGATATTCAAGCACTTGGGAGGCGGTATGAAAGTACATATTCATTTTATAGAATAACACGACTCTCATGAGGCGGACATCCTCAACAACGACCCGGCCGCATCAATAAAAGGATAATAATAGCCATAAAATTTTCCAAGGGTAGCGGGTCCTGTAGATCACAGGGAGCCAGCAGAGGCATGATGATGACCAAAGCTACTCACAGTGAATTCAGATGCCCTCAGCTGCACCTGGGTAACCACATTCCGAGCAACAGGAGTAGGCGGGATGGCCATAATCGGCCACATTTGAAAACAGTGGAGGACGGTTGTCAACTGTAACCACACAAGAACATAAAGTAAAGTAATCAGAATGGATTCTCAGTTGTGGAGGTAGTGGCTCATCATCATTTTCTAATAAGTTTGAACAGCAGAACCTCATTACAGGGATTCATTCTCAGGACCTAGTTGGTCATAACTGAAGACTTAGCGCACACAATGCTTCCAATAGCATGTGGATCAAACCTGCGATGGTGACATGAGATCGTAGTGGGATTGAAGCGTCATAGCCAAGTTCTTTATTAAGGAAGATGTCCTTTGCACTCGGACGCTGGCCTTGCCGGGAGCCGAAACTACCTGATGGGAAAAATGACAGGATTCAGATGTAATGACAGGTTCTACTTATCGTACTGAATTCAGGAGTGAGATAGAACTACAACAGATTGTTTTAACTACAGTCATGACCCAGTCAACTTCAAGAGCTGCAGGTAGCGCCAATAATGGTCCAATGACACGCAGTAGTTGCAATGCACAGCATGCATTTTACCACCTCGACTACCTGACACAACTGCACCAGCTGGCTACTGTCCAACTGATTCAGTTTGGGTATCAGAGCCGCAGTTAGGTGACTCAAAAATTCCTGCTGTGGCTGCTTCAATGCTTGCTCCTTGCATAGTAGCATCAGCTGGAGCAGTGAGGATGCGGAGCCAGTTTCGAGCCGCCACTCTGTTGCAGCAATGACAGATGAGAACAGATATTTCTCCAGCAGCACAGGTGCTTGCTTTTCAGATGAGGTTGGTGAAGGCAGATGCTGCCCATTAGCCGAGGTGAATGAAGGATTAGTGGCAGAGATAATAGAACAGAGAGCAGGATCAAGATCAGCTGCTCTTCTAAATAATTCTGGCTGCGATAAATTGAATAGCGTAGTAGCGGCCTCAGCTACTGTGTCCACACTCTCCGTGTACAGCTCATGTATGCGTTGACGCAAGGTTTTGGAGAGTAGGAGTGCCATTTGCCTCCTCTCCCTGATGGTGCTGAGAACAGAGATTGTGTAAGTATGAACCCCCATCAGAAGCTGAGTCAGGGCAAGACTTTGCGTTTGGGAGGTGAAGCGAAGCCTGATGCAGGAGAATATCTGCAAGAGAACCGTAGTATACACAGATAATGATATGAACGTCTACAGCACGTGACTTACTTGCTGTACCTATTATTATAGCAGCTCGCCACTTAAGGTGCAAACATCAATGAAAAGCTGTGAAACAGATAAACTTGTATTGAAATGAGGATAGTCGTCAGTACTGAAGCTCTAAGCAAGCACGCAACAAGTGCCACCTGGGATGATGCACTGCTCTTGCATCAGTGCTCTTGCAGTCAGTGCTTTGCACTATTCAATACAAGTCTATACTGAGGATTTAATCAAGTCAGCAATAGACTCTAAAGCTGTTGTTATATCTGTAAGCAAACACACAAGCACAATAAACTGGCCTATGCTTACTCACCTGCTCCTCCAACACCTCAAAGTTCTCTCCATAATGAGAGCTTCTTCTTCCTCCAGTCCTTGAAGAGGAAAGCAACTTTGCCATGCAGCCAACAGTCAGCATCAGCAGCTCAGCAGAAGCTGCAGAACGATGGCCCTGCAGCACTCCTGGATGAAATGAAGCTAAGTTGGTACCCAACCACTCAACCAACATATCCCCCATGTACGACTCTACATTGTACACAAGCTGAACCCCAGCATCCGAGGCAGATGAAGCAGGCGGCACCGCCTAGTTTTTTGGCACAGCAGCAGAGTAGTTACACAGGAGCACGGCAGTAGAGGTACACAGAAGCACAGCAGTAGAGGTACACAGAAGCACAGCAGTAGAGGTACACAGAAGCACAGCAGTAGAGGTACACAGAAGCACAGCAGTAGAGGTACACAGAAGCACAGCAGTAGAGGTACACAGAAGCACAGCAGTAGAGGTACACAGAAGCACAGCAGTAGAGGTACACAGAAGCACAGCAGTAGAGGTAAACAGAAGCACAGCAGTAGAGGTACACAGAAGCACAGCAGTAGAGGTACACAGAAGCACAGCAGTACTCACGAGTGGATGAGTTGTCATATCCTTAAGTCCTATCTGCCTGCTCCTGTGCTCAATGCAAGCAGCAGTGCTGTTTGTACCGTCTTGCAAGGAGCACGCGTACTGCAAGAGAGTAGCGATAAGCTTGAGGCGGTACAAGGGGGAGATAGAGAAGCCAAGGGCATTTTTCCTAGTGGGGGCGAGGCTATGATGATCATCATCATCGTCATCATCATCATCCGCTTCATGCTTGTTGTAAGTGTCATCAGCGATCACTGGCAGTGGGAAGTCCTGATCGCTGCTTCTGCCATGCTGTGGATTCTGAAATGTGGTCTTGTTGATCTTGTCTGCTGGATAAGATGGCAGGGCCTTCTGTAACCTTTGCTGAGAATGATCATGATGTAGCCCTTGATCCTCCATTAGGACACTCAACAAAGCGTTCAGTGGAGAGGAAGACATAAGGGTAGATAAGGGAGTCACATCATGTCCCCTAGAGAAGCAGTTGTCTTTTCTGTTGTATAGCTCATGAATCAAACCCAGAAGGTCCAAGCAAAGCGCAGGGCCTAACACGCATACCATGTTTAAGGGCTCTGAAACCAGTAGCTGATGGAGCAGCTGGTAGGGTTGGGGGCCTGCATGCTCCAATTGCGCCAACAGCAGAGCAGATCTAGCTAGATCTTTCAAGGAACCACACAATGCAAGAGGAGGGGAACATCGGTCCCGGTTCTTTTCCCGGTCCTCAGTAGGGCGCCTAGGACTATTGCCAGCATCATGGCCAGTAGGGCGCCTAGGACTATTGCCAGCATCATGGCCAGTAGGGCGCCTCATGATGATTTCGTCCCTTAAGTCTTCTGGTGACGATGCTGATCTAAGGTCATGTTCTTCATCATCATCATCATCATCATCATCATCATCATCATTGAGCTTTACTGCATTGCTGAAAACTGAAGACCTGCTGCGGCTCATCATTGTGCTGCGGCTCATCTCTTCATTCCTGAAAAAATCTGAACTGGAAGAAACTTCGGGTGGCATCTGCAGCCCCCACCCCTGTTGAATACCAGCTGCCAAGCCTCCAAATTTTTTGCCGCTTCGCATCAACACTTCAGAAGAAAATGCTGGCGTGCTGCCTCCCTGCCAGTAAGCAAGCTCACAACAATGAGCCATATGACTCAGGAGGCTTTTAGAGGGAGTGAGCTGCAGATCCACTAGGCATTCCAATACGTGGAGGAGCTGGTCTGGTGACAAATCTGCTGCATCAAAATGTTGCATTTTTAGTTGGCCATTCAAGCTATTGAGTAGCATTGGGTCTCTGAGCCCACCTAGGCATCTGCACGCTGACAATGCTGCCACAATATGCTTGGTCCGTGGCTTGATATTAGTCATACCTCTGCTACTACTGTCCTGCTTTGTTTGAACTGCATGCTGCAAGTGCCCAACATCAGGTTCAGATGTCTCCAAGGCTGTCACCTCCCCCCCTGACGGTCCAACTAGTGCGCAATCTTCAGCAGGCTGGTTTAGGGAAACCACATAGTGCTGTGGAGTAGGGTTTAGGATCCCTTCTGCTTCAGAAGGCATGTCTCTAACATTATTTATGACTAACAGAAAGGAAGCACGTTCGAACCATCTTCCCAGCTTTGCTGCAATGTCACTCCAAGGGAAGAGGCTCAGGAAGCTTTCATATTGCCCAGTAGAGGAAGCAGCAGCAGCAGCAGCAGCAGCAGCAGCAGCAGCACTTACCTTTATTATTGGCTCGGACTGGGCGGTAACCATATCAATCCCCTGCTCATTGTAACTCTCAGTACAAGCCAACCTTCCGCCATTGGACTGCCCTGGAGAACTTTGACCTTCTGCAAGAGGATTTTTTGATGCTGGCAATCTCGTTGCCACAACCGCACGAGTTAAAACAGAGAGCATCTTAATAACAAGACGGGGCTCAACTTCTGCAACCTTCATGCTTGAGGTTGATCTCAAACATAGCTCCAGAACCAGAGAATGCATAAGAGTGAGAGATTCTTCTAAAGAGCCTCCACCAATTTCACATGGAGTCGGAGGGCTGGAGTGGTATTCCGGAGCAAGGGGAGAGAATGGATGAAGAGATACGTCCATACTTTCCCGTTGGTATGGCCATGAGTCCCCAGTAAGAAATATAGAGAGGGCATGAGCCATCTCCACTCTGAAATAGATATCATCCAACGAGTTGCTGCAACCAATGGCGGTGTCAGCACTGCGTACAGCTGCAGCTAGAGAGCACAAGGAGTGCGGATCGTTCACACCCAGAAGCTTCATGCGGCTGGGCAGGAGTAGGAGATGATGGCGTGGCAGCAGGGCAGCAGAGGGGGAAACACCACTGCGGTCCCCATTAGAGTCAGTAGGCTCCAACCCTCCCTCCATTTCTGACACCTGCTTGTTGACTATTCTTTGTGCTGACAAGCGGCCTGGCACTTCGTCTGAGTCCATCAGGCTGTGCTGCTCATTAGGGTTTAATGTGAGGCCCTCCACTGCATTGTTACTGCTGGTCAATGCACTTCTGCCACCTGGTGTGCAACTAGAGCTCTGTGAGACATTCTGAGCAAAAGGCAGCTGCTGTTGACCACTACTGACCTTCACTGCTGCCTGATGACCACCAGCACTAACGTGGCTGCCCACAGCAGCCTGTCCCGCCTGGACAACGGAACTTGCTAAATACATCCGAGCCAAAGCAAGCAAACTCTCCTTGCCGATTTTACCATCCTTGCCAAAAGCATTTGACAGGGAGGAGTGGCTATCAGGTGCTGCCATTGGGGCTCTGGTTGTGCTCTTGATAGAGAGTGCTGGCGGGGTAGTGCTACCATTAGGAGAGTTGACTGAGTTGACTGAGTTAAAAGAAACAGAGAGCTCATTTGTAGACCAGAGAGATGAGACAGAGTTTATGACAGCTCTAGACATCCATGAGAAGGAGCCGATTGTTGCTGGGACTTCAGTGCTAGCCGTACTAGGTGCAGCTGTATCAGGGACTTGTGGCCTTGATGTGGTCGTAGATGGTAATGTAGTTGTCTTGTCCTCATCATTTAGAAACGCCGGTTGTAAGAGCTTCTTCTCCCCATCATCAGGAGAGGTAGTAGTGTGGCGGCAGTTAGGGAAGGAGCTAACATGTTTTAGCTTCCTGCTAGTCTTAGTAAGACCTATCTTGTCAAGAGGAGGCTGTTGACGCTGCTGGGGACCTTGGATTCCCCTGCTGCTGCTGCTGCTGGAGGCAGTAGCTTCCCAACCCTTATTGTTCCTCACTGTCACAGCATATGTGAGGCGGCAGGCCCAGGTGTACCGCCTTGACAGTTCCATAGTAGGAAGCCTTACTTCCAACTCATGAATGATGGCTTTGACTAATGAAGCCTCCACTCCAGCAGGCTCTTGTTGATGTGGAGATGTACAACCTGACAGTAAACTGCCTCCTGCTTGTGCTACCTTGTCTGCCTCTGCTGATGAAATGACATGGGAGGTGATTGTACTGAAGGGCCCTGCCAGCAATGAAAGTGTGTGATCATCCATCTGAGGCAACAGGATGGTGGCTCTTTCAGATAAGGCCACCAGGAGTGGAGTGGTGAGGTGTGGAGCATGGGAATGAGTGTGAACACATAGCAGGTGATGCACCCAGGACAGATCAGCAGGCTGCATACAAGGACCAGCAGATGTTTTGGCGGATGGGCCACTTTTATGACCTACAAAGTGAACATAGTGACAGATAAACTCATCCTTGCATAGTCTGAGCATGAATATGAAGCTGTGTTAGTATATCATCACAGCTTTTATGCAGGTCCTCCACATCATGCAAAAACAAAACAACATGCAGAAAGATACAACTGCAACCCACTGTACAGAGGTAACAAATATTCCTGGTTGCAGCAGAACAAGAGGCTCCTAGCTATCTCCTAGAATGGTTGATTCTTAAAGGCTATGGTGAGAGTGTCGTGTCTAATCAAGTCTCACCTAGATGCAGTTGGCACGGAATTGTAGTGGCAATAAAATCAAGAGCATGATCAACCATGTTGGCCAGGACTTGTTCATATGAGGTGACAATACCCGACACCTGCCCTGGAGCTGCATTATCTAACCACTTGCTGACAGGTCCACTCTGAGCAGCTACTGACTGCCGGTAGCTGACAGGTCCACTCTGAGCAGCTACTGACTGCCGGTAGCTGACAGGTCCACTCTGAGCAGCTGTTGACTGCCATTCAAGAGGCATTTTTGAAGTAGGAGTACCCTCTACCACTTGGCTGTCCACGTCAAAGAACACTGATCTCATGTTACCAGATTGCTGATTTGGCGAGTGCGGAATCGATTTCTGTGTTGCATCTGTAATGACCTCATCCGTTGATCTATTGATAGCAGCAGGACTAGTGAAAGGAGTATCTAGCTCAACAAGACCCATGTTGCAATGGGTAGTGGAAAATACACCTATAGATCCTAGGGCTCTGAAGGGTGAATGGCCCACACCTTTTGATCTGACCCAGATGTCCATAAACTGTGACAGGTCACTGAGGTTCACACAGTGTGGAGCAAGGTAGGGAATGGCAAAGGCAATTCTATGAAGGAGTTGGGATGAGTGGTAACTGTTTGAAGAAGAGTCCTGTTGCACTGTTGCAAGTTTGACACCTTTAGATTGTCTCTTAAATGCTTTATGTGCAGCCCTCGCGGCAGTAAGCAGGGCTTTGATTGCTGTTTGAGGATCCATATCAGTAGCCTGTTGCTGCTGCTGTTGCTGTTTGCGGAGAGGACGCACAGTCACTCGGCCCTGACTCCAGAACGTACTGGGGGGCACGAGTCTGCTTTTGTCTAATATCCACAGTGCGTGTAGAACAAGCTCTCTCATCAGATTTTGATACAATGCCCACTCAGATGATGTTACATCAGACCGTCGGATTGCTGAGCACCGTGGAGCCAAAAGCTCGACTAGCTGAGACAAGTGGTGAGGGTTTGGAGGAACAACAAGGCCGCTGCTGCGTTCCATGCGAAGCTGATACAGGACTTTTCTCAGTTTGTTTTGGCTGGCTTGCAGTGACAGCTCATCACTCAGCAAGTTCTTCAGGAGCTGCATGGCTGGTGTCATGTCTTCAGGCGATCTTCTTCTGGGCTTGTCATCATGTTGTGACAATGGTAGTGAAGAAGGTATGGAGGCACTGACACAATGAAGAGCATCCTTTGCAACAATGTTTTTTGTCCTTTCATGCTTGTCTCTGCAGTGCTGCATGTCAGCTCTCAGACTTCCTGCATACCGTCTGCCATTTACTGTCAAGCCTGAAAAAGGGCTGGATCCCTCCTTGCTGTAATGAAACAGGGCTGAGGTGCCAGTTATCATGTGCATAAGCTCTTCTTGGTGCATGCCCTGAAATCATGATCAGCATGGTGCACATGTGAAAGTGACTTGCATGATAATGCAGTTACAACTAATCAGTGGGAAGGGACAGGTAAAGAGCTGAAAGAAGTCCTGAATTTATGCCCTGAGTTTGACTGAGCACAAGCAGATATCACGAGCTTACCTTCAGTCTCTCAATTTGCCCCTGGAGGAGCCATCTGATAGTAAACGAGCGACAGGGGTATATGACTGACACGATTGTACGCATCCCTCCGTATGAGCATTATGTTAGAGCTACATGATAATCGACTCCTTCAGATTAGACGCATTCTTAGGTATGTTCTTATGATTAAAGTTAATTGAAAATTCACAGGTGCGTTGTGAAATGAATTATATACCTAAGAATACAATTCTGAAGCGAACATTGGAATCCCGCTCTTTTTCATCCACACTTATTTGTTGTACCTGATTATGTTGTTGTGAGTTGCATTGAATTCACCATGTGCTCTATTGCCGTGCGGCGTAAACATAATGTCAAGTTTTCCTTGCAGAATTCATAAATTGTAAATTCTGATGCCTCTTAAGAATCAAGTAGAAATTTAAGTACCTTGAGTCACCACATGCATGTTTATAGCAGCAGTTAAAGCTTTTAGAGCTCAATGGTTAGCCAAAGAAATAATCGCAAGCCAGAGCCACCATGAAATTGCGACTATTTTGAGCGCGAATTCGAATGTCACTCTTTCCAGATGGATATACACTTGGCCTACTCTCACATCCTCACCCAGGGTCTCTCAGAACTTTGTATTTACTGTTGATCAGTGCCTTCAGTTTGCATATCATTTAAGAGCGCTCCATACCACCAGCCAGCTGTGTCCAGGGATGCAAAAGACAAGGAGCCCCACACTTGGAGTCACACCTGAGTTGATGTTTACAGAGACATGCAACTCAATGAGAGCCTTTGCAAAGAAAGCCACCCGAACAAAAGAGCTGTCCAGCACCTCGCCACAGGTTGAAGAGGCAGGACATAAGTCAGTTGGGTTGAAGGTGGACCATCTGAATAGTGACAATGGAGTGTCAAAATCTTTTGGAGGTATCTCTGTAGGTACTGGCGTACGCTCACGGCAACTCCTTCTGGAATTGCTCAACGACAGTACTGCAAGGCTAGAAGATGTGACGGCTCATCTAAAAGACAGGCCTGCTAAAGGAAGAAATGCCTCCAGTAATGCTACTACTGGACATCTCACTGCACATAACCTTGTCAGTGCTGCCCAAAGCTCAGCTGCGACAACAAATTCTAGGCAGCACTCAGGGTCTACTTCCTGTAGTGATGGCACCTCTGCCCATCCAGATAGCCTTGAAGAGCTGTGGTGTTCCATCCTTTTACACATGAGGCAGAGCTGCTATCGGTTAGTGAGGACAGCCCATGCAGAGGAGCTGGCAGCCTTCCTTGTACTTCCAAGTGCTGCTAGGATCCATGATCCCAGCTTCTGGTTGACAGCAGGGACTCGTATTTCAGACCTGTCGCAAAAAAATAAGATGTCTTTAAAGGATACCGCTGTTGCTAGATCAAGCCCAGGACTGATGGATCAGGTGAGAGGTACCTAGGAGGCATCATATACATGACATATAATAAAATATAATGATACATACATATCATACATACTTTGATCAGGAGTCCCATGCTCCTGGTAAGGTGAAGGTAAACAATATTTCTTTCAAGATTCCCAGATTCTTCGTCATTCACCACAAATGGTCATTTCTACGGTTCTGATTCGGCTTCAGTACGAATCGGCATCAGTTACGTGTGTATCGGCTTCACGTATTGACATATGAGTCATTTCTATCCCCTTATGATATGGCGGAGCTGTCAAGGGGTCCTTTGACTGTATTTGAATGATGTCATGGAAGCTGGTAGCATTACCTGGCGCAGTACGATGTTAGAGCCTATTTGCATTGGCGTTCCCTGTGTCCTGAGCTTCTTTCTTGAGGCAACTCATGCACCACTAACTCACTACCTAGGCCCTGTGTCATGGTGCTGATAACGTCATGATGTTAGAGATATAGAAGTCACTCATGTTCATCATGCTTTGCTCTCACCAGGAACTTCTATCCAGCTCAGTACCAGTGCTACAGTCCTGCGCTATGACTGTACTTCTGGCTCTGTACAGGCTGAAGTACAGCTCCATCCCCAACAGCGCTATAAAAGCGTTGGTACAGACAGCATGTGACACATCGCATTCCTCCTGCAATATTCCTAGCGCCTCGGCTGTTCATGGTGAATCAGCAGGTACGCAGTTTGGAGCATGGTCTGTGAAGGATATGCTAGTTTTACTAATGAATGATTCCTATGCATTGCATTGTATCCTTATCTCTGAGCTGTCCACCACTCATTAGGTCTTGTTAATGCGAATTCTTTATCCTCCTTGTTTGCAGGTCCTGTGTGGAGGGTACCCTTCAAGTCATCAGCTGAATTTGTGCAGTTTGTCAAGGCAGCAGTCTTCTGTTGTGCGCATTGCCCAGACGCTTTTCCTCCTGTGGCAGAGCTCTTGTGCTCTCCACACATTTTAGACAAACTGGGACAATTGTCACTCCCGCAGGTCATCACAGCATGTGCGACCTTACCCCCTGCTACCCCCTCAGCCAACGCTGTGCTTCTGAGGCTGTTGCAAAGGCTGGAGCAGCGCCTGTTTGTAGATATTGAAGTGGGAATCTCCGCTCTTAGTAATGTTGGACTGCCTCTGGAAGTCAACGGCTCCATGAGGAAATCTCTGGGGAAGATATCAGTCCTACTAGGGCAGGCCCTTCAGTCTCTCAACCTTGCTAATGCTGCTGCTGACACAAGTCAAGAGACCGTTGGAAGTGCTGAATCCTTCAGTGAAACTCAAGGAAGCACTATCAGATCACGTGACTCATCACGTGACTCATCATGTCAACAGGCTACAGAATTACAGAAATTTCCAGATGACAATGCCTTTGATCTGACTCAGCAGCTGTTGAGCCAAGTCATAACCTCAGGGGTGCAGCATGCAAGCAGGCAACAAACATCAGCAGAAGCAGCTCATCTAGTGGCAGAACTCTCCACAGCTCAAGCCTTGTTGCAGAGGTTTGGGAGGCGTTGCTGGGGCCATGCTAGTGTGGACACCAGAGAGGTTTGCAACCAAATCTTGTCTACCTTGCAAGATCAGCCGCTTATGTTGGATCGAAGAACTCATAAAAATGCTTTGGGAGATGACAGGCTAATAGTCCAAGCACAAAGGGGCTGTGCATCCTTATCTGGCTCAGAAATACCAAAACCTATTGAGATAGAAGCCAAGGTTTTCTCATCGAACCATCACTGCCAGCGGTTGTCTTTGCTGATACATGCTTCTCGTGCAGCAGCTGCCTTACAATATCTACTTAACAATCGCAACAGTCTGATCGCTCCTTCCTCAGCAGTAGAATATGATAGCTGCTTCACCTCAAAGCTCCAGAACCTGGTGGACATTCTCCACACCACTCTATCCTCAGTGCCTAGTCCGCCGCAAAGCAGCAGGCCGTCCCTGAGCCCAGCTGAAGTACGGCAGCACCGAGAATACTCATCCTTACTTCCCGTGGTCCTTAAAGCTGTACAAGTCCTCTCTGATCTGACACCTCAACCAATAGCATCACCACAGCCATCACCGTTACCAAAGAAATGGACTCCACTTCAAACAACAGTGCTTCCAGTTCCACCTTCATCATCTGCTGCTGCCTCATCTTCACAGTCAGCAGTGACTGATGAGATGAGCCCTGATGTTTCAACACACATTATTATCTACCCACAGCATCATCCCTTGGATCTACTGTGTGACATCATGCTGTTATTGGAGCCATGCTGGACACCAACATATGCTGTTTCAGCTTTGCAGGCGTTAGGGCCCTCATTGATCTGTGGACAGCTTTTGGTTACAGCTCCTGGTGGTGCCTCCTCATCTCTCACAGGTACTACTTACTAGTGATCATGTACCCAAGCATAATGTATGATACAATTGTATATACGTCATAATGATAGCGGTCTACTGATAGTAGTGGTTCATGAATATACGTCATAATGATAGCGGTCTACTGATAGTAGTGGTTCATGAATCGGAAAGGAATTTATTGCCCATGTGACATTGTGCAGCTTCATTGCCTCATCATTTTACTTCATCAAGTTGCTATGAAGAAGCTTTCCCTCATAATGTTACTTCATTATCAGGTTGCTATGAAGAACAAACAGCCAAGCTGCCTTCAGGGCTGCATGGAGTGAGCAATGCACTTCTGAAGTACATTAGAGATCAGAGTCCTTGCATTGTTGCCGACCGTGAGCTGCTGTCATCACTAGTCCTTACTGTACAGCAGTGTAACAGTTTACTAATACCTGCCAGAACCAATAATGCTTACATTGACATGGCTTACCGACCAGTAGCTGAAGAGTCTAATGGCATTACCCTAAACCCACCTGCAGAAGTGTCTGGTGGTACTACATCCTCCTGTGTAGAACAGTTAGTGGCGGATATGGTACAACAACAGGCTGATTGGGGCAAAGCACCCATCTGGAAACTCCTCCAACTCCTAAGATCCCTCTTGAACAGGGGCAGGACACCGCCACAGTTAAGTACTAGTCACTATGCAGCAGTTGCGAGGTCTCTCATCATGTCTCACATTACAGGGCATCACCAGCTGCCTGTGGGGATGACCTGTGATGATGTCACGGAGCTCCTTGAGGGGTGTTCTGCTCTTACAAGCAGAAACGATGGCCGCCTGGACCTGCAGAGGGAAGTGCTACATGCTTCAGATATAAGCTCTACTACAGCAGCTGTTAAGGAGCAGAGCATGGCAAGAGGAGGACCCATGAGTGGCCCCTACGTTTGTAGAGAATCAGGACTGAGCAATGAACGGCCTGTCGGCTGGGGGGATGATTCCTCTGATCTGATTCCAAGTCTCCTCCGAGCTGCAGGAAATGCTCTGACCCAAGGCCGTGGAGTTACTGATATGGCACGACTTGTCAGGACTGTGATACCCCACATATTCAGGGACACAGCGTCTATTGAAACTGCTGCAGCAGGCTTGCAAGTTCTTACAGCAGTAGCTGAGCGATCTGTTCAGCAGTCTGGAGGGAATCAGCCACAGGCTGTTATGACTTTGCTCAAGCTTGTCGCGCTCTACTCTAGGCTGGATCCCCTTGGGAATGTTGCTAAAAAGGTATTCACAGGATATAGCTGTGACTAAGCTGTGATTGATTATTCAAGTGTGGTCTTGCAGGAGCCGCAGTACCAACATCCGAGGCCCAACTACTACATTATTGGCAGTATGTTTGTATTTGGTTTGTCTTTTGAACTTGGCTATGATTTGAAATCGGCTTTTTTGCTCTTTTTCTACATGTTCATGATGAGAGAGAGTCCACACAGATGTGTTCATGGTGGCCTTTAGCTGCAGGTTAGTCCAGGATTCAGTGAAGGCGAATCTGTTAGCAACAGAGACAGTAGTAAAGGAAAAACAGCGCTGAAAGAGGCGCTTCGAGGTTTATCTCTGGCCAAGATGCAGCTCAACGAGGCAGCTGCCTTGACCGTCAAGGCTTGCTTTCCGCCTACTAGTCCTCTCTATCCATCAGGGTTATGTACAATAGCTACTCCTTTTAATGCAGCCTCCTCCACCTCACCGCCCTTGTACCATGTTGTACCTCTTGAACACTCTCACCTCCAACAGCTCCTAATCAGAGCCATGTCATCTCAGTGCAATGCGGCCTTTCCCTCAAAAAGACTGCAGGCAGCACTGGGTACAGCCTTTATTCATACTGCTTTTACTACAGCCAGTGCTCCTTGTATTTCTGCCCCTGATTATGTTCATGATGAGGAGAGATGGGAAGGAGGGCAAACTGGGACTTGTGAAGATAGGGAAGCCCTTCAGTTTCATCCTATTGAGGATCCAATGGGAGACTCAAAGTCAGAAGATTCTCTTATTGCATCTCTGAAACAGCTCAGATGCACCATTCTCAATAGCATCCTCTCAACTGGCTCTATTGTACACTCAAACGTGATGGCGGATGATGCCCGCATGTCTGCATGTTGCAGCATTGAGGATGATGCCCGCATGTCTGCATGTTGCTGCATTGAGGATGAGTCCCAGTTGATACAGTACCTACTAGTGACTCAGCAGCATGATGGCATCATAATGAGCGATGTAATGGAAAAGCTATTGGGGATTGTGAAATGCTTGCATGCCTCATCTTCTAGTAGCTGCCGCTCTGTCACGGCAGGCCCAGATCTTCATCTCCCAGCATCTTCAAAGGACGTTGGAAGCATGAGGCGACTACAGGAAGATCACCTTGCTGGTCAGAAAGCTCTTGGCAGACAGGGCCAGGCTGGCCCCCTTCTAAGGAGATATGCCATGCCTTCAGACATGTATAACCAGTCTCAGTCACCTTCACATGAAGCTTCTTCCTCACCAAGCCACATGAGGCTTGTAAGCCAGCTAGATAGCAGATCCCAGAGAATGTCGTCATTTAATAATAGATTAAGTGCAGAAAGCATACAGAGGCAGAGTGCAGGACAGGTTGTGTCTTTATTGGTTGATCCATGGTGGGTTCAGGAGCTGCTAGGCCAGTGTGGATCTGGGGACTGGCAAGGACTAGAAGCAGCGGCGCAGATCTCCAGGTTGTTCCTCAATAGTTCTGAACGGAAGAGGAAGGCTTCAAAGCAGAAAAATGTAACTCGTCAGAGGAAGGGCGGGGTAGATGGGAACAATCGATGGGCTGATGCAACATCCAAAGCTAACAGTGGTCAAGAAGGCATTGGCGATGACAAGCGTCTAAGGTCTACTTTCTTTAAACAGTTGGCTCAAAATGTTGTCTACACTGCTGAAAAGTGGTTGCTTTCAGGTGCTTTTCAGAAGGAGGAGTCGGATTCAAGCAGCATGAACGGTGACCTTTCAGTATTTAAATCAGAGGCAAAGGGTTGGAGGATGCTTCAAGCCTTGGACTCAACATTTAAGCTTGCAATGCAACTCTCTGTAGAAGATCCTGAGCTAGACCTGTCAATGTTTGGGGTGTCATGCCTGGAAGTGCTGGTGAGCTTGTCTACTGTTGTGCTGCACTCTGTGTCCTGACTAGAAGAATTGTAGGATCTCCTTGTGAGTCCATCTTGCTTGTGTGAACACATATGATCCCTGGTCAAGAATTTCACTTGAAGTATGCAACCTCGAAGAGAGTTCAGAAATGTTAGAATGAACAGATAGTCAGCGTCCATTGAATCATTACCCATTGTGCAGTTAGTGTCCATTGTGTTATTACCTGTTGTTTATCTTTTATACTGAATCAGGAGCTGCAGCTCCAAGAAGCCTTACAAGATCATGAGGCATGTAGCAATGGAGTGATAATTCCCACCGCTGCAAGTTTGTTGAACTCCTTGTACCAGTTCCATCAGACGAGAGAGAGCAGAGAGATACATGCCAAGACAAACAATGAGGAGATGTTGCTTTATGCTAGTGACTCGGCTGAAGAGGAGGAGAGGAAGTGGAGGAGACCAGCACTTCTTTTCAACAATCATGTGGACAGGAGCAGCTTTGTTGCCCAAAATAATGAAAGGCTTCCTGATTCATCAGCTGCTGCTCGTACGCCTCTAATGTCAAAGGACCATCCCGTGTTTTTTGAGTCTCGTTTAGAAAGTGCTTTCTCACACCTTCTGACAGTGACAGAGGTTGTTGATCATAATCTTAACCCCAGGCAGGCCCTTCAGCTGATGCTCCAGCTCTATGATGTGTCCCCTGTTCCCCAAGGGCACTTGTTAGGTGTCTCTCACCAGAAGAGAGACAGACTTCAATCTTCATTATTTGATCTGAAAGATGCACGAGTGCATGAGTTGGAGAGGGTGCATGACCTGGCTGTGCAGCTGGCAGGAAAGCTGGTGCCAGCAGCTTCACTACTTCCCCGTGAGGATCTGATGGCTGTGGTTGTGGTCCTGGCTGCGTTGAGACACAAACAGAAGAGATACGTCTCAGAGGGGAAATCAAATGTGGCGGATACACTAGGATGTCAACAGCTGATAATAGGTGTGAGCAAGAAGACACTACAGGCTGTTCATGGGAAATCTTACTCCTCCTTAGCTGCTAGTAGGATTCAATTTGTACACTACTTCGACTTTTTTTTAATTCATTGTACATAATCACATGAACTCTGATGTACTGCCTCTATTGCTTACCTCGCAGATGCACTCCTATCGGAGCTACACTCAAGGGTGTCCTCAGTCAGTCTCTCTAATCTGATCAAAGTAGCAGCCTGTGGCATCCAGCTGCAACACCCTCCTAGCCCCCTCGCATTTGCTGCGGCTAAGGAGCTTGCAATCAGAGTCAATAGTAAGTTAAAGCCGAAGGGGGAAGCCATTACCATTGCGTCAGGTATGAAGAAGAGACCTCAGATGAGTGGCAGTGCTCCCATTGGGAATGTTAAAAGCGCTGTCCAGTCCGCATCTAGGTCACTGCCTTCGTATCAGCATGCCGTGATTAACATGACAAAGCTGTTGACGCTGCATGGGATAACAGAACCAAGTCTTCTCCAAGTATTTATCATGAGCAGGACATATTCAGGTTGACGGGAAGGTAGTTGCATCACCCATTACCCATTCATATTTTTACTTTCACATTTTCACATAAGACGCATGTTCTTTAAGTTTCAATCGGTATACTTAGAAGCCAGGTGCCCTTTTTATGAGGTGGGCGAGAAAACCGAAGAAAGCCCGCCGTACACGAACTCTATAGCTATTTCTTAGTATTGATGCTGAAACTAGTTTAACTTTGATACCCAACTTTAAACAGTATATCAGAGAGGATGATCAATCCACGCAATGTTTCGCTTCTCCTTGCTGTTGCTATCGCAGCTTCTATGTTACTCGATAGGACCCATGGTAAGGCCATACCCAAGCCCCACCCTCCACCAAGACCACCAACACCGCCTTCACCTCCCCCTCCACCCCCTCCTTGCGAAGTTGCAATGCAATACAGATTCGATTCGACAGCAAGCACAAGCCTCGTTGTGAGATATTCAGTAATAAGGAATAGTAAATATAAAACTACGTTTTATGGGATGTAGTCATCACAAGAGGCCTTCTAAATGCTCAAACGGATTATTATTGCTCTCGCAGAATCAGAAGAGCTGCGGCATTTTTGCCACGCAAGTGAACAAGTGGTATTCGATACAATCATATCCTGCACTCAACTTCTCATGCGCAAGCTACAATCAAACCCTCACAATTTCAGCTAGTGCAGCAACAGCACTGCAGGTAAAATTATCATCGAATCATCAAGAGCAATTCAAGCTGAATACTTTAATGGTTAGCTGTATGAATATACTCCTGCCTTCCATTCACATTATTTCTGATGTTTACCTACGCAGCAAAACTCAGCACGGGCATTGTACAAGGTGTTCAAGTCCCAAGGCATCTTGTCTGCAGTGAGTCATTCACCTGTTAATAGCAGAAATGTGAGAAAAGTGCTGGAGCGTGATCACTCTTACCATCTTGCATGTGTGCACTGCAGCATGTTTTTGCCAAAGTCGGAACTCGAGGGCTGTCATGCGGAGACTCTTTGACACTAAGCTCTTCATGCATCAATGTTTCCACTTCCTCTATCACAGCCTGTGCTCCCCCTAGCACACCCGTTCAGGCACCTACTTGTAGCATCACAGTCCAGGTAGGCACCTACTTGTAGCATCACAGTCCAGGTAGGCACCTACTTGTAGCATCATAGTCCAGGTAGGCACCTACTGTTAGAATCATGACTGCTCCAGATGTTCGACTGCTAGTAGCGGCATCACAGTCACAAGCAGCGGCCCACTATTGAGTATCTGGTATTGACATGTGTAATTGCAACTTACACTCATCAGGCATGCATTCAGCTGCCAACTGTTCAGTGAATGAATCAGTTAATGAATAATTGTAACGTTCACCTCCTTGTTTATTTGTATCAGTTATTAACATCAGCTTCCGGGCAGTTCACCAGTGGTCAGTGCCAGTCGCTGGGTAACTCAGTCAACTTGTTGTACGGCGACTTAATGTACTTCACATGCAGTGCGTACAGCAACTCTGAAATCAGCATTGTCTCACCCAACAATTACAACAACGAAGCAGTCATCAACACATTGTTCCACAACTTCCTTTACAACACAACAGCTATCATGAAGGTGAGTGACTTTGCTGCAGTAACAGTAAGCTTCAGAACCAAATGTTTAATGTTTTATGCACCTATCCTATCATGACAAGCACTGCAACTGAGTTAAATATCTGTTCAAGCAGCATCTTACTGATTCTTCCTTTTATTTTGAGGTCACTTTATACATGATTCATAACTGTAACTATATTCCCTTGTCGAGGTTTACAATGATCCTTCCTGGTTGAAACCGTGACAACCTGTTCTTGTATGGTTCGCGCAGTTGGCCACAGACTACGGGTTACAATGTAATCAAGATCGGCTCATGGCTAGTTCCTCATGCGGATTACCAATTCAAATAGCAGTCACTGTACCATGCTAACAATTCTGTATTAATTGACAGCAACAAACTCTTAGTGCTGGGAATGGAAACAGCGGAATTTCATAGACCCGAATTAGCTGAGATCTGTACATAAAAATTGATTATATTCCAGTGTTGACAATACTGAGCGCTGCAATTGCATATATAAATAAATTTCTTTTAAATAGGTATGTAACTGATATGTAAGACACAGAGGAAGCACTTTATTGGGCTCTGACAGGAGAGAAGTAGGTATAGAAAGTTGTAGAGGCTCAACCTGTCATTGTTATCTCAACATTGAAGAGTAGGCCCAACACGTAAACCAAATTCTATTCAACTCTCCACTTTTGAGGCATTTCCAAAAGCAGAAGGTCACATGATCAATGCATTTGAACACAAACCCGTGAAAAGCTATATTTTACAATATGCCTATGTCAGAATTGCATGAGTACCATGAGTTGCGAGAATTTACTCTGTGTAAAAAGTACGGCGACAGCTTCAATCGTCACTTCAGTCACAGACTTCGATCTCAGGTATTTAGGGAAAGAACAAAAATGGCATCGTCAGTAATGCTTCGCTCTAGCCGCTGCAAGGTCTCTGCAGCAAGGGCCTCTGCACCTGTCCGCCCTTCCGTTCGCTCAGTAGTTGTAAGGGCCCAATCCCAGGTAATTATGACTCATTTCAAGACGATGAATGTATCTGAACCAGATAGAGATGCTCTCTCTGACTTTGTTTTTTGCCTCGATGACTTTAACTGAACAGGATAAAACTATTGACATGGTGAAGCCTGTCCTAACAGCTGCAATTGCTAACCTTATCCTAGCTGCCCCATCACTTGCGGAGGCTGGGTAAGCATTTAGCAATTTTGTCGCATTGCTCCTCCTAATTTTTTAGATTTTTTTTCGCAGAAAGATTTTTGACTTCAACTTGACGGTAAGAAGAGATTGGAATCTTCTGTCATTGGGACATGAATCAACTTAGCCAACTTGCTTTCCCCTCTGCAGCTCCCCATCATGGCAAGTGAGTTCCTGCTGCTGATGGTGTTCCTAGAGAAGACTTGGTTCACACCAGTTGGAAAGGTTCTCGATGACCGAGATGCCCTGCTAAGAGAGAAGCTGGGTGCTGTCAAGGTGACGATGGTCTAGTACCTTCAATTTTGAGTGAACAAATTGCATTCTATATGCTGCATCCTAGTCTGCATGCTCCATTTTCACTCTCTGTGGCAGATTGGCTCTGTTCAGACAAGCAACATAGGCAAGCTGTTTTTGTCGATTCCAGGACAACTCCGGTGATGTAGAGAAACTTGTAGCAGAGGCTGCTGACATCCTTAAGCAAGCTCGTGCTGAGACCACTGCCATGATCAATGAGAAGAAGAATGCAAAGCAGGCTGAGCTAGATGCCGTTTATGCTACTGCCAAGGCCAAGGTCACTGCTGAGGTTGAGTCTGCAATTGCTGCTTTGGAGAAGGAATCTGGCGTCGTGCTCAAGAACCTTGATTCACAGGTAAGACAGCCTATTATAAAAGGATTCATTATTTAATGCATGCTGCCTGGATTGTGGACTCATGTTGGTGTGATGCCAAGTCCAATCCTTGTTATCTTTAAAACTTATGTGTACCTGCCAGCAATAGCATTATTTTTGTCTGAAGCGTTATCATTGGGGCATTGCTTCAGGTTGACAAGATCTCTGCTGAGGTACTCAAGAGAGTGCTGCCCTCTGGAGTTAAGCTGTAAAGCA
This sequence comes from Chlamydomonas eustigma, assembly GCA_002335675.1. Classification (NCBI taxonomy): domain Eukaryota; kingdom Viridiplantae; phylum Chlorophyta; class Chlorophyceae; order Chlamydomonadales; family Chlamydomonadaceae; genus Chlamydomonas; species Chlamydomonas eustigma. The sequence goes on along the minus strand of BEGY01000056.1, from coordinate 29,874 downwards.
TGTACATATGTACATGGTCTTCAGTAGGATGATGTGAATACACAATTTTGCTCGAAACAAATTCATAGCAATGTGAACTATGCTCATCAGTTTGTTGTTCTTACTAGCCATTGTGAAATCAATGAGCATAGAAACTCATTGCCCTGTCACGCTCAAACCAAATTGAAAGGAACATTTAAACCATTGTTAAGAATTTTTGTCAAGACCAAAATGGACAGAAAGAGAGTTGAAGTGCACTGGTTACTGTAATGCGAATTAACAAAGGGAGTACAAGTTCACCAAGAACTATTCTTCCAGAAACACCTATGAACGCCTGCATTACTGATATTTAGATGGAGACTGACACAGGTCATTGCGTGTTAAAATGCTGTGACACCTGATCTCATTCTAACTATGCTAGACGTATGCTTTTTGGTACTTCTAACACACAAGTCTTAAGGGTAAACCCTCATCAATCTTACCGACACCTAGGTTTCAAGGTGCATTTCTGGCTACCCCCAAGTCCAGAGATTCATAGCCACGTGGAACACTGCTATTTCCCATGAACATCATCTCCATCGAGCTGCTGGACAACGTCATTGTGTTGCCAAACACAGCTTTTCGCCTCACACTCAGGGGCAAGTACTTGAAGCGTGATGCCTGGGCACTCTTTGCCTCCATAGAGACTGCAGCAGACGAATCTTCCTCTAGGATCTGCACCATTACCTGAATGAACAGCATATGCAAGCATTGAAGGTAATTCTTAGGGAAATCAATCAATGAATCAGGTACAATCTTGCGCATTACTATGCGGGATCTTGGTTTCATCACACAATTATGTTCCCAGCATGTTGTTAGGATCCTACTGCATTTGAATGTTCGAAGATCTGCATGTGAATTGTCCTGCATGCTGCTTTCATCTTTCACACAACCATGAGATGACATGAAGATACTTACCTCCCATATTTCAAGAGGGGTCTCATGTCTTGGTAATGGAAACTCCTCAGGCATATCAGTGTTCTCTACTTGACTTCTAACATGCATATCGAACACCATCATGCTGATACCCTGTTAAAAAAGAATCGAGCACCGATATTTGATATTGGACAGATTTTTTCTACAGAAAATGATGACAAGAGGACAAATGCTTTACAGACTACATCGAATGTACATGAAATTGCATCCTTAGCCGCCTCTTACCTTAATGCTGCTCTTGGTCAGTTTCAGAGGTATACCCCCTTGCACTACATTTGCTACATTGAAAGGGTGAGAGGACAAAATGCCACGGAGCACAGATTCGTAAGGAAGCCAACTGGACATGTCTATGTGGGGCAATGGCCAGGCCCACACATGTGTGAGAGAACCTAAATTGAACGCCTGATTTGCAGCTGCCAGTTGACGACCCTAACAAGACATGGTGAAGAACAAGCAAATTTTTGATTGCAGATTTTGAAGGGTGGCTTTAGTACATCCTAGCGAAACTAGAGAGGACGCTACAAATGACAATACTGAAATCAGTCAGTATTCTCTGATGTGTTTAGACAATTTATTCTCTGATGTGTAGGACAATTTATTCTCTGCTGTGGACAATTTATTCTCTGATGTGTAGGAAAATTTATGATTTTTTACAACTCATCTTACCAGTCTGGGTGACAGCTCAATTGTTGCTGATTTCAGCTTCTTCACTTTCAGTCTTGACTCCTCTCCCACAAGTTCTCCTTCTGAAGACAAGCTGAGCGCGCCATGGCTGACAGGCTCAACATCAAAGGACAGCAAAGGCAGGGCTCCCATGTCAGAGGAATTTGATGCCAGCCCCCTGAGCTGCTGGGACATGAACAAGATGCCTGACAGAGACAAGAGGGCAGCATGCATGAGCATCGAGGATGAATGAAGCAGCATTCTCAGCTTTAAGCAGCTCAGTGCGCTTCGTACAAGCTATCTCTGGCTTGTTTATGACTTGTGCTCTGACCAAATCTCTACAGAGAATAGCTTACTTTGGAACACCAAATGAACATAAGCACTACTTGTGTTCTGAATAATGGAGAATTCTATGAATTGGTTGGAGCCATTTGTGGGATTTGTGGGATCCCAAGTATTTGGCGAGTCACCATCCCTTCACCTGGTGCATAGTGGAAGCCCTGCTCTGGCTCCCCTAGTTTTGCATGGGCATACACCTCACCTGGTGCATAATGGAAGCCCTGTTCTGGCTCCCCTAGTTTAGCATGGGCATACACCTCACCTGGTGCATAATGGAAGCCCTGCTCTGGCTCCCCTAGTTTTGCATGGACATACACCTCACCTGGTGCATAGTGGAAGCCCTGTTCTGGCTCCCCTAGTTTTGCATGGGCATACACCTCAGCCAGATACTGTCCCGGGAGCCTGGGGAGGTCCACAGGCCTCCTGTGATAATCAGTGGACATAGATTGGATGGAATAGAGAGGTTACATAATGAGTGCATGGAATAGAGAGGTTACATAATGAGAGCATGAGGTTACATATGTAGGAGCATACAGTAGGAGAATGTGTCAATTCTACACACATGTGATCAATGCAGTATAAGATCGATCAATCTGCAAGTTGGTTGGAATCAAGGTAATATGCATATTACAAGCACGAAAGTGTGACCTGACACTTAGCAAGTAGAATGCCCTCAAGGGGTCGTGACAATCCACATATTTGTGCAGAAGATCTCTCAGACACTCTATGAAAGATATCTTAGATATCTGTATGGGCTTCCTTGGATGACTTCATGTATGTCTCATGGTACGTGGTGAGTCATGTATTCTGTATAAGGTATTCATTTTGTTCACCTGAGAGTTATCGCCCTTATGTGAGACACTTTCACGGTTGTACCCGTGGTCAATACCACTCTCCGCACCATACCCACATCTGCTGAGTGGGGCAAAAATAGTGACAAGGACTGGGCCTCAGGCAGTATCAGTTCCAAGGGTCCAGTAAGTGTGACTTCAGGGAGAGCGAGGCGATGCCCTTTATGTGACCACCAGTCTTGAGGGACCAGGTCATGTCCTGTACTGCTAATGGGCGTCTTTGTACTGCCAATGGACCCCCCACCCTGTGCGTGCAGCAGAGTTCTGAGGTCTATGTCTAAACACATTCTTTACGCAAGTATATGGCGTAGCTGTTTACATCCAATTTTTGGAGTACCTATGAGCGTTACCACTGAACTACTGTTTACTCTGCAATGAGGTTTTCTTAAAAGCGCAATTTATCACATCCCTTACACCTACACAAAACAATAGTACCCATGGTTGAGTCCACATGATAAATATGGAGTCCATTTCTAGCTGCATTACCTGATTCTTAGAGGAAGGGAGAGAGGGCACATCTTGGAGGTCTTCACTCCCAAGAGTTACTTCATAACTTGTACCATCCAGCTCCACAGCTAATTGATGCTGCCTTCCAACAAATACCTGCACACAATATGCAATGTCATTAGAGTGTTGCACCTAAGACAGTAGCATTGAATCAGGTGCTTTTCATTATCATGCATGCCTATATTGAAGATATAACAAGGATTACAAGACATGGTCACCTGCAAAGAATTGAGGGGAACAGTCTCAAAAATGCGGTTTCCTCCAGTGCTCTTTTCGATAGATGAGAGTGTTGCCATAGCAGCATTAGATACTACTCCCTCCCAAATACTAGTAATTGACTGAAGTAGCGCGTCATCGGCACGATACGATGCGAACTGAGCATTAAGGACGAGGATATACAAAAATGCCGTTAAAATATTTGATTTAAGAGCCATGAGTTTTAATAAAAAGGATAGAATGAGTAACTAATAGAATTCATCGTCGAAGGAGTGAGAAGTGTGGAAATATTCAGAATCATCGTGTGCAATAAACAGAGAAAGGAGTAGAAAATGACAGCATTACCATTTTAAATATTGAGTGCACATACATGCTAATTAAGTAAACAATTTGAGAATGAGAGGTGAAAATTCAAATGCTGGCTGTGTTGAACACTAACGCGGATTATAGATGTGATCGACTTCAGCTACCTCACGTATTACTCTTGTCATGGTGGAAAAATCCTCAGTAAATTCAAGCTGCGAAGATGAAAGAGAGCACATAGGTGAGAAAATCTCTCTCTTCTTCATAGCTGTGTAGTTGTGCTCATTAATCACAACTATCTTGACTCGTTATGAAGATCATGCTTACAATAATGAAGGTTTGTAATAGAGTTGCTCATTTACAACCTGCATGTTTGATGGCTTGAGGACATGACAAGGTTCTTCATGTTTCATTACGAATTCATAGTTTCTATGAATAGTTAGAGGCAATAACATTGAGTTAAGCTGCATTCAAGTTGATTTTGAAAACCATTACGCAAATCTCAGGCTTACAGAGGATGAACTCATGCACCTTGTCAGATGAGGATTCAAAAGAGAACGAAGGCACCGCTGCGACATCATATTTCTCTAAGCACAGCAGGCATTTGCCAGCACCTGATACACTGAAAAGGGCTGGGTTGCTTCAGTGTAGCCGCAGCTCTGACAAAAGTGAGAAAGATGAACAACAGACTTGTGGAGCACCACCACAGAATGAAGGCAGGGAGCATGATGGTCTAGGCTTGATGGCAGGTCATGAAGGCCAGAACATGAGAAGTGAGATTCAGGATCAGTATACCACCTCTCAGCATGTTTCTTTACATGAGACCGTGGCATGTAACATCACCCTTGACCCAGAGGCCACAATCAAAGCACAGAGTAAGGATGTTTCACTTCCTGCAAGAGGTTAAGTACAGGTTCTTTAATGCAAATTTCAGCACAGTCACAGCAGCAAATGATTTCAACACTATTTTACTCTTTGCTAAATTTTGAAGACTGCTTATTTGAACTTGAATGTCTGCTTTTTTATTCTGAATCACCTTCCTTGAATACCTTCTGCATGCTTCCTTCTGCAGCTCCTCATGTTCCACCAGATCGTAATAAAGGCCATAATGCTACAGTGCTCATGATGTTTATGCCAATGGCTGAGCGCAAAACACTGCTTCAAGTAAGACAAGTGCTGCGATGCCATAGGCAGTTCACAAAAGCGTAGATCTTACAAGTTAGGCTCATGGGATGCAGGGAACTGTCCTCACCTTTAAATTTCATTCTTTGATTTTTATGCTGTAGGCAAGCCGGTCTGTCAATGTGCCCAAGGATGCAAAGCCAAGTTCAGAAGACATATCGCCACCTCAGTTGCCAGCCAATCTGCAGGGCACACCACCTTCCTGTCATACTATTGTCAATATCCTGACAGGAAAAACAGCCCCCAACCTGGATCCAAATGATTCTTCCACCTCATTGTCAACCTCAGGTCAGGCTTTTCGGAAAACAATTGAAGAGCAGCAGCACACTACTGAGCAGGCAACGCACAACAGGGTGGCCGTGGAGCTTGACAAGCAACAGCCAACAGCACTTACAGCTTTTGGATCTGGATCAGCAGGTGTAGTACAGCGCTTAAGGCTTTCGCGATCCCGTGGGAATAGTCTAGATTCTAAGCCGGCCATGAAGGCCAAGTCAGCTCCTGTGAGTACTGTTGTGTTGACAGCATTAGAAGCAGCAGGCGCTGCTTTCATCATTGGGAGCTCAATTCACACTATTCACACTGCTGCTCCTCCAGATCCTCCAAGCAGGGATGACCAGTCACTGCTTGCAGCTGTTGTTGTGGCTGTTAGTTCCAATGAGGAAGAACAAACAGAGACTAAAACAGAGGATCCGAGTCCAGATTCAGCTCTACTAGGTGCTGGGGACAAGTTCAAAGAGAGTATACTCCGCCCTACACCTATAATCCCCTTGCAAGGAACAGGTAATCCTGCCTGCCTACCTACTAGCTTGCTTCTCATCTATGTTTTGTGGAGCTACATATCTGCTACTCTCCTATGATGTTAACTACTATAACAGCATATGAAATAGTGTGTAAGCTGTTACTCTCCTTTGATGTTAACTACTATAACAGCATATGAAATAGTGTGTAAGCTGTTACTCTCCTTTGATGTTAACTACTATAACAGCATATGAAATAGTGTGTAAGCTGTTACTCTCTTCTGTCCACATGCAGCTGTGCTGACTCCATAAAGCAGTAAGAGCAGATGTATGAACTTTTACTCTCCACATAGAGCTGTGATCTTAGAGTAGATGTGCAGAACATACTTTATCTGTACATAAAAAGAAGTGCTTAACCTTCGTCTAATGTGGTGAATTGTCTACTCCTCTTCATTTATCACAGAAAAGTTAGTTCCCCTGCTTGCTGCTAAGGGGCAACAGGAGACCGCAGCACCGACTACAGTGTGCAGTATTTTCCTAACACCTTCTCAGAGGAGAGCCCTTGCTGTGTCAAATAAGCAGGTAGTGACTAGGTAGAGGCGGTTGAAGATGTGTGTTTTTTCATCATATTATAAACACTCTGACATCATATTTCCTGCCACCCTTCCTCATCTTCTAGATCTAATCATGAAGTATGAAGCCCTGCACGGATTGGTCATAGTAACAACTGATTTGTCATAGTAACAACTGATTTGTCATAGTAACAACTGATTTCCCCCCCTCAATAATCTCATTTCCAACTAGGATTTGTTTCCCTTTGTACATCTGACATATTTTCCAGGCTAAGGTAGCTGCTTCAGCTACACAGGGAATGAGGGAAACAGTAGACACTGTGGCTGAACTTGTTCCAGACAATAATCCACAAACAGGAGGGGTGGCATCAATCAGAGACCCTGCTCTAGGCGACACTGCAGCACTGGCTTCCACATCAGCTGCATTGGCCTCATGTCCATCACTTCATCAAGACCATGCTGACGTCACTACTACTGTAGATAAAGAGCTGGAGGATCGGAGCTTGAAGGATATTGGAGTGGACCTAGTTTTGGTAGGGACGACATCAGGGTCGGAGAAGGTTCAGCAGAGCACTGTTGACCTGACCCTGCCTGTTGACCCTCCAGAACCACATCAACCAATAATGCAGTCAGCGCCTAGTACCGCTGATCCAACCCAAGAATCACAGGTTGAGAAGAGGTCTCATGAAGGCAAAGCTCTGCAGGATCCTCATGTGGTTAGCTTGTCTTTGCTACCACCACCACACACTCAAGCCCTGCAGCAGGGGCAAGATCTTAGCATCGAGCCCTTACCACTTTGTAGGAAGGGCAGCGCGCTTCCTCTGACAGTGTCCTGCAGCAACCTCAAGGATGCATTTTCAAGCAAATCACAGCCTCATCAGTTGTCTGGTAGAGAAGAATCGGGGTGTGAAAAGAAGAGGAAGAAAGGCGGAGGTAGATTATCAAGGTCCATCAGGAAACCCCTAGCTGGCGCTGAGACTGTTACATCGTTGATGAAAGATATTGCAGATCCAGCTGGAGAAGCTAAGTCTGAAGTGGTTCCAGGGGCTGAGGTATTAATAACTGAAGATATTGCTGAGGTGTTGATTGTAGCTGAATCAGCTACAGAAAATACTAGGGGTGCTCAGGTGACCTTTGTCGCTGAAGCACAGGCAGAGAGACTTTCCTTGGAAGGAGATCTGGAATCAGCTACTGCAGTAATTACTTTGGAGGATGGAGTTGATGCAGCAAGCACTAAAATAATTGTGTGCAACAAAGAAGGAGGACCATCTTTGCCGTCTAAAGATGCTGAAGGAGATGCTAAGATCTATGCAATTCCTGAATGCCAGAATATAGGACTAGGACCACTACTTAAGCCTGAATCATCCTCATCTGAGATTGTGACCCTAGCAATGGAGACATCTGGACCAGCAATAAGCAGGAGGCTGAGCCGTAAACGATCATCCAGTGCTTCAAACCTTAGAACGGACACCTGGAAAGGAGGTAATAACAAGGTTCATGTGGCCTTGAAGGGATCTTCTACACAGGCGGTCCAAGTGGAAGATGTAGTTGAGGTGATGGACAACGCTACTGCTGTGCCAGGTGGACTCCATCCCAACGCTACTGCTGTGCCAGGTGGACTCCATCCCAAGATGACTAAGCAGCATCCGGCTGTGAGCACCAAATTTAAAATGAACAAGCCGCAGTTGGGAGCAGGTGCAGCGGAGATGATGAGTAGTGCCATCTCATCTCATCCTCTAGTCAGCACCATACAGCTCCCTGTGGATGTACCGCCTTCACGACATGATGACCCTTCATCTGCCTCTCTTGTTGTGGACCTTGTCTGCTCTCCATCATCCAGAGACTCATCCCTGGAGTTAGCTGAACTGCCTTGCTCATCATTGGGTAGACTACCCATTCTTAAAGCCAATGCAGCTGTAGATATAAAAGCTCTCGATATCATGACACCTCTTGCAGCTAGAATTACTGATGTTGAAATCTGCTCTTTAACTCAGAATAGACCATCAACCTTGACTGACTCAGTCACTGATATTCCGCCATCAAAGAGGAAGGCTGCTGTGCTGCCCATGTTTCTGCCCATGGCAGAGAGGAAGAGGATTCAACAGGTTCAGGTAATGCTGTCATCATGATAATCAGTAATGAGGATCATAAATCCATGGGTCATCATGATCATCAGTAATGAGGACCATAAATCCATGGGTCATTCTTTTGTCGCGAGGGCTTTCAGATATAAACACAAATGTTCAAATTGTTGGATTGCCTTCATTATGCAATCACTACACGTAGGCTCTGAATCTCAGTGTATGTACTTCTCCTTGCAGGCTGCAGCCCCAAAGCAGAAAACAATAGCTGTGGAGACTGGAGCTGAGGCTGCTACAGGAGTCAATGCATTGTGGGATCATAAAACTGAGCTTGAAGGCACTGTTCAAATGTGGCAATCAGGGGACCCTGCACCTCCTCTGTTACCAACAGCCCTGCTCACCTCTGAATTAGGTTTTGATTTCAATGCAAGAAGTGTGGAAGACAATGCCAGCAGCAACCCCACCTCGAAGCCTAGTAGCGCTGCTGTACCAGCTGCTCATCACACGGTATCTGGAGGGAAGTCAGCAGACTCTCATGTAATGGTGACCACAGTAAATCCTTTCTTCATGGCAAGGAGGTCAGTCCCAGCCAAGCCTGCTGCTGCTGCTGCTGCTGCATCTCTCAGTGGTTCCACCTCTGCTGGCGGGCTCTCCAGCATCCCTCACCTGACAGGTAGTGCTTATCGTCAAGCTCTGAAACCGGAGCTACCATGCATCCATGTGCAACAGCTTGACCCAAGTACTACAGATCAGTACGACAGGACCAGCAGATTCCATGATGTGAAGCTGCCACAGCTTCTAGGGACTCTGCTGTCCTTTCCAGAAGCTTCTGCCTCATCATCTGGTCCTGCTGCCAAGACTGTGTCTGCTAATGCATGGACTACAATACCTCTACAAGTAAAAGGTGCAAATGATTCTTTACTACTCACTGCCAAGGAAAGTTGTTGCGTCGTGCCGCTGTCGCAAATCCAACAGGACCTGGCTGCAGACGCAAGCAAATGCACTACCACCGTGATTCAGGAAGCTAGACATGCACTTCAGAGGGATTCCACAACGCTTCATGGACATAGTGAGGGGCTGTCTGTTGCGGTCTTGGAGCAAAGGAAGAAGCTTCGGGCTTACATACAGAGAGAAACTGATGCTTTGTTTGCAAGGGGAGCCCATGTTCTTGCTTCATGTCGATTCTGGCCGCCATCGGACTTGCTCCCTTCTCAAAGCAGACCTGCAATTCAAGGCGGCATCATTAATGCATCAGCTGATCCGCCTAAAAGCAGAGGAGGTGAATGCATGGATGATGAGAAAGTATGAAAGGAGTGTGGACATGAGACACACCAGTTTTGTGAAGTAGAGATATAGCACACAGATTTTATGTCGAAAGATCTCACTCGCTGCAAGGTACCTTTGTTGATTTCACTTCCTTTTATTCATTATCTTATTGCAAGGTGCCTTAGCTGTACAAGTGAATCCCAAGTCTAGTGTGAGTGAGGAAAATAACATGTTGCTGCGTCAGCTATCACTCCAGCTAGCTGTTATGGAGAAGAATAGCAGCAATTATGCAGTGCCAGTCGACACTTATGATGATTCTGATCAGCAGGTGAGATTTGATGCGAGATGCATTCAAGCACCAAGCTGATTCAAAACAGGGTATGTGGTGATGCAATGCGCCCCTACTCAATATGAATCCTGCCACTACTCTTTAAGAAGCAGGCATTTCTTGCGGTAGAAGATGATATGTGATGTGGTTGTGGTTGTGATTGTAATTGTGCTGCATCAATGCTCTCCTAACGACTGTGTTTTTCTCATCGGAAGCTACTGGATGTTGTAACCCCTGATGAGGTATACTGTCAGCTCCAGAACCAGCTGGTGGGCATGAGGACTTCAGCAGGAGCTAATGTGATTTCAGCGTACCTCAAGGCCAATCATCTTTCCTTTCCTGGTTTGAAAGAAGACAACTGCATCAGCAGCAGTAGGGATGCCCGCCTTGGTGATCGGCAGGTAGTGATGGACCCGGCGAGGAGGTTAATCTCGATTCTCCCTTGGCCTGTCAAGTATCAGCCCCGCAGGGCTGCAGACATGTGTGGCAATGGTGAAGGAGTGCAGCAGCTTAGGAGCTGGTTAATGGCATGGCTGAACAAGATCAATGGCCTAGTTCAAGGTGGAAGGTTTTGCTCTTTGCTAACTCTTATTTCTTAACATTTATTAATTTGAATCATTTAGACTCAACTCTATCAGTATGCTGCACAAAACTTTGCTACTTATTTCTGGAGATGGGCCTTAGCCAACTGAAACATGTGAGGCTTCGATGCACAATTTTCTTCAATGTTTTTATCCTCTGTTTGATTTAAAGTCGCCTCTCACACAGGAGTCAGTGAACTCCACCCACAAGAGGGCTCCTTGCCAAGTTGGGATGTATCAGGAGACTGTGGCAGTTGGTTAGCAGGTGATGATGAGGACGAGGAGGGAGGGGGACGTACTGGAAGGATGATGTCCAGTAGGGGTGGGATAAACGCCATTGCCCTCACTGGACCTCCCGGGTGTGGGAAGACTGCAGCTGTGACTGCTTGTGCCTTGGTATGGGAAGCATCACACTTATTAAGACTATTAACCCTGGGAGGGTTTGTACCCTTAAGCACAATGATTGATGAGCCTCTGAGCATGCACTTATTAGTCTCTTTGCTGTGAAGTAGTATGTCTTCAAATTGTAACATTGTATTCACCAATGTACCAACTTTATTGGAAGTAAGTAGTACTGTGCGTCACCCCTACAGAGGACTGAATGTTGAGTTACGTCAATCCTTTTTATCTCAATGATTTATCCTTTGCAAATTTCTCAACCATGCAAATGCGGCTTTGTGTTCTCCTAATCTTGACCTTGTTTGTTATGATTATGTAACTATCATATTTTAGCAATTGAATAGGTCATGTCAACACATTCCTTTCCTGCTCTGATGTTGGCTCCCCCTCCTCTTTGTCCCTCTCCGGCCACCACTATGTCCCAGGAGCTTGGGTTGGATGTCATTGAGGTCAACGCCTCTTCTGATGAGCGTACTGGTGCAGACCTTCTGAGGCTAATAGGAGAGGCCACTCAATCTAGGAGACTAGCACATATGGTCATGGAGCAGCAGCAACAAGCAACATCAAGAGCACAGCAGGTGTGTGGCTGTCTCAAGTGTGAATAGTGTATGAACTATGAACTGATAATATGAGGGAAGGACTTGAGCCTCCTGCTGTGCAACAGATGCATCACGTAACAGCATCTGCTTAGAAAGACTTGTTCAAATGGATCCTTCTTGTTATCAGAAAAACTATTGGGGACCACAATCTAAGTTGAGTAGTCACGGGACAGATGAATTGGAGGGGAAAAAGAAGAACAAACAGAGAGCTAAGAGGAAAGTCATTTCAGGTGGGCCAGGTATCTTGAAAAATGGATCAGTGAGTGTTGTGCTGTTTATGCTCTTATGTACAGACTCTTTATATCTGATTGAGTGCTGTGCTGTTTATGCTCTTATGTACGGACTCTTTATATCTGATTGAGTGTTGTGCTGTTTATGCTCTTATGTACGGACTCTTTATATCTGATTGAGTGTTGTGCTGTTTATGCTCTTATGTACGGACTCTTTATATCTGATTGAGTGCTGTGCTGTTTATGCTCTTATGTACGGACTCTTTATATCTAATTGAGTGCTGTGCTGTTTATGCTCTTATGTACGGACTCTTTATATCTGATTGAGTGCTGTGCTGTTTATGCTCTTATGTACGGACTCTTTATATCTGATTGAGTGCTGTGCTGTTTATGCTCTTATGTACGGACTCTTTATATCTGATTGAGTGCTGTGCTGTTTATGCTCTTATGTACGGACTCTTTATATCTGATTTAATCATGACTCTTTCATGCCTTGACTCTCTGCAGATGACGATTCAGAAGCTCCCTGCGATGCTGATACCGTTATTAGAAAGAAGACAGCAGCATCAAAGAGCGCAGGTCAGCCTGCATTAGAGAAATCAACCAAAGGAGGGAGCTATAAAGAAGCCGCACAAGTTGGTCTCTTGCCTTCCAGTTTGGAAGAAGAAACCACTCAAAAGCAGCGTGGCTGCCTGGTTTTGTTTGAAGGCGTAGACTTGTTACATGATGCTGACAGAGGTTTCCTGGCAGCATTATCTGAGATCATAGAGGAGTCCAAGGTGAGAAGAAACATTATCTGAGATCATAGAGGAGTCCAAGGTGAGAAGAAGCATTCTTTGAGATCATAGAGGAGTCCAAGGTGAGATGAAACAGAGGCTCTTGACACCTGTTACATCTGCCATTCAGTGATGTTAATCCACTTACATCACACTCTTGACTGCCGCCTACATGACATGCTGACTGCCACCTACATCATACTCTTGCTGAATCTCATTCAGCATCACGAGCATTCCTCATCATGCCTTGCCACCCTGTGCTTGTGCTGCAGAGGCCGTTAGTACTGACAATGAACAGTCCACACCTGCCAGCACCTCTGGAGGGGAAAGGCATCACAGTGCTTCCATTTAAGCCACCTTGTGCGACAGAGCTGCTGCGCCTTGTGGCCCTAGTCAGTGCAGGTGAAGGAGTCGGGCATCAGGCTAGTAGTGAGATACTGGACAGCAGGGTATCCACTGAAGAGGGTGAACCGACAGCAGGGTATGCTCTGTCAACTGACTTCTTACCTCAGACTGCAAGGTTGGTTAGAGCGTGCAATGGAGATATTCGAGCTGCATTGATGACGTCACAGTTCTGGTGGTCCACTTTAAAGGGAACAACAGCTCTTGGCATTACCAGAGAGCAACTAGCGGATATAAGACAGCATACTCCCCCCTGTCCCCTTAAGCTCTGTTGCTCTGATGCTGCTGTATGGACAAGTAAGATAGACAATAAGGTAGGTCTTGACCATGACTTGTCAAGGACTAAACACACTTATCTTGCAGCTCCAATGCAGCAGTTCACAGCTGCCCTGACACCTGAAAGAGATGCGGTGCAGGCGTATAGACATGCATGTGCTGAAGGCACCATGCAAGCTGTACGGGATCTGGATCTGTGGCTCTTGGCAACAGTAGACGCATTGTGTGCAGCGAGTTATACAGAACTCTCGTCAGAAACAGCAGCAGTTCCGGAGCCTAGAGACTGTGCTGGTTTACGTCCAGAGCATCTCAATGATGAATGTTCAGTACCTTCTGTCAAGATGACTGATGCTCACCAGGGGAAGCAAGAAGAAGCAGCTGGGATGGTCATGCATTCTGAGGAACCTGATGTACAGCTTACAGGAAAGCATTCCTCGTTTTCAACACTGGTTTCAACAGACCTAGGGATGAACAGCAACAGTATCGTGGATCCCACAGCATCATCCAGTTATGGATCCCTCAATGCTGGCAGTAACAAGCGTCAAGAGGAGTTAGCAGCCTACCATGCTGCTTGCTCTGATGTCCATGCCTCCATATTAGCCAGGGGTTGGTCTGCACATCATGCAGAGCGGATTAGCCAAGCCAGAGAGCAGCGCAGAGCCAGGAGCAAGGCCTCCTCCTCTAAAAGGAAGTCGAAAAAAGGATTTGAAGATGACGCAGACATCATGATGCCTGAGCTAGATGACTCAGCAGCTCCTCCTATGACCTCTAGGTTTGTCTCTCCAGGTCTTGAGGTTGCTCCGCTTTCTGAAAATCATTGTGTTGAAGATGACGCAGCTGGTGACATCAGGCATCCAGGTGCAACAGAAACAATGGAGGCCATTATCCACCATGAACCCCTCACTAAGGGAGTAGATGCAATGGAAGCCAATCACTCTGAACCCCACTCTACAGCAGAAGATGCCATGCTCTCTGCTGCATGCCTCGCTGGCTCTGATATGCCCATTGCCTCACCTTTGGTACGCTCACCTACCTGCATGGATGGTGTGATTGATAGTCCTCCTGACATAAGGGGTCCTGATGAGACCAATAGAGGGTTTACGACTAATGCAATGGCAGGCCCTCATGGTAAGTTGAGATCCTCTGCAGCTGAGGTTAGGCAGCTGCTTGCTTTGATACCTTCAACTGACCAGAAGGTGAAGGGTATTACAGATGGCGTCATGTCTCCTCAGTTCGAGGGAGTTCTTGTTGAAGATGGGAGGGGTGCTGGTCCGGATAGTGATGGTGATGGAAGTGTGGGTGGTGATGGAAGTATGGGAGGTGATGGCCTTGTTGGCAATGGTGCATATTTCACTGACAAGAGTAGAGGGGAGATTTCACACCCTGATGGATTGCCTCACAACCAGCTGCAGCGGACCCTCTCTCATGGTGTTTCTACTAACCCAACAGATGCAGGTCCTATTGGCAGTAACCACAACAATGGACTGGCTGAGGATGAAATGCCATGCTTCAGATTGAGTGACCACCAGAGGCAGGTACTACAGCAGCTGCTGTCATCTGACATGGTCAGCCTGCAGGGCAGACCCAGCCTCCCGCTCTTTCCACCTGAGCCTCCCCTCTTGCTGAGACCTGGGACCACATGCCTCAGGCCTGAAGCTGCTGTGAGCCAAGAGGCAAATAGGGCATGCTCTGTAACAGCACATGGCCATGCTTCCTGGAGTCAGCAGCAGCAAGAGTTTACAGCCCTCAGGGTTCTAAGTCGTTGCCATGAGCTTCTAAGTCAATGTTGCGTCCTGGCAGCCAGCAGGGATCCCCTGCCTGTCTCCTCAGGGCCGGCTCCGTTACCCCACCATGCCATGCAGCTGGCGAGCTTTCCAATGCTGCCGGGTAGGAACACCGCTGTATTCGCCTCAAGCTTCATGGTAGTGGGGACACCACCATGCAGACCTCTAGTGACTGCCGACGCCATGAGGGAGGAGGATGGCAGCTGCCCTGCAGCTTGCATGGAGGAGATGATCCAGGAAGAGCTGAAGCAGGGAAGCCGCCAGGCACTCCCAGGATGTGGATCAGAGGAGTTGTATGCATCTGGCAGCAGCAGCAGCAGAGGCCTATCCTTGGGGCAACAGGCAGCAGGAGAAGTGGCGGCACTCCTTTTGAATCATGTGAAGCGGCCTGGTTGTCGTGTAGGGACATGTGGTAGCTGCTTGCTCCCAGAGGTCAAGGAGCAAGAGGAGGCTTCCACTACTTCCACTGATCTGTATGACTTGTCGTATGACTTGCTGAGGTCATATGGGGTTTATCCTGGGCAAGTCATGAACTGTATTTCTTGCCATGATTATCAAAGGCTGAGTCAGATGAATGAGGTCCTTATTTCTGCTCATCCGAGAGCTGCAATGCTGAGCTGCCAAGCATCTGCGCAGTACTTGGGGTCGTTGAGAGGTATGTGTCACTATGAAGCACTGAGGCAGGAGGATGCGATGATATGTGCTGGGAGAGGGAGGAGAGCGCCTAGGTTTAAGCATTATGTGCAGGAAACCTGTCCAGACGTGAGCGAGGAGTCGGTGATTGCACTGCTGTCCAGTTGCAAGTTCGGAACAGGTTGAAAAGGAAGAGGTTAATAAGCACTAGCTGACGTTGTTAACTTTTCCATGATTGTTTAGAGGCCCATTGAACACGTAGTCTCATAGCCGATGTTTATCCTTGACTCTTTATATCTCTTGATTCTAACACGCATTTTTGCAAATATGTTTTTGCGTACATCTGCTTCTGTTGTCAGCATGTCGTCATTGCGATGAGTTTTCATCTGGGTACTAGACTAGTTTTTTGATGGCACGATGCTGCTTAAATCTGTTACATTTTTAGATAAGTCCAATCATTTTATAATAACATTTTTTGCGTATCAGTAGATGCAGTGGTCGCCATCATCCTCAGCATCCTCTGCCGCTTCTTGTCCTCCATTATGGGGCGACGATAACGCACACTTCAGGTGACACACTGGATCTAAGTAACATCTCTTGATGCACAATCATGTGATGAAATAACCTCTCAAACACTGTGAGCAACGTTCAAGAAAACTCTGAAATAACCCTAATAATCAGCATCGTTTACTACAGAATGAAGGCCTTAATGTACAGAAATGAGCACAGAATATGTTCTTACGCATTTAAAGAATAAATACTCTAGCCTAATACTGGCCCTCACATCATGCAGGTTCATCCTGGTCAGTGACCTTGATCATACAATGGTTCAGGTACCTAATTTCACATCAGTAAGATTATAAATCAGTGGTGTTAAACCAAATAGATGACCTCAGATTGTGGCTGATACAGCTAGAGCATTCTTATCTCTGTTGGTGCTTACCTCGTCCACTCTACATTATTCACTACGACCCTGCTTCCTAGCTGCTTCTAAGATCATCATGAGGCCAAACAGGCCAAATAACAGGGAAGCTTTGTATTTAGTTCTCATATACTCTTGCTGTGTATTTAGTTCTCATATCCTCTTGCTGTGTATTTAGTTCTCATATCCTCATGCTGTGTCAAGAAACTAATTCCGTAATTTTTATTGAATCTACATGACCATATGTCAGAATGAGGACCCTGACAGCAGTCATCTGCTACAATTCAACAGACTGTGGTGTTCTTCAGGGCTCAGCCTGACAGCCGCTCTCATCTACTCAACAGGACGATCCCCTCAGCTCTTCAGAGAGCTATGGGTAAGGTGTTTTATAAACATGGAATTACATAAAAAGCTGTACTGCCTTAAAGGCTTCATTGGAAACTTTGTTCCTAGTCAAGCTTCAAAAATTATTCTGACAGGATGCTCAACCCCTACTTACTCCTCAAGTGCTCATCTGTTCTGTGGGAACTGAGATATTCACACTGTCTAAGACACAAAGCTCATGGCTTGGCGCAACAAGTGAGATAGTGAGAGCCTTTCATGAGGAAGCAGATATCAAAACTTAGTGCAGTCCTTTTACTAGCTGTCTTCAAGTGCCTCTTCATGTGCCTCTTCAAGTGCCTCTTCATGTGCCAGCTTGAGATGTAGGCAGGACAAATGTCAACTACATGTATGCAAGCAGATCTGCTCAACCCTAATAAGCCATCCTTACATCAAGATTGGCTTCATCTTCCAAGCTTGATAGCACTACAGGGAACAGACACAGCACACAGCTTGCCTGCAAAGCAGTACAATAAACATGCAGCCTGGCTCGAGCACCTTGATGGGGATGGCTGGGACAGAGAAAAGGTCTTGCGAGCAGCTTCCTCCATTCCAGAGCTGGTATTGCAAGTAGGTTGTGCTGGTGTGCCGCCTTGAAGCAAATCATGATAAAAGGCATGACTGCGTCAGATCTGCCTGTTCCTGTTCAAAGGCGGAGCTGAAGTGCATCATGTAAAAATTCAAGCTGATTCCTTCATCTCACAACAATCTGATTACTGTCAGAGTCGTGCGACATAGACCTGACATAACAGTAATGCTTTCCTAGCTTTCCTCTTGTAAGGATAGGTCATCACGTACCAAGCTGATAGATGATTACAAGACCATTATCATATATATCATAACACTGCTGTGCGTTCAGGGAAGTTCAGAGCAGCGCCCTCATAAAGTCAGCTTCTATCTTGTCCCACTATCCAATGGCCAGGGAGACCAGATGAGTGGGGCTGAACCCGTACTGCAACAGCTGAGCACGGCTCTGGATGGGATAGGGTTATCTGCCAAGGTTATTTTCAGTGGTGCGCTGAATCACTCTAAAAGGACGATGGGCCTCTTAACAAATTTACAACATGAACCACAGCTAAGCATTCTACTATATGACAGTATGTGATGTGCATCAGTGACCTATGACAATGCTCCAAATAACAGGATGTTGAATTGTCAGTAATATGGATGATTTCAGCATGAAAACATATCTGCAGCTTCTTAGCAAAGTGTCTCCATTTTGGAATGAAGGAGGTGTTGACGTGGATGTGGTTCCGGAAAGAGCTGGGAAGGGGAATGCTCTTCGTTTTCTGCTTAGGGAGAAGTTCGGCCCATATTACAATTATAAAGGTCATGCTCTCTGGCCTCCATTAGGTGTCCAGGTGATCTGGCCTCCATTAGGTGTCCAGGTGACTAGTCCCTGACTGCAGCTGGACTGCTATGTTCTCTTATGGTACGTAAAAGCTGCTGAGGTATAACATCATAAATAACATCTTGTGAGCTAAGGGCTACAATGTCTAAGGAATGAGTGAGGCGCAATGACGGTCAGTGAACTGAGAACCCCGGCTATTCTGCATTATAACAGTCAGCGCTCATGTGCAAACGTTTTGTTGTCCTGTGCTTTCTTTTGAGAAGGTGAATGGGGACTCAGGAAATGATGAGGAGCTGTTCGAAGTGGAGCATGTCCATGGATGCATTGTTGCCAACGCAAAGGCTGAACTTTTACGCTACGCAGAAGCTCACAGCCACGAGCCTCGCATTTACAAGGTAGTGACATATCAGAGCTAATCCAATTAACTGCAAATGTTCTGTCCACAGCAGCACGATGGTACCATTAATAATACTTCATGTACTTTATCTGCTGAGTGTGTAGTAGTCACGACACAAAGAACATATTGCATTACATCAATAACACCCAACTTGCAATAATTCAGCAACGTGCCCCCTGAACCTCCAACAGGCATCTTTACCATTCGCTGCCGGCATCCTTGAGGCTATGCAGCATTTTGGAGTCATAGAAAGCAGCGCTACTGGGCCAAACCATGATGGGGTTGAGACTGGGCATCTAGGTATCACTGCTTCACCATCAAAACACATCCAGGTCGCTGCAGTAGGTGCCTGCTGCTATCAACCAGCTGCTGGATCAGGCAGCAGCAGCATGCCTCATACCATCACACCTGCCCTGGCCTGTAACATCGGCCACAGCGCCCTTGCACTTGGAGACTTTCTTGCAGCTCATGGTGCAATTGCAGATCTCTGCCAGTCAGCACAAGAGCAGAATTTCAATGAGCTAGGTAGACTTATGCCTTAACAGCATGAATAGTGCTGACTAGGACAACAGCATAGTAGATTTATGCCTTAGCAGCATGAACAGTGCTGACTAGGACAACAGCATACATTCGAATCCACAACTACAATGAATTCATGTCAATTAGTATTATCATAAATCAAAGTCATGTGCTGACTAGGGAGATAATAAGCTAGATCCTAGTACACTTTTCACCTCCTTTATTGTTGTGCAGGCCGGTATCAAGTATTGCAACTCAATCCTAGTACACATTCCACCTCCCTTATTGTTGTACAGGGTATCAAGTATTGCAACTGACTCCACAACAACTTCCCAAAGGGTTGTTCTTTGACCAGGGTGTGTCCATTGTGTGTTTATCAACAACACCACCTACTACAATGCTGCACCCTGATTCATACAGAACTGCTGATGAGTTATTTGACAGCCAGGACTGTCAGCAGCCAGCCTCTGAAATCCGTAGTAGTGGTAGTAGTGGGCCGCATAGAGCATGTCTTCAATCCTGGATTGACTTACTGGAAGTTGTTGCAAGTGGAAGCAGTACTAATACGATGAGGGTCAAGCAGAGCCATCATACGACAGGATTAGCAGGGGACAGCCCCTCTACTGAAAGATCTGACCAACCCTCTACTAAAAGATCTGACCACCCGCCTTCTACTGAAAGATCTGATCAAAGTAGTTATGGTAGATGTGATGAGGCGTTGACTTTGGCAGGAGCTGAGCTAGTAGCTGCTGGGCATAATTATGAAGCTTCTCCTCAGGCCACAGCCATCAGGAATATTTCTAGTAACAAAGATGTTTCATGTTCAGCAGCGCCGCCCTTCTTGTCTGCTTCTTTTCAAGTAAGGCTCCTCGCCTACCCCACCAGCAGTTTAGATGAGGACTAGAATGAGGATTGCATATTACATCAAACTGATACCACTAGCTGCTAGCTGCAGATGGTGCACTGGCCAATATCCTGCCCTAACCCAAAACCTAAACCCTCATCTTGATAATGCACAAAGAGGATTGGTCGTCTAGAAGGTCATGAATGAGAACACATCATTTGCCTAGTTCACATTAGGATCTGGTGTTGCTTTTATTCTGTGATGCTGGTGCATAATTGTACGCAAATATTATGGTGATGCGGTCACAGATATGCGCTCATTATAATGTTAAGGGGGGGTCCTAATAAATAATGCTGCTGATGGAATGTGATGTAGCAGCAGCATGAGAATCACTTTGTCTTTTATGCTTTGCCTGAACTGATGTTAAGGCTTTAATACTTACTTGCAGATAAATCTTAAAATGGCGCAGGGCCAAGTTCATGAAAGTGGAAGGGCAGCTTTGGCGGCTGGGGCCTGCTATGTGTGCCATTGCATGATAGCACTCCCATAATATATAGTAGATGCATGTTCAGGAGGGTATTAAGATCACTATAATAATGTACATGGCATTGACGATCCGGTGTGCAGCAGTACAGGCTTAATTTGAGACCCAGTTATGAAAGTGTGTTGACAGCTTAGTACTTACAAGACCTGATATGCAAAGGGGGACGGCTAAATTGTAATTGCAAGGGACAATAAGGGAAATAAAAATTAACACATGAAGTGATCAGATATGCAGTTGAAAAAGATGTTAAATGTCAAGTTGCAAAGATGGGTTGCAATAGCAGGTACAAAATGCAAAATCTAGTCTGGAAAATTTTGGGAACTAGCAGCTCTGCAGCACACTATGTTCTGTGTCCTGAACATGATGTCCTTGCCATGCTGCTGAGCTGGGGAGAAATGCATGGTCACTGAAATATTTTACACCGTCTCTTGCTAATAAGTGGACGTCAATAAAGGTTTCAGCTGCTCCCTTCCAAGCAGATATTACTTGTTGTTCACAGCATGGCGAGCTCTACGCCTTCAAGCAGCAGGTCATGAGTCATAACTACCATGCAAGAGACGACCTTGAAGGCGGGGGGTATCCCCTTGGTCTACTCTATTGACAACTTCACAGGCTGGATCAGAGCTCAGCTTAGATGCAGCCATGATCACATCTTGGAGCCGGATCCCTGTCCTGGTCAGCACTAGCTGAAAGACGCTTCCCACCTGGTTCATGATTACTGGTTACTGGTAATACATAGTATGTGTTTTGAAAATTTGAAACATCAAATGACAACTGCAGGTCATGACAGCTATAAAGTGAACAATCATGTTCAAGGAGCGGCACTCAAATATGACTAGCTTAAAGGTTTGTAGAAAAGTTGATCAGCTGTGTAGCAGATGAGCAGATATAGAGGGTGATATTATGATGCAAACTGCACATTAGACTTGATAATGAGAAGGACCTACCATTATAAACAGCAGCTGCCACTAGACTTGATAAGGGGAAGGACCTACCATTATAACAAGCAGCTGCCACTAGACTTGATAAGGAGAAGGGCCTACCATTATAACAAGTAGCTGCCACTAGACTGACCTGATCAGCGTATTTCTTGTTGAAAAGCATGTCATCAAAAAGTACGATACATGAATTTGACGCGACTTGAAAATATGATGAGAGCACTTCAAGTTCCTTGCTCTTGTTGTGCTGGCCAATCTGATTAAAGTTGGATGCAAAACAAACAATAAGCAAGACATTATAGTCCATCTCTATATTAACTCATGTCATGATAGCTTCAGTTAGACATATTAGAGAAGAAGGAAGGGTCCAGGTGTTCATCATGACAAACTCTTTATAATAGAGAGAACCGTACCTGAAATGCGCTTGTGTTGAAGAATGAAGTTGAAAAGAAAGCACCATAGTATTCACTGAGAACTTTTGAGAGCTTAGCCTTATTCCCATTTGCTGATGCCATGGCTAGACCACAGCCTAGGGCCTGCATGCCGGATGAATGGTAACAAACTAGCTCATTATTATGCAGGTCTGTGCTATCTGTGCATTTGCTATGGTTATCACATCTGAAAACCTATCTTTGCAATCAGCTTTCAAATGTAGACAATGCCTTATTAGGCACGAAATGCTGATTCCATACAAGCAGTAAGACGTGACTGCTCTGAGGAACTGAGTGTGCCATGTGTGAGGCATGAACGTCATTTGATTGTGTCCTTACAGCAGGGCAGTTGAGCAATGTAGGCGGATCTAGACATAGGACCTGAGACTCACTTGACAAGCTTCAACAGAGGCTGGACCTTCATTAGCTGCCGCATCGAAATCATCGCCATGTGGGACCCGTAACGTGTTGTCAAAGTCAAAAGCACACACGCAACCATAGCGTCTATGAGCTGTTGATTCGGTGCTTAATGCTGGCTGATCCTTCTCATCCTCCTGCTTAGGGGGGAAAAGGGATTTATGTACAGATGGATCAGACGAAGGACTTGGTACTGATTCAGGAAAATGCCGGCTCTCCATAGTCTCCTTGACCCTGTTAAGTACCTGAGGTGTTATTGCTGCTTCAGGCAGATGATGAGAAGCTGCAGAGGAGCTGGACTGTGGCCTGTGACTGCTTAAAGGCTTGTTAGCACTCTTGTTGACTTGTATGCTGGGAAGCGTTGGGTCCATTCTAACGTCCACTACAGGTTTCACTATACCCTGGTTGTACTGGTTGCTTGCATTGGGATGCAGTGGGGCCCTGGCTGAGGAGGAAGGCAAGCGGCCTGCTATGTATCCGGCCAGCAGGACAGGGCTACCTGCTGCCTGGAACTCATCAGAAGTTGTGATAAGTGATGAAGTGTGAACAGGTGTGGTGTCTCTGGCTGCTGCTGTGTGACAGAAATCACACTCAGGTAATGTTGGTGCACCACCAGTGGAAGAGTGAGGAGGAGGAGGATCAGCTGCTGGTTTATCAGACATCAACAGTCTGTCATAATATGCATTCCATTCTGGATAACCACTGGGACTTGGAGGTGCTACATATTGTGAGGGAATAGGCAGCAAGGTCTGTATCAATCCAGAATCAAGGGTAGCAGAGTTGCTTGAAACTGCAGACATGGGGAATGGAATCGGCATCCTCTCATCATCAGGGACATGATCACATCATTACTGAGCCTCATATTATATCATTACTGAGCCTCATATCAGTTTCTTTGCAGTTAAGATGGGGGTTACTTGAGGCATGTGGCTGGGTGAGGTGAGATGGAGCTGGGACTGCAATCAGAGAGGTATGATATATTAGGTATGAATGGCTTTTTTCATGACAGAGGAATGACAGGATGATCATATCTGGTCTACAGTTTTGTTGTACTGATGATGGATTTAAATTGAAAATACTTGGGTGGCATGCTTAATGGAGATGAATTTACTCTGCTGACATCGCAGGGTTACAGCCGTTTCAGGCACATTATAACATAATCGTGTCACCTGCTGTGCAAAATGAGACGGTGAAGTGCATTACAGACAGCATTATTATACGCACGACTCTCGCCATGACTACGGCGTTGGACAAAAGGAGCCATGCACACTACATTAATGAGAACTGCGATTTATCCATCTTTCACATTTTTATTGGGCTATCAATATTCATGTTGCACTTATCTCATACATCTGTCAAAAGTCAGTTGATTTGTTGTATTGGGGATCTAGATCCATTACAACATTATCGATGCCGTTCTAATTGGTGCACGCAAACTAGAAAATACACAGTGAATAAGTGACATTTCTTGGCTTATGTGAAAATGTGGGGCGCCAACTCAAAAAGGTTCTCTTAATGTTGCGTCTGCATGGCATGTACGCGCTGTCTACGTATTCCTCACATGTTAAAATAAATCCTGTAGAGATGCCTCTTCTACAACTCCCGTGAATGGAACATGGGTGGACGCTGTAACGGGAAGACACATTACATCAGACTTAGATAGCCTCCTGGCACAGAGAAGGTTGACCTATCGAAAAGATTATGGATGGTGCTATGATGTTTGGCCAGAGCAACCAACAGCATATGCTCTTTCGGGAGCCATTGGCAGGTAGAAAACATGTACCTCATGTGTACCTCAGCTCCTGTCTTTCGTCACATTCGTCTGCCATGTTGTTCAGGGAGTTTGAATCTCGATGCATGGATCTTTATCTAGACATGTCTCTCCTACTCATTCCATCAATCCTGTCTAACTTATCATGCAAGCTTCACCTCGCATCCACTCCCACTTCGCACTCAAAACAGTCCGATGCACTCAATCTTCCCTAGGTAGCACTCGAGCATCTCCTGGCTTCTCTCCTTTGTCCTCAATCTTGAAACTTAGTTCCCTTCCACCTCCTGAACTCCCCCCCATGTTCTCAACAGGTTCTCACTACAGGCGACTGTACTAAGAGTTAAAAGAGCAATGGAAGAGGGTGTGACAGTAATTTCAAAGCAAGCAGAGGAAATGATAAGACAACATCGAGAAGCTCAAAATAAACAATGAGATTCCCATTCTTAAATAACCAAGGCCATGTGGAAGCTGTTTGTGTCATCTACAACAGCGCTAGTCAGACGTATGACATGTTTCCTACGATTGCTGCACGTCATTCTTGCTAGTACCTTTATTTTGTGTCCAAGATAATTTTTTAAGTTCCCTATAATACGTCAGAGTGCACCTGAAAGCTTATGAGGCGCTGGTTATAACAGCCACATCAGTGTCAGTGGGAGGAATGTCTTTTACAAACCCAAAAATATTGCATAGTTGTCTTCCTTCAAGATCCTTAACATGCAGAAGCATTGACACAAAGAACCAAAAGTCCGTCAAGAAAAAACAAAATTGTCAGCAAGCCTGTTAAGATTCAAGGAAAAGATCCCAACAGACCTGTAGTTAACTCGAGTTATCAATACCAAGTAGGCAAGGAGGTTCTACTTATTTTCAGCGCAGAATTTCAGTTTGCAAAAGCAATCCTAGCTAAACTGGGTCTTCCATACTCAAAACTGCCTGCATCAGCTTGGAGACTCAACTGAAAATGTGTCGGCAGGCACAAAATATGCTGCATGGGGGAAATCAAAATGTACAAAAAAGCCTCCATGACCTATATGGAACAGCTGCCATGCATATGGGCCACAGCTGCTGCCATGCATATGGGTCACAGAGGCTGAACTCTCATCGCTCATTTACAATACGATTAAGAACTCTACTGCACCAAATAGTACAGAATTGCCACAGCATTTGCTACATTCTGCTTTGTTACAACACAGGTAATATTACAATCAATAGCGATATGATGAGCTTTGATTCTTCAACAATTCTATTACATCAATTCATCATGCTGCATGGGATGCCTCCCCCGCTCCTCTACCTCTCCATGCATCTTCCAGCTCCTCCTGGCTCACATGCTTAGTTAGCCAGGGGTGATGCAGTGCCTCATGTACATTCAATCGATAGGTTTCAGTGCGGGTTAGGCACTGCTTCACAAAATCTACACCTTCCGGTGACATCTGAGGCCAGGGACCAAAGCTGTAGGAAATGGGGGTGTTACTGACAGCATCAGCAACCTCCTCCAGTCGTGCTGCCTTGACTACTTCAGCAGTCTGAAAAAAGGGGAACCATTGACAGAACAGCCTACAAAATGAGAAAAGGGAGAATGATACAGTGGTACCGCCTCACAACAGACCGGTGCGTTCCCAAGTAGTGACAACTCTCAGATCACCTTCCTCTTGATCCAACTGCATTTGCCACATGAATAATCCCGATCTGCAGATCTTATAGCCTTACAGGCATAACACTTGACAGTGCTGCACAAGCTCAGGGTTTGAGGTGTCTCACCAATATAGCATCACGCCAATGCTCCACACATCTGCTTTATCAGCATAGTCTCGAGCAAATATTTCAGGTGACATGAAAACTGGTGTGCCTGTTCGTTTTGTCAGGCGTCGACCTCCTGTACATGGTTGAGGAGGAATTGCATCTTCAAGACAGGAGTCAAAATCTTTGATATGAATAATATCACATACTGAACTAAAATCTGTTGACTTGGAACAGATAGTAAAGAGTGTTGTAGCAGTAACACTAGGGATGAGCACCGGCTTACCCATAATTTGACTGCATCCAAAATCTATAGCCTTCAAATAAGACGTCGATGTTCTAGAAAAAGGGTTAGGAACCTTGTCTTTGAGACAGAAGTTTGCAGGTTTAACATCCCCTGAAATAAACAATGATTGCTGTTATGACAAGGATTCAAAATATTAAATGTAATTGCTGTAAATTTGTGAAGACTGTTGCTGTAGACCCTTCTCAGTTGCGAAGTCTTCTGACAGCACTAGTTCGGACTCTCACCATGAATGATGCCTAGCTCATGGCATGCTTTGACAATCTTTAGTACTTCAAACGCCACAAGTGCTAAGGCCCTCTCGTCCAAAGGTCCATTCGCCTGAGATATTAAAATGTAAA
Source organism: Chlamydomonas eustigma (assembly GCA_002335675.1). NCBI lineage: Eukaryota > Viridiplantae > Chlorophyta > Chlorophyceae > Chlamydomonadales > Chlamydomonadaceae > Chlamydomonas > Chlamydomonas eustigma. Next base: position 3,298 of record BEGY01000056.1, on the reverse strand, counting down.
TTTTGTTCTTGTTGTGAATTATTAAAAAAATCCATACGCACAATTCAAACAGCACACAATCACTATCCATCTTGAATGCACTAATCACACATCAAGAGCTTTGAACAACAGAGAATGCAGAGCCCTCAAATTTAGCCTATGCAATGTGGCTCTTACCTCGGTGTATTTTTGAAGATCACCACCAGGACAAAGCTCAGTGACCAAGTGAACATTATTTTCATCTTCGTAACATTCCATCAGCCTGACGACCCCCTGACAGCTTTGTAATCTCTCCATCATATCAGTCTCCCGAGTTATTTTGTCTAAAGTCCTTTCCTTAGTCAGCTTTCCTCGAATCTGCATGTGAGAACTTCATGTCAAGCTGACGATCTCTTGGTGCTACATGTTCGAAGCCGCTTCCCACCTTCGGCAGAGTCTTCACAGCAACTTCGATACCACTGTGTATTTAACGAGAAAAAGATTATTTACAAAGAACTTAACGATGACAAGTTTGACGTAGGCTATCCTGAGCTAAGGAGCTCTAAGTTACCTTGATTTTTGAACAGCCATGTGCACCTGATATATGAAAGATTATCAGAAAACGATGAACACCAGATTCAAAGAACACTCAAGCTCACCTGTCCAAAACTGCCAGCGCCTATAAGTTTCCCCCTAATGTATCTGGAGTCAAAATTTTGCCTCCAACCTAGGTCTGATTCAGGGGCGTCATACGAAGATGTTGAAACCTCTACTTTCGGGAGCGAAGTCTGCTGGAATGATGCAACAGCTTGTACAGATATATGTCGCCTATTGTAAGATTTTGATCGAGTTGAAGGTCTACATGATACTGCTGGGGTAGCGATTGAGCTCATGTTAAAAATTAAGTTGCACTATTGTTGAGAGTGCGAAAATTAAAGATTATGTTAGATTTAAGGTTTGGGCACAGCGTTATCAAAGACAAGATAAGCCAAGATTTAGTCCACGTGGAATGCATACGTGGAAGAACCGCCTTTTCACACAAAAACGGAACAACCGACACAGGTACACCAAGCTCAAAATCTTGATTTTTTCACTCCTATTACAAAAACATTTGTTCTCTTGTACAGAAACCGAACAATAACGCTTTAGGCAACCACTTGTATAGAATTCACAATTTGACATTTGAGAAAATTGCATAGAAGATATTGAATTTATATAGCTCACACATATCTAAATTATAAATAAATCTATCTAATAAATACCATGTTGTTCTTAGGGGCTCCTTGTAGAGCTCCATGCCGCACTAGCTACAGACGTATGGGTTCCTCAGTATTGATGCCTTCAATTTCTAGTTACTTCAAAATGCGGGGCACAGGACTAGTTGCACATGTAACAAACACTCTGGAAGAAATTTACAAGCAACAAGGCATTCCCATGCCAACAGGAGATGAAGATTTAAAGGAGGTAACTGTTAGCAACACACAAGTTCTGTATCCTGAGCTCGGAAGCCTGGAAGGCAGAGTTTCAAAATTCTATTTGGACGAGCTCTTTGCAAACACTGGTCCTGACCTGGAAGAAACAGCTTACTGGTTTCACACCCCAGATGGTAAGGGCGCTTTAAGGCAGGAACATGTGAAGTAAAGCTTGCTATGAAATACAAAAAGGTACGAGGGCATCACTAGCCATTACCTTGGAGCACATCACATCCATAGCTCTTCAACAACTGTTCAAACTGAGATGATGGGATAACGCTTGTCCTTGCATATAATCAAGGGTCAAGGATACATGTTAATGTGATATGCACGTATTACACAAGGTGGCTGGCTGCAAGAGCCTGTTCGCATGGAGGCAGCAGAAGAGGCACCCGTCACATTTGTGGATCCATACCATACCAACTGGGAAGAGGAGGGCAGGGTATGTTGTTCTTTTTCTTTGGATCTTTTTTTTTCTTTAAATCCTTTGCTAGCATTGAACATCCTTGGAATCATACTTTATGTTCACACACTCCTGAAGATATCTCTGGAAGAACTGGAAGAAGGGACTGTTATAACAGGTCTCATTACTGACATTTGGCTGTACCATGGCTGTCAGATTGACTTTGGTTATCAATATGACGGGTAAGGATGCCATTTCATGTGTCTCAAGGTACAATAGAATCTCCAGTGCATGAGATTGAAATGATGTCATCAAGATGTCCCTTGATATATAAGATGCCTTTAACAAATGGCCATAAATCATAATTGTAAGGAGTAAAGGCAGAAAACCGTGCAGTTAATGAGAAATATATTGTAAGGAGTAAAGGCAGAAAACCGTGCAGTTAATGAGAAATATAGGAAACATTTATGGCATTGCCTTATTGCCATAACAAGTCTGCATGCAAGTTTGCCGTTGTGATGAGCACTGCTGCGTCGTCAGATTTTATTGCACTGAAAAATCATTGGACGTAAAGCTTTACCTGAACGTTCACACTGTCACACATTTCATGGCAGCGCCTTCATTTTGTATGAAACCCTTTGTTGCCTCCTGATCAGTCTCATACCAATGCATCAAGACCAATGGATGGAGGAAGGAGTGCGTGAGGCTCTCATGCCTGGAGATGTAGTCACAGCGCGAGTCTATAAAGTGAGGATGATGTAAATATGATTATGTCATAAGAGGCTGGTACTGTCGCAGCAGTATCACGGAATTTTAGAAATCCGATCAAAAATACATGACCCCTATCTTAAGTAAATTTATCAGGGCTTCATTTAGAGCGATTTTGAATGGGTGCAAGTGATAGAAACATCCTCTTTCATGCAACTGGGTCACTTCTTCTCCTCTGTTCTTTTTGAAATTTAAGATCCGGAGACCAGGCTTGTATCGTTGGCCTGTTCAGTTGGAGATGATTGAGCCCACAACAATAGCAGCTAACCATGTCATGGACCCTGAGGATTACGTCCCACCTATTGATCATGCATGGTGTGGAGAGCAGGACTGGAGCATGGAGCAGATTCTGGAAGCAACAGGGAGAACCTATGAGCCCATGCATTATCTCCTGCCACAGCAACATAATGATCAGGCTAATGAGCTCCAGAGGGTAAGTTTCTATGTGTGGGGTTGGATATTGAGCTGGTTCCTCATTTTCTGGTGTGCTATGTCATGGCCATGATGAAATCAATATTTTCAAAAGAGGAGCTCACTCATCTCATTTTTACCTCCATCTTAACCTGCATGTCCTGTTCTCTGACATGTTAACACCTGTGCAATATGGCAATAAGGGACTCTCACCTCCTCTCACAACTAGCATAGAACAATGAATATAGAGCATATCACTCTTTTGAGCCTTGCTAACTTGTTTCCC
>BEGY01000055.1:367796-395716 GCA_002335675.1 Chlamydomonas eustigma | reverse complement strand
CAAATACCTGCTTCATGTCGTTAAAAACAGAATCCACACTAGTGCGAGCTACCAATCCTTTATGCGTCATGCACTTCTTTTATGTAGCTTGATTTTTGAGTCAATACGTATAATAGTGCCGGTCCTGACCTCAGGAACATAGAGTCTATTGGGAAGGCCCTGAAGTAATGGCAGCAGCTGCAGCGCGAGCTCGTAATCAGCGCTTGCCTCCTGAGGTTAACAGGTAGGACGCTAAGATATGCAAGTCCTTCAGGTTTGGGAATAGGCATCACACTGATCTGACATTTATTTATTTCTTCAGAATCCTTTTCATTCGTAATCTGCCTTTTAACATATCCTCTGAGGAGGTATACGGTGAGCGTCATGAATCCACCTTCGTGACATAGAAATAAGCTCACATTGCAATTGATCCAAAACTTTATTTTATTCAGATATATTTGGAAAATATGGTGCCATACGTCAAGTGCGGATGTAAGTTAGAATTGCCTCCATGCCTATGCATGACCTCATCTATCTTCACTGCACATGATGTCTTCATGGCATTCCTTCTGAAACATCTGCAGCTTATTTGCAAAGTACACGAGCAGTTGCCATGTTGGTAACATGGCGCCCGTGGCGCCCGTGAACACCAACCTCTTCGTACTACAAAACAATCCTTATTACTTGTTAAGGGTCACCTCATCACTTAAATACCCCTTATTGCTCACAGAGGATCTGCTAAGGAGACCCGAGGCACTGCCTATGTAGTATATGACGATATCTATGATGCCAAGGTGGCATGTGATCACTTGTCTGGTTTCAATGTGGCCAACCGGTACCTCATCGTGTTGTATTACCGCCCTGGAAGTATGAACAAAAAGGTAGGATGTCAATTGGCTGAAGGAATGAAGGTGCACTTGAAGTTCCATGATGTAGGGGTCTGAGAGACTGTAGGTAAAGATGAATTTGGAGCGCATAAAAAATAATTTCAATGACAGAGAATTTTTGAGCTTGTCTTAGGTATGCATTTTAGGAGACGATCAAAGTGCCAGGCACAGCGAGTTAGGGTATCTGAACACTGTGACAAGAGTGTGATTGTCTGAAAGTTGCATCATGGGGCTGTGTGTGCAGTGGCTGTTTGTTCTAGGGGGGGACTGACTGTATTCCTGGCTAGATAGCTCTGTATTACATATGTGCAAATTTTCTATGAGTTTACAGTCGCTTAGATATGATCGACATGATTACAATGGTCACATTATATGATGTATCACAAAAACAATTTTGCTATTACTTGCAGGTGGGAACGAAGGAGCAAGAGGAGCAGTTGCGCAAGATGCAGGCCAAGTATGGGGTAGATGGCGAGCAGCATGCTAAGCAGTCGAAACAGAAATAGCTACACAAAGGTGTCTTGGATGCACATGATAGACTTCTGGTTGCTTTCAAGCAGAGACAAGGGTACAAGGATTATTGCAAATATGCAAGACATGGCACAGTTGCAAGTTTAATCCTGTGCCGATAATATTTCTACTGTGTTATTGCATTTCATGCTGAATAGTACTTAGAGAGCTACATTTGTGACTGCTCAGCAAGCTGTGTTTCAGAAGGATTAGCCATTGCTTCTGGCAATATGTTTTTAATCTTTCTGGACAATTGTTTTTTTTGATACCAACACATTTGACGATGCCTAAAGCCCGTTTACATTGCTGCTCCATTTTGAGTGGTCACAGCTGAGTCTGCATTTTCACTAGTTATTGCTAACAAGCGACGCAGATAAATTTGAACCCATCAATTTGTGACGACACTAATGGCGTTATGGCGAGTAGTGTCGCATTTCGCTCACATCGTGGGCTTGCCCAGTCCCCACAAGTATGCATAATGGTGCAAAACTACAAGATATTCATTGCTGTTTACGGATACTACAGATTGTATTGAGGTCGTTAACGAGACTATGGGGTATCTCGATCGTTTCTTAGGGAAGAGACATAAGGACGTTCAGGAAGATGTGACTAATGCGAGTACAGAATCGACATCATCTTCCACTCCAGAGATTATGCTAGACACATCTGCATCGTCCAGTAGCTCAAGTTCCTATGGACCACCGTCGATCAGTTCAGGGTCATTGTCGACACCGATAAACACATTGATGCCTTCATTTCCATCAGCTACATCTGGTGCCGGCTCCTCGCAGCCTAGTGCACGGTTATATGATCCTTACGAGGGTATATCTCAAGCGGTAGGCGTTCGGAAGCAAGTCTTCAAGTTGCCCCAGCAGCCAGAATTTTTATTTGAGGAGGAAGCAAATGTGCGGAGAAGAGGTTGGGGAGAAAATCTGCAATTCTACGTCGGCCTCGGCTACATACTAGGTGATGATCTTGTTCAAAATATCTCTCAGATGCATGGTGGCTTACGCGCAATGGCTGCTATTCATGTGCACGTTATCATTTAATTCACATGCGCCATTATAAACGCATCAAGCTAAATTTAGTGTACAGCGTACAATTTTTGTTAAATGTTTGCAGGTGGTGGCTCTGGTGTAGGTGCTGGACTGTACAGATTTGCCACCATCAAACCTGATGTGATTGGGCCGGACACCGTGAAGCTGAAAGCCAACAGATTCTTGAACTCGATAGGTAAGGTCCATATTCTACTTCTGGTGTCAGTTACTAAAGTTATGTTTAGTTGAGCTTGTCAAGCTGTCCTGCAAATTTTATTTCTCTCTAATCATCTTGCTTTCCTGATTGTGCATGAACAGGGATGTATGCAAGGCCACTAGCCAACAATTGTGGTATCCTTGGACTATACTTCTCCGCTGCGGACAGCATCATTTTCAACCAGCTTGACAAGAATGGCCTGCCTGAATCAATGAGCAGCATCTTAGCAGGTAATTGTTCATCAAATGTAACTGCTACTATCAACAAGTCAGGCTTCAATATCTTATTGCCACTGCAGTGCATGGTCTTGATACATTGTTGTTGCCATCATGGCTGCATGGCTGTATGATACAGATGCCACTAAAGTGCATGGCTGCATGATACAGATGCCATCATGGCTGCATGGCTGCATGATACAGATGCCACTAAAGTGCATGGCTGCATGATACAGATGCCATCATGGCTGCATGGCTGCATGATACAGATGCCACTAAAGTGCATGGCTGCATGATACAGATGCCATCATGGCTACATGTCCTTCATTGTCTATAATATGCGACATATGGTAATGTCTCCTTGTATTACAGTGCCCAAGGAAAATCATGATACAGATACATAGCGGCCAGCCATAATGCCATGTCATTGCCCTGGCTAAATTTGTCAAGATACAGCCACATAATAGGCCATAATGTTATCTCTAAGGCAACATTGGAGAACTACATGCATGAAAGTCATGTGTTCACAAACATCAACATAGGAGAATTACAAGCATGAAGGTCCTTTGTACATAAACATTAACAATGGAGAAATGCATGGATGTGTCATAGAATCATCAGATAACCATGCATGGCTGCACCATGCACCTCACCTCTCAACTGCATGCAGTCAAGGTCCTGTGTGCTCGAGATATGCTGCTGTTATAACAAGGGAATGTTTCTGCTTGCATTACCTTTATGCATTACCTTTATGCATTACCGATCTTGAAGGCATCATAAGTGATGATCTCTATTATTTTTGACACCAGGTGGTGTTTCTGGTGCCATCTTCCGGTTGCCTAGAGGCCCGAGATCAGCCCTGATTGCTGGAGCTGTGGGAACTGTTGCTGGGACTGGCATCGTGGCGCTTAGAACTATTTTTCCTGCATTGTGATGACAGTCTGATTGTGGAGAAAGGTGCAAGTAATGAAAGAGGATGATGTCTTGCTGGTAGCCATACAGACGAAAAGTGGAACTCATTTGTCATAGGCGACGATTGGAAGAACGTTATACCCCTTGCTGTCATTCTTTTCTTGGTTGCGCAACTTGTTGACTGGGCGGGAAGGTGGTGACGTTGACTTGGGAAGGTGATGACTAATCACAACGGATTACATGAACAGGGCAGAAACTTGACATTCTATCATCTGTGCAAACACTTGACAGATGGTGTTTGGAAATGATGTGTCCCCTATTGGTTCCGTATTAAGAATCAAGTGCTCCGGGATGTGTGACTAAACTAAGCACTAAACTGTGTGATGTTGACGTTGCATGCGTTTTGAGTCATTCATAGGATGTCATCGGTGTGATGATCAGCAAGTGTCTCTGTCATGAGCTCTGCCAAGAACTCATTCCAGGGAACATGAATGTTGCTGCAAGAGCAACTGATGGACCGTCGTCTTGCAAGCATATTCTAAGAGATAGTAACTAGTGAATAAGGTTACAATGCAAGCAAACGTACCCGTTTGCATAATATCACACACACAGCCATCATAAGAGTTATGTACCGTTATATATAGATATAGTTGTCCAATATGAGATGAGAAAAATGAGATAACAAAGAAGAAAAATTACACACACAAAATATTCCTGAGGCATAACAAGACCACATCATTTGCACATGAAGCCATGCAAGTTGAAATCAAGTGTGGAGTTGGGATCTGAAATCTGAGTCACACAAACAACTTGTCACATCCCTGAATCTTGGTAGGAAAAATCTCAAGGAATATGTCTGAGGCCCATCACATATGTACATGGTCAAGTAAATTCATCAATGCAAGCGTACTGTAATCGTACTGCATAGTGAGAAATATTAGTACATCAAAAAGAAAGCAGAATGTTGATGAGAGCAGAGCCTAGTTCATCCTTACAGATTGTTTTGTTAGGGAGGAAGCTGTTTTGTTTGCTGCTACATGGGCACGCCAGCAGGAAGCCTCCCTCCACAGGGATTCTACAATGCATGCTGTCTACTCATTAAACAAACTGGTGAGTAGAGCCTGCCTTCAATTCCATAGTCCAGCTCGCCTTAATCTCTGAGTCCAGCCAATTCTCAGGCTTCCCAGCACCTTCTGCCCAGGTTCTCAAGCTGATACCCTTCAGGTATTGCATTAATAGTCTATCAAGGAATCTGGCAGTACAATTTTGCAAACAGGACATTGCTGCATAACTCTGCCACTAGTGGCTACAGCATAGGCTGCAAAGAAAGGAGCCTTGAAGATGAAGATGCCCAATGCAGCCGGTACATCCATGCTGAGGTAGACACCCTCTGGTGACTGAGCGATGGTACCGTAGGGAATCGCAGGGAAGCTGTACAGAACAAACAGCATAACTGAGGTGGAACCATTTACAGCCATTGAAACATATGGATTAATGTTTATGGGCCACATTTCAAGTGGCTATGTATGCATGGTCTGGGAGGTGGTACCTGGTAGCCCTGATATAAGCATCAGGATTAATGATAATTATGTTCTCCATCAGTGCTCTCAACCATACAAAAAATAATTCACCATCCTTGTCAGGAAATTTGAATGTAGACAGACTGGTCGGAGCTATCTATCTCAGGACAGGAATCTCTAGGGAGGGCATCAAAAGGGGAATCTATTGCTCACTTTCTGGGCTTTTGGCCCTGATGACATTTACAAATGGTGCTTTTATCTCTCTACATTGTTTTTGCGTGTTACGCATTATACTTAGATGTGGCGGTGTGCTTGTATGTTTAGAGTCGTCATGCAAACCCACTTTGTGATCTTGAAGTCTATCTTGGTGGGGCCATATGTGTCGTAGCTCTGGCTGAGAGAGTAAGTTAGGTTGGAGTAGGACAGCTTGATGTTGTAGACAAAGCCTTGAGCCTTGTTGTCTGTTACAAGTACAGCATTGCTCATCAGCATGCTAGGATGGGAGGTATCATCAGAGTAAAAACGTCATGCTAGGATGGGAGGTATCATCAGAGTAAAAACGTCATGCTAGGATGGGGGGTATCATCAGAGTAAAAACGTCATGCTAGGATGGGGGGTACCAGCAGAGTAAAAACGTCATGCAGGGCTTACAGGACCAAGATTAGTCGACATGTTTGAACATTGAAAGTATAGAGCATGCATGCGCAGTTTGAATGATACACATTTGTCCCTTTCATAGCATTCTTACCTGACAGTCATCACTTCATTTTATTTATAAGTTGAAGATATGCGTTGCCCCTAGGACTTACTGATTGGAAAGACCAGTTTAGTTAATGCTGAGGGAGCATAGTCCACTGTCAGAGCACTGATGTTGAAGAATATAGTGATGTATTGTGGACCTTTGGTAGCTGAAGTGGCGTTACCCATGTAGCTGAGCATGTACGGGGATGGCATGCTGGAGTTGCAGTGGCTCCACGGAAAGCCTTGCAGCATGGCCGCCCACGTGGAGTATGAACTGAAGTGTGAGGAAAACATATGTTGTCAGGAGGAAGATTGTGAGGAGGCTCAGGAATGTAAGATCCATGATCCATGATCCATGATAATCAGAGGAATAGCTTGTAAGGGAAGGTACATGAATGTATGATCAGAGGAATAGCTTGTAAGGGAAGGTACATGAATGTATGATCACTCAACTATGTTAAGTTACAGAATTGTCAGGAGAGTTGGGGATGTGGGCAATGAGACTTAGACATGATGACAGTGCGAGGTCCAAGGGTAAGGAAGAATGATGCATAATAAGAAGTTATTGTAATTCTGTAGGTGGTCTGAGAAGTGCATACATACCTGGGAGTTGAAGATGGAGCCACAACAACAGAGCCAGAAGCTTGTTGGCAGACAAAAAGGCTGGTTGACATGAAGTATGCGACAGTGAGACATAAAGGCAACATGTTGAAGTTCATGTTTACAGGGCTTTATTTGCTGCACAGGAGATACACGTTGAAAAACAGCTCTCTCTAGTCGAGATCAATGCGCCTAACTTGTTCGCAAGGACACTGGAGGAGAGAGAGTGTGTGTACCAATGAAAACAAAAGGAGAGGAAACAGTTTTTACACAAGGCGCGATGCAGTTTTTTTGAATTTGGCGTTTAAATTCGTGTTCGGTTTGGACTCCCGCTGCTACGAAGCTGCAGGGGTGCAGATTCCATTCTTGACGCGGGCAAAGTATAGGAGGAGTAAATGCATAGGGCGCGGGCATAAACCTTATCGCTGTCGTGGACAAAAGCCCGACCTTTCCTACCAAATACCCCACACTCCAGATGAAAGTGTTATGCCCATCTTTTTCTTGTCCAGATATAGAAATCTGCATGCTTATTCGTCACAGACGTGCATGTTACGCTATTTCACAGAGTGCAGCTAGCTGTCGTGTATCAATTGTAACACGAGCCCTACCAGGCCTTGTTGATGTTGCCATCATTTCTAGCTCTATGAATCTTAGTATTTTATCCATCGCATCATGCATCGTTGGAGATTACAAGAACTCTATCATACAAAAGGTATCCAAAAGCATTGCACACAAAACTCTCGACCCAAGTAATTGGCATATCGTGTACGACCGAATGTGCACATTTGTTAGTCTCCTCTCCACAAACCTACTCATAACATCATGCTCAACCCAAAGTTATCTCACTGAGATAACTCTTAGATTATTTACACCGTTGTGTGAAGGGTGCTGTCATGGGAAGGAGAACCGAAGGGGAGAAAGCGACCCTGTCCCAACTGACCAGGAGTATTAAACAGCAGAACGATGACGAGGAGGAAGAAGGCTTGACATGGGCAGTGACAGCTGTCATAAGTTGTATCCCCATCTTCAACAGCATTGTGAGCAAGATGATAATATAGAGGAAGGCATGCCCATACGATATTAGTCAAGGTTCAAGAACTCCTTTTTGCCTTGCATTCCTTTGCAATAAGCCACAACTTTTGATAGAGCTACCTGTCAGCTAGTTTGATGGATGATCCTTTTAGCAATAATAAGGAGGCTGAACACTGTGCTCCTCACTGTGTTAAGCACTCATGAGATTTGCCATGTTTTCTTTTGTACCAGGCTTGGCTGTTGCCTGCGCTAAGCTCCTCTGTATTCAGCTACAGTCATTCACCGTCATCCCCGCCAGTCAACAAGTACTACTTGTACTTCATGCTGTACTCCATCCCCCTGTTGCGCTCAGGAGTTGAATTCGATGCATATAGTTTGCTCATGCTTGCTCTCTGTGTTGGCCACGTCCAGGTATGCCTGTTGACATCCACCGCATAGGACATCCATGCAATTGTTGTGCACACTTTCTGTTTTGCATGTTTCTTTTTCTCCTGCTACCCCTTTCTTGGAAAATCAATCCTGTTAAAAACAATCAAAATACAGCTCTATATCTCTAAATACTGCTACAAGAGATATCTGAGGAGGGTAATTGCTTTCTTTGCCTTCTGTTTGCCTTTCTTTGAGCTGAGCGAATGAGCCAAGCAAAAATCACTTATTTACTCAGATATTTCTCGTAGCACGCCACATTTGCCACATAATGTGATGCAAGTAGTGGGTCAATAATATCATGTACGAATGCCACGATAGACGCCATGCAGGGCATACTTGACCTGAGTCTTCCTTAACCAGCATGCATCTCCCTGTCCATGTTAACCCTACGCCATGCAGGGCATATTTGACCCGAGTCTTCCTTTACCAGCATGCACCTCCCTGTCCATGTTCAACCCTACACCTCATATCATGCACTAGCAGGTAGAGCGCTTGGCTCGCACTGAGCATGGATACTTGACTCTACTGATAGAAGATAAGGGGCCTGCCTTCATACTGGAATCTGCATTGGTCCTGTTAAGAGCATTCAAATCCCTTCTTGGTGATGCAGTTACTGAGGTTTCAGGTGGGTTTAGGGTTTAACCCTAACATGAGGGTTTCAGGTGGGTTTAGGGTTTAACCCTAACATGAGTGTTTCAGGTGGGTCAAACTGCGTGATGGCTACTCCAGAGGCCATTCACTGTCCTCAAGTAGGGTTGTGACCTAACATGAGTGTTTCAGGTGGGTCAAACTGCATGATGGCTATACCAGAGGCCATTCACTGTCCTCAAATAGGATTGTGACTTAACATGAGGGTTTCAGGTGGGTCAAACTGCGTGATGGCTACTCCAGAGGCCATTCACTGTCCTCAAATAGGATTGTGACCTAACATGAGGGCTCATGATGAATCTTAAATGTAAGCTGATGTCATTTGGAATACTTGATAGGTCCTAGGAGTTATGTCCTAGGAGTTATTGAATGCTGGGAATCTTTGTACCTGCTTGGATGGCATGCAATATGCTACTGCATGCTTGGATTTCGATTTTCAAATTAATGTTGTTTCGATGTCTTTGTTTATGCTCATGCATTCAAGCTTCTTTTGAATGATGCATCAGGTTTAAAAGAGGTGGAGCGTACAAAGCATGGCCTTCTGAAAGAGGGTCAGAATGACAGAGTTGAGGATGTTGAAGCCCTGGAGCTGAAAATGTTTGATAGGAAGCTCATGGCGAGGGAGAGGGAAGATTTAAAGAAGGATGAGCTTTGAATGAGCTGGAGCTTGATTGATAGGACATTTCCAATTAGATTAAAGACACGTCAAGCATCATGTATTCAAAGTTCATGGTGCAGTGTAAATGGCATTGGGTTCTTGACTGCAGCTTCGAGGATGTTTAGGAACACGGACTGGAGTCATGTTAGCCTGCAAGATTGCATCCTATTTCTATTGACATGAAAGACATGTTCATATCCTAAGGATATCATTGTTGGTATGATGTGCGTTTCTTTTACAGGTGCCTTACTCATCCCCGATCCTCCTGGTCTTTCATTTTTGCACCTTTTTTCATGACAAGTTATTTGTTAGCAGTCATTTGGCACACTTATTTCTAAGAGTGTGACCAATTCTGTTGTGTGGGAAGTATGATCGCTAGTTTGTGGAACCTAGCGATGCATAGTTCATCAGTTCATCAAACCTTAAAATGGCTTTCTCAGTTGCTTCAAAGCCTACTGCTTGCTTCGCTGCTGGCCAGAGGAGACCTACAAGGGTCAGCCGTGCAAGAACTGTTTCTCCTCGAGCTGCTCTTGAGTTGAAGCCTTTGCCATATGCCACCGATGCTTTCGAGCCTCTGCTTAGTAAGGAGAGGTAAACAATCAGTTCACTTAGAGAAGCTAAGAGAAGATTCCTGAGCTCGCTCCATCGGGTACTTTTTCTGCTTATGCTGAGCTTTAAGTGATTCAAATTGTCCCATTCTTAAATTTTATGTAAATATTCTGGTGGAGACAGCATCCTTCATCCAGCATCCTTCGGATCTTATCTTCTGTTGGAATTGATGTACATATAGATCGATTGAATCTGATTAGTGATGCTACATTTCTAAATTCTCACAGCTTCGACTTCCACTACGGAAAGCACCACCGCGCGTACGTGGACAACCTGAACAAGCAGATCGCTGGTACCGAGTGGGAGACCAAGACACTTGAGGAGATCGTTGTTGGATCATGGGCTAACGGAACCCCGACACCTGCGTTCAACAACGCTGCACAGATCTGGAACCACACATTCTTCTGGTACGTAGTGTCCTTTCTGCAACTTGTGTGTCTGCACAGTGGCTCCGTACCTTTCTAGTCATTTATTCCATAGTTTACCAACAACCTGGCTTTCCCTAGCCAATCAGTCCTCCAACATCAACGCTTGCCATGTTAGCCCTCTGAATGCTCAATTAAACTGGGAGAACGCAATGTCCTCATCCATTGCTGCATGGCTCACTATCATTGCTTCATCACATCCTGTCAGGGAGGGTATGACTCCTACCAATGGAGGCGGTGCGCCCACTGGCACTCTGGCTGAGGCTATCACCCGTGACTTTGGCTCATTCGACAACTTCAAGAATGAGTTCAAGACTGCTGGTATGACTCAGGTATGGGAGAGCCGCTTGTTGTCTTGATACAGACTTGCTGCATATGACTGAAGGCAATCATGATCAGTTTGCACTCCTTTAAATAATGGAGGTAGGGCCTTGGTAAAAAACACTGCTCAAATGCTGTTTCCCTAAAGGGCCTTGGTACAAAACACTGCTCAGATGCCGTTGCTCCTATTCCTCCCTATAGGGCCTTGATACAAAACACTGCTCAAATGCTGTTGCTCCTATTCCTCATCCCTACTTGACTTCTTATCCATTTCCTCCTTCATGATCATGGCCATTACTAAGTATGTGGTTGTCTTCAACCTTTAAAATCTCCCTCCTTCATCTCTCTACTTCATGATCATCTCATAACACACCTAACAGAATATTACACCTAACAGAATATTACAAAATTCCTCTCTTTCATGATCTGATCGTCAGTTTGGTTCTGGATGGGCCTGGTTGGTATCTGACTCAACTGGGAAGCTGTCTATCTCGAAGACCCCCAATGCTGTACTGCCTGTGGTGGAGGGAAAGACTGCTTTGCTGACTTGTGATGTGTGGGAGGTGAGGGTTCCAGGCATGAAAAAAGTGTGAACATAGGATCCTCTGTGTTACCCAGTCCAAGGCATGAAAAAAGTGTGAACATAGGATCCTCTGTGTTACCCAGTCCAAGGCATGAAAAAAGTGTGAACATAGGATCCTCTGTGTTACCCAGTCCAAGGCATGAGTAGACCCTTATCATGTCACAAGATGATTACCTGCATCTACATTGCTGATGAGCGCTGTGATGTACTAACTGATTACAACTGTCAGGTCTTTGTTGTTCATCATCAGGCATGCACAACATGATGATGTTTCCCTCCTCTCCACACTCCTGTACAGCATGCCTACTACAACATGATGATGTTTCCCTCCTCTCCTCACTCCTGTACAGCATGCCTACTACAACATGATGATGTTTCCCTCCTCTCCACACTCCTGTACAGCATGCCTACTACAACATGATGATGTTTCCCTCCTCTCCTCACTCCTGTACAGCATGCCTACTACATCGACTACCGAAACCGCCGACCAGACTTCATCCAGACCTTCCTAGATAAGCTTGTGGACTGGAACGTTGTGGCTTCACGATACAGTGCTGTCAAGGCATAATTCCTCACCTTTCAATTCTTGTAGCAGTCACAACTTTTTCCCGCACTCTTCTATCAGGCTTGGGTGTTGGGACAATGATGGTAACTTACATGTTGCAAACGACTGTTAACTTTGTGTGAAATAGTAGAAGTCTCTCTCGCTGAATAACATTTGGGTCACCCCCTCTTGATGCTGAGCCTTTTGTCATCTAATGTGACGGCTTTTCAAGTTTTTTTGTTAGTAGATGCCCCTGTTGAATTGATGCAACTAACGTAGTGACCATAAATGGGTCTTGCTGAAATTGTAATAAACCAACAAGTGTACATATCATCAGTGAGTCAAGATGGCAGGCTCCTGGATCATGCTCTTAGGTTTCCTCACTCCCAGCCTGACTCCACAGTACACACATGCTTGAAGATGCCCAAAATACTCGATAAGCGTTACGCCTTGAAGAAGAGCAGGGCCTTCGCTCAGTGACTCAGGAATGAACCTGTAGACAATAATGATCACAACTGGCAAAGGCAGCTCATGTGGACTCAGGAATGAACCTGTAGACAATAATGATCACAACTGGTAATGACAACTCATGTTGACTCAGGAATGAACCTGTAGACAATAATGATCACAACTGGTAATGACAGCTCATGTTGACTCAGGAATGAACCTGTAGACAATAATGATCACAACTGGTAATGACAGCTTATGTTGACTAGAGGAGAAGAGATACCTACAAACAAAAGCTGGCATTCCTAGGGAGTGTTCTGGTTGACAATTTGTAGCAACTTAAATACTTCGCATTTCCAATAAGCCCTAAACCTGTTAATTACACTCACTTCCTGCAGCAAATCATGCATGTCCAGCACTCCCTTCCGTCTCCGCCCAAGACCAGTAAGCTGGATCCACAACGAGGCAGCAGGCTCACCACCCCAGCCTGCTCTGCAAGCCCCCCAGTGCTAGTAGCTGAACCCACAATGTCAGCTACATCCCTCGTCGCTCCTTGAGGCTGTGCGAAGGCTGAAGCAGCTCTCTGCTCTCCAGCTACCTCCCCTTCAGTCCTCCCAACGGCAGTAGTATTCTCTGACGGTAAAATCCTCACAACACCATTCATGGCACTCTGGATCAGCCCTCCAGACATTCCAAGGAGCTGTGGCTGTAGCTGTAGCTGTGGCTGTAGCTGCTGCATTGTTCCTTCATCTGCTTGTCCGTCGCCAGCCGTGGCATCTTCTACAACATCCGCAGCATACAGCTGATGTCTTCTTTCTATTGATGAGGCATGAGATGCCATCAGCAAGGGAAGGTACCCCTCTGGCATCCTCTCCCTCCGGGGACCTTCATAGCAACCCACACAGGGTGCCTCTCCCATAACACTGCATACCTCTGAACATGAGATGAGGAGGGAATTTTAGCAAGTCCACACTTTATTTATAGAGCACACATGGTACTATATACATAAGGAGAGTTATGAAGTAGATATTGGTTTCGCGAGGCGTCTGTGAGTGACGTGAGTATCCCTAAGGCTTTGAGAGGCCTCTCTAAGAGGTGTTGGTAATCAAGCGGAGTCCTTCGTGTTGCCGGCCTTACCTGCCACCAATGGTAGCAGGTCTTCAGCTCTCAGAGCAGGATGGCTGACATGCAAGGATACCCAATCAGACATTAGCAGTCTAGACAGCTGTTGTTTGCTCTGATGAGCAGTTGTACTTGCAGCAGCAGCAGCAGCAGCAGCAGCTGGAGGAGGTTGCTTCGCTGTGGACAGGGTCCTCCAGATATGTAGCTGCAGCAGCTCCACTTGGTTTCGCTCTAGGTGTGACTGGTTTGCATCCCACAGAGATTGTAGCACATGAGCCAGAGCCCTGATGCCAGGTGTCTTGATGTAGTCTGATCCTGAGCCTTGGCTCTTGTTCAGAGCCTGTTGAATGCTGGGCCCTACATTGCAATTATAATAGGAGATGACTAGTAAGCAATAGTTGCATTATTCACAACACCAAGAATTACAGCATATGAGATCAGGACAATGGATGAGGATGAGTACCAATGACTGTCTTTATTTTGATGAAGGTTGTAGGGAGTTCAAGGACGTCAGCACTATATAGAGGCTTTCTTTCCTGCGAGGCCTGACACACCGTTTACTTATGTCATACAATTCACTGCTGTTGAGACAAATCTTCTTTCACGATAAAAGGCATGACAGCACCATGCAAAAGGACCCGAGGCATACAACAGTGCATGCTGCAAGCCTTCGCGAACTCACTATTTGCAAGGAAGGAGACCACTGCTGTCCGTAGACATGTGGATAGCTTGAGCCCAGTTTGAGCACTGTCAAAAAAGTGTGAATAAAACCCTGATCCTGCACCCTGGTGCATGCTGCTAACCTGTAGTGAGGTGGATGGTGCACACAATATACTAACACAGTCATCATTGTTTTGCTGTCATGGCTGTCAAAGAGCCTGAATAAATGATGATGATGATGAACCATGATGCATGAGTTGCACATCCAATACAATGATGATGAACAATGATGCATGAGTTGCACATCCAACTATACAATGATGATGAACCATGATGCATGAGTTGCACATCCAACTATACAATGATGATGAACCATGATGCATGAGTTGTATCCGATACAATGATGATGAACCATGATGCATGAGTTGCATCTGATACAATGATGATGAACCATGATGCATGATGAGTTGCATCCGATACAATGATGATGAACCATGATGCATGAGTTGCACATCCAACTATACAATGATGATGAACCATGATGCATGAGTTGCACATCCAACTATACAATGATGATGAACCATGATGCATGAGTTGCATCAAATACAATCTTCTGTGGTTGAAGACAGTATGAGGAGTCAACAAAATGTGACTTGTATCATCAAGTGCTGCATCTATGAGAGAAAAACAGGTTCTGATTCGGCTTCAGTACGAATCGGCTTCAGTTACGTGTGTATCGGTTTCACGTATTGGCTTGGTTCTGCTGAATGCAGGAAGGGTTAGTTGAGGCCGCAAGATTGGAGAGGGAGATGAGACTTACAATTAAGGTACAAGGAACATAAGCACTACAAGAGAGTGTGCTGTGAATACATGTTCACATTACCTTCAAGTACTGCTCCTCCAGGACACAGGACACAGCCTCCAGGCACCTCATGACCTGTACTGCTGTCTGAAGCTCAGACGCCACTGCCGCTGCAGCAGAGCCCTCCCTGCTGCTGTCATGATTCGTACCGCCAGCATCCAAGCTGCCACCTCCACCCAATCCGTAAGCCTCCCCCTCAGCTCCATCATCTTCCTCCATCTGCTGCTCAACCCCGCCTCCTAAACCCTGATCAGTCATCATGTTCACACCTTGCTGATGATCACAGCCTGCAGAAGCGCCTGTTGTACTGCCCTCCAGCACCAAGGACACATCCTGTGAACAGGCTCCCCAGCATCCAGTCCTCAGAAGTGCCATCAAGGCGCTCATGGCGCCTGAGCTCACAGGGAGTGTGTGAAGGCACAGGTTCCGGAGCATGTGCCTCAGGACAGGGCCTGTCTCTACACGAGTGAGTAGGGGGGCCTTGGAGGCTGAAGCAGTTGAGTCAGATGGTGCAGTTGCCAGCAAGATGGAGTCTAATACACTTGGTGTGAATGAAGGTGTGAATGCAGCTGATGCAGCAGCACCATCTGAAGTCATGTGGCCTGCCACCAAGGAGGGAGCAGCAGCTTGTTTTACAGAGAGGAGGAGGGACCTTGTTTCATTGTTTGAGTTGAGGCTGCCTTGTTCAGCATGATGTGTCCTTGCATCTACGGCACTGCTCTGTGTCATGGGTGATGAAGTACAGGCAGCAGGGCTGTACATCGTGTACAAGTGGATGGAGGCATGTGCCATCTTGGACCAGGCCATCCCTGTACCACCTGCTGACTCAGCCTGTGATATGGAGTGCAAAAGATGAGAGACATGCTGATGATGACACAATCTACCTCTTATTCACAGAGCATTAGATGAGACATCAGAAGTACTGGCGGTAAATTGTGTGACCAAGTGTGATAAAGGCATGACTGAATTCCATGATAAAGATTCACAAACATGGTGCCTTATTCAAGATTCACAAACATGGTGCTTTATTCAAGATTCACTAACATGGTGCCTTATTCAAGATTCACTAACATGGTGCCTTATTCAAGATTCAATGCCTCAGTCATTATGCACCGGCAGGCAGGAGAAGGAGCGCCTGTTGTAGGACGTCTCTCTTCTAGAATCTGCTCCCAGACATAAGTGCCTAGTAGTCATCAGCAGCGACAATGTCAATGACTCACATCATACGTCCTCAGGACTCTAACTGCCGCTAGTCGAAGACCCAAGACAGGAGATGCTGTGAAGAGAAACAGAAGCTGCAGTAAGGAATAGTATGAACGAATCAAATGTCCTGATTCTCTCTCAAGATGGAGGACGAGTCATGGACTATCAGAAAGACTCCTGTCCATTACCATGGACTATCAGAAAGACTCATCCTGTCCATTACCACGGACTATCAGAAAGACTCCTGTCCATTACCATGGACTATCAGAAAGACTCCTGTCCATTACCATGGACTATCCGAAAGACTCCTGTCCATTACCATGGACTATCCGAAAGACTCCTGTCCATTGCCAGCTTCTAGTTCTCAATGGCATCATGCATAACAACTGTTATGAGCATGTCTCCTCTGTAGCTGTCGTACACGTCAAGAATTCACACATTTCAACATCACGTCCCTCATCATCACCTCCATATTCATGAGTACCTGCAAGGCCTAGAGCGGGGTTGACGGAGTCCCCTTGGTTCTGGAGCGCTGTGGGGACCAGGTGGCTTGAGTCTGGGTTACAGCGTGCTGGTGCTGGGAGGGGCTGAGTATCAAGCAGATGAGGACATCATTATGTGTTAAATGTATAAGGGTTTAGGGCATAATACGATTATGTGAAGGTACTTGAGATCATTGGAGGTTGAGTCATCACCACGCATCAGACAGTAAGCAGCAGTAGTCAGGATCATCCCCCTTACTTACTGTGAGGCACAAGGGTTTATCTTACCACCCCAACAGATAAGCAGCAGTAGTCAGGGTCATCTCCCTTACTTACTGTGAGGCACAAGGGTTTATCTTACCACCCCAACAGACAAGCAGCAGTAGTCAGGATCATCTCCCTTACTTACTGTGAGGTACAAGGGTGGATCTTACCACCCCAACAGACAAGTAGCAGTAGTTAGGATCATCCCCCTTACTTACTGTGAGGCACAAGGGTGGATCTTACCACCCCAACAGACGAGCAGCAGTAGTCAGGATCATCCCTCTTACTTACTGTGAGGCACAAGGGTGGTTGAACAAGCTTGCAGTTATTGTAGTACTTGTAGCTGTACTGCCCACCAGCTTCAGCATAGCTTCTAGCCCTGAAGTTACCCTCCTCCATGAAGTCCTTAATCTTCCAGCTCTTTATCTCACCACCGTTTAAGGAGGTTGAGATGACACCCTCCCATGCATTGATGACGACACCAGTGATGAGACCAAGTCCACTGGCTGCTGCTGATGATGATGGAAGTTCAGGTGCAGCAGGTGCACTGGAGCTGGCAGTGGCCCTGACACCTGTTGCTGCTGCTGCTGCAGTTGGTAGCAGGGGATGTAGTGCAGCAGCTTGAGCAGAGTCCTGATGCTGGCGGCTTGTTGAAATCAGAACGCTTTGTCCTCCTGCTGCAATCCTGCTCGAGATGATTGAAACATGACGCAAAAAGCATTGTAAGTGGTTGCATGAATGGACAGCTCAGTCAGAACGTGTAGCCAAAATCATGTAGATAGGTGAGTAGTTGCAAAATCTTCACATAAGTACTGAAATTATCATAATGGATTACTCTCATAACTCATCTCCTCAAAGTACTTACTCCTGCCAACATCCACATTCAGCTGCATGCTCTGGCGGTGCAACATAATCTGTATTCCTGTCTGTTCCTGCTGCAACCTCACGATCTCCAAAAGCTGAGCTCTTGTCAAGTGCCATCTGCTGCTGCTGCTGCAGTACAGCCTGCTGAGGCAGGCTGCTCTTGTCAAGTGCCACCTGCTGCTGCTGCAGTAGGGGCCGGCTGCGCCACACTGCCAACATACCGCAGGCCTTTCCAGCAACCAAGAGCAGCGACCTCCCACTACTGGCATCACCGCCACAATCATCAACAACGTATGGTTCCGGAGCGAGGAGGGTCATGGCCATGCTCATGATGTTGAGGTCATCTGAGGGCAGCAGCGTGCCTAGCAGCTTCATGGAAGCTGCTCCAGGCATCCATGCACCTACGCCAGCATCATCACTGCCGCTAGATAGTAGTGTGCCGCTGCCAGTATGACCTGCAGATATCGCTGAGATATCTGGCAAGCCCTCATGACCTGCGTCAGACAAGAGAGCCATTATGAGGGTTTAGGGTTGATGTAATTCCAGTTATCTCTGAGGTGAAACCAAGACTAACAACATTACCTTTTTTGCTCATCTTGTGGGATGAAGGTACCATGCAGCCCCACAACTCAACGCTGCCATCACTCTTTCCTGTGAGAGCAAATAAAGTACAATAAAGTACAATCGGACAAGCAACAGGGTCCAAAAGAAGAAGATGAGCTGAAATAAGCTTTGGAGTGCATTAGGAGATAACAACAGCAACCTTTGGTGTGCATAAGGAGATAAAAACAGCAACCTTTGGTGTGCATAAGGAGATAAAAACAGCAACCTTTGGTGTGCATAAGGAGATAACAACAGCAACCTTTCCCAGCTGAGATTATTTAACCTTGCTATTATGACACTCATTACACGACCTTACAGGCATTGGATACTGTAGTGTAGTTACAACACATTGTCCTGACACTCATTACACGACCTTACAGGCATTGGATACTGTAGTGTAGTTACAACACATTGTCCTGACAAGAGAGATGGGGTCATCACAAAGATTATGGCTCTGTGCAGAAATCGCCTTCAAATCTGAAGATGACGTTATTGTCTCACAGGTGGATGCTAGTGCTGGTCATCATCATAGACTGGTCACACTTATTGGTGGCAGATGAGCCTCACCTGGTGCCTCGTCACACTTGCAACATCACACTTATTGGTGGCAGCTGAGCCTCACCTGGTGCCTTGTCACACTTATTGGTGACAGCTGAGCCTCACCTGGCGCCTTGTCACACTTATTGGTGATAGCTGAGCCTCACCTGGTGCCTTGTCACACTTATTGGTGGCAGCTGAGCCTCACCTGGTGCCTCGTCACACTTGCAACATCACACTTATTGGTGGCAGCTGAGCCTCACCTGGTGCCTTGTCACACTTATTGGTGACAGCTGAGCCTCACCTGGCGCCTTGTCACACTTATTGGTGACATCTGAGCCTCACCTGGTGCCTTGTCACACTTATTGGTGGCAGCTGAGCCTCACCTGGTGCCTTGTCAAACTTATTGGTGGCAGCTGAGCCTCACCTGGTGCCTCGTCACACTTGCAACATCACACTTTGTGACAGCTGAGCCTCACCTTGTTCATACTTGCAACATCACACTTGGTGACAGCTGAGCCTCACCTTGTTCATACTTGCAACATCACACTTTGTGACAGCTGAGCCTCACCTTGTTCATACTTGCAACATCACACTTGGTGACAGCTGAGCCTCACCTTGTTCATACTTGCAACATCACACTTGGTGACAGCTGAGCCTCACCTGGTTCATACTTGCAACATCACACTTGGTGACAGCTGAGCCTCACCTGGTTCATACTTGCAACATCACACTTGGTGACAGTTGAACCTCAAGTTGCAACTGCCAGAAAACTTGATACAATTAAGCAGCAGCCAGTAGGCTGTACATGCATGGCTGTGGTACTACTCATGATGACTCACCTACTGCTAGCAGAAGGACATCCCCTGGCTCAGCAAGCCTAGGCTCTACCAGACTCCTGCTTGTCTGAAGTGAATGCCCTGCGGCGGGTATCCCATCATTCACTGATACAGGATGAGCACCAGCAGGCGGACCAGCAGAGGTGGCATCCATGCATGCAGCAGCAGCAGCAGCAGGCAACACAGTCCAGCAAGTGCAAACAACAAACGCAGAATCAGTTGTACTGCTGTGCTGCCCGGTGGCCGTAGCAGTAGTACCAGTTGCAAAATGCTGCTGATGATGACCAGCAACAGCAGCAGTAGGAGCAGGGTTCCCTGGAGCATGACAGTCCACAGTGACATCTGCTGCTGCTGCTGAAGGTACAGATTCCAAGCATCCAGTGTATTGCAGAGCAGCAACAGTCTCTTCTGATTGGACAGAAGCAGTGGTCACTGGTTGGTAGTAGTTTGAAGTGAGTTGGTGGCGGTACAACTGGACATGCCCCATCTTGTTGCCCACGGCAATGAGACTGCACCTGAAGGAGTGATGAGAACAGCAATGAGACGGCTGCACCTGAAGGAGTGATGAGAATTACAGATCTAATGTTCACTTTCAGCAGTTCTAATAATCATGAGCATGAGCTTTCCATGACAGGGTGTGTAAGGTAAGGAATCAGAGACGGCAGAAGTAGCATCCTGCGTGCATCAAGAAGTAGCATCCTGCGTGCATCATGAAGGAAGCCAACCAGGTATAGTGCTGATAACGTCTCCTTAAGACAAATCTGTTGTAGAAAATATTCCTGCTAGCCTGCACGCAGCCTGTGGTAAGGCATTGATTCTGCAAGTAATCAGAACCAGCAACATCAGAGGCAGCAGAAGCAGCATCCAGTGCATCATGAAGAAAGCCACCCAAGCAGCAGGCCAGCCTGATTAAGACTCCTTAAGAAGAATCTAAGTACATCTATTACCTGCACCCTGATTAAGTCTCCTTAAGAAGAATCTAAGTACATCTATTACCTGCACCCTGATTAAGTCTATTAAGTCTCCTTAAGAAGAATCTAAGTACATCTATTACCTGCACCCTGATTAAGTCTCCTTAAGAAGAATCTAAGTACATCTATTACTACCTGCACCCTGATTAAGTCTCCCTAAGAAGAATCTAAGTACATCTATTACCTGCTCCCTGTAGGGGAGATGATGGATGGTGACCAAGACACGTGAAGGGAGCTACAAGACAATATCCTCTGATCATATTGACTGTTGGTAACCAGGTCATTGCCTTGTACCACTTCCAGATTGGTAAATGACAGGCCTGCTGCCTCCTGTGAGAAGACACAATGTGGAACCAAATGAAAGAGATCATCAGAATGTGCATTCAAAGAGTCACAAGCCGCTGCACATCAGAGAGGTATTAGAGACTGCAGGTACCTAAGCAGTCCTGTGATTATTATCACTGCTTAGGGTTTAGGGTTCGGTGACTCATCAGACATGACGATTGCTTCTAGGGCTCCTAGGGCTTATCAATCCATGATTCTGCCCCAGGAGCCACAAGACCCTCTAGGCTCCAGAACCCACATCTAGTCACCCAACATATGATTCAGGCCCAACATCAAATGTTCTTATTAACAGCAACCTGACTGCAATGCCAATAACTATGAGCCTTCAGAATAGATGGTGGAAAAAAACTACCTGCCTTGTTCTTTGAGCGATTGAAAGAGATCAAGTAACATGCACCTGGGCCATTGTCGGCCGCCGTTGATAATACTGCTGATTCTTGATGATCATGATCCTTGCTCCTCAGGTTTGTCCTGATACTATTAGCACTATTAGACTTATTCTGCTGGGCAGTGCTCATCATGGCACCCGTCTTCCCTCTTCCGGCAGAGTTTCCTTGTACTGCTTGTACTGCCCTATGCACCACTTCTATTCGATACCCAGCAGATGAGGAGACGATCAGGTGGACCCTCCCATTTTGATTACCACTCTGAAGTAGTGATGCATCATCTCTGCGTCACATGAAAGAATAACCGGCGGTTGTTGATACGATGCAAAAAGCTGTTGAGGTAAAAAATCTTGGCCACTATGGCCACTTGATTGACATATGGCAGCAGAGCATCTTAATCATTATTCATGATCACACAATTTGAAAAGTGTGGACTGGATGACTTGAAGATACTAGTATGTGTCGCTGCTGGGAACCTCTGCTGGTGTGCAGCAATACAATAACTGATAATGCCCCCACCTGTTCGATTTCCTGTCTTTTCCCAGGGAGGTGCGCCTTTCCTCAGCCGAGAAGACCCTATTCCTTACTACCTGAGTAGAAGTAGTAGTAGTGTGGGGCTATCAGCAGGGCTCACCCTGCCAGGTATCCCCCGCCTAGTTCTTATGCTTGCAGTTTCCTGCTTACATTTACTGGCAAGACCTCCCACCTTTCTACTAGATCTACCAGCCACGAGGCTATTATAATCAGCATCCTCATCAACAGCAGACTCTTTCCCCTGCTCCTTGTTGTTGTCCCCATCAGAAGCAGTGTCCTCCACATCATCATCACCACCATCATCCTCATCAGCTGTCAGCTCTTCAGATCTTACAACTGCATCACTCCCAGAGGAGACACCATCACTCATCGCTGCACCATCATCTTTTTCTGATTCTGAACTGATTCCTACGGCCAGTTATGCAGCAGGGACCGTAATAGTTATGCAGCAGGGACCGTAACAGTTATGTAGCAGGGACCGTAACAGTTATGTAGCAGGGACTGTAACAGTTATGTAGCAGGGACCATAACAGTTATGTAGCAGGGACCGTAACAGTTATGTAGCAGGGACCGTAACAGTTATGTAGCAGGGACTGTAACAGTTATGTAGCAGGGACTGTAACAGTTATGTAGCAGGGACCGTAACAGTTATGTAGCAGGGACCGTAACAGTTATGTAGCAGGGACTGTAACAGTTATGTAGCAGGGACCGTAACAGGATCTTTACGAAGGATGCAGACAGCACGTAAATACTATGCTCTAAGGTCAACAAGCATGTACAACAAGCATGCACAAACCAGTCTCAGATGAACCTGAACCTGCAGCTTACCGACAGCGGCCTCAATTATCATAATTGATGTCCTGCTATATTACATTGTGTCAGTAACACTGCTATTGATGTCCTGCTATATTACATTGTGTCAGTAACACTGCTATTGATGTCCTGCTATATTCCATTGTGTCAGTAACACTGCTATTGCTGTCCTGCTATATTCCATTGTGTCAGTAACACTGCTATTGATGTCCTGCTATATTCCATTGTGTCAGTAACACTGCTATTGCTGTCCTGCTATATTCCATTGTGTCAGTAACACTGCTATTGATGTCCTGCTATATTCCATTGTGTCAGTAACACTGCTATTGATGTCCTGCTATATTCCATTGTGTCAGTAACACTGCTATTGCTGTCCTGCTATATTCCATTGTGTCAGTAACACTGCTATTGATGTCCTGCTATATTACATTGTGTCAGTAACACTGCTATTGATGTCCTGCTATATTCCATTGTGTCAGTAACACTGCTATTGATGCAGTCCTGCTGGAATAATGTTCACAACTAGAAAACAAAGATCTCACCTGGCACACTTAGCTCATTATTTATCATCACCTGTTGCATCATGCCTCCTAGAAGTAGCAGCCCACCCAATTGAGGGTTTGCTCCGTCTCCGACCTGTGTCTCTTTTTCTTGACACTAACATCTCAGTCTGGCGGGAAGCAGCCACATTAGTAATCACAGAACCATCATCTCCACCTCTTGTTGTACCAAGATGCAATGATGGCAGATCTGAACACAATCTTTGGACAATGGGACTGAGACCACCATCCTGTGCCAGGTCATCAACCTCCGCTACCACCACTGCCTACGTAGTGCATCGATAGCATTGGAAACATTTTAGACAGCAGCAGCAGTGTCTGTGGCAGCAACAGCAGCGTCAGTGGCAGCAACAGCAGTGTCTGTGGCAGCAACAACAGCAGCAGTGTCTGTGGCAGCAACAACAGCAGCAGTGTCTGTGGCAGCAACAACAGCAGCAGTGTCTGTGGCAGCAACAGCAGCAGCAGTGTCAGTGGCAGCAACAGCAGCAGCAGTGTCTGTGGCAGCAACAGCAGCAGCAGTGTCTAGTGTGGCAGCAACAGCAGCAGCAGTGTCTGTAGCAGCAACAGCAGCAGCAGTGTCTAGTGTGGCAGGCCTGCTAGAGCCTCTCAGAAATCATTACTACTAAGGATCGACCTTATGTTAGTTTTAGCAGGTGGGGTCGCAGGACAAGGCATCACGACCCTATATTAGGGTCGTTTAGGGTGTGGCAGCAGGGCAAGGCATCATCACACCTTGTAATTCCGCACACATCTAAGAGCCTCCACCCGGACAGCTTTCTCTAATGAGGCTCTGCCTGTACTGCCTGGTGTCTTCCCTGGTTTCAGAGCGTCCACATGCAGGTCAAACTGAGGCAGAAGGGCAACACACATCATGAGCCTGAATCAAGCTGCATGCTGCGAATCGTCGTATCTTACCGCTCCGTCGTAATAGAGCGGCAAACTATGGCAGTTGTGAAGAATCCACTATTTGAAGGCTTCTGACATGACATATTTTCTACCTGCCACTCGATATTGCCACTCATCTATTGGAGGTAGCCAACCTCATATTTATAAATTATAAGGTATTAAAACACAAACAACAACAGCAGATTAAGCATAAAAGCTAGCCTTACCAGTTCCGCCATGGCCTGTTCAAACAGCTTCACATCAACACCCTTCAGATGCTCTCGAGGGCGGTACAAGGGCAGTGAATCAGCAGGCAGCCCCTCCCTCAGCTGACGGAATCTAGCTGCCACCATCACACCAG
Source organism: Chlamydomonas eustigma (assembly GCA_002335675.1). Lineage (NCBI taxonomy): Eukaryota > Viridiplantae > Chlorophyta > Chlorophyceae > Chlamydomonadales > Chlamydomonadaceae > Chlamydomonas > Chlamydomonas eustigma. Next base: position 371,111 of record BEGY01000055.1, on the reverse strand, counting down.
CCCTGTTGAAGCTCTGATGATGAGAAGACGAGTCTAATCAAACATGGGGTGTGGACCAGGGGTTCTAATCAAACATGGGGTGTGGACCAGGGGCTCTGATCAAACATGGGGTGTGGACCAGGGGTTCTAATCAAACATGGGCGTAAGGGCCAGGGGTTCTAATCAAACATGGGGTGTGGACCAGGGGTTCTGATCAAACATGGGCGTAAGGGCCAGGGGTTCTGATCAAACATGGGGTGTGGACCAGGGGATCTGATCAAACATGGGGTGTAANCTGATCAAACATGGGGTGTGGACCAGGGGTTCTAATCAAACATGGGGTGTGGACCAGGGGCTCTGATCAAACATGGGGTGTGACAAATTAACAATTCAATCATTATGGCCTTTGGCAACATTTCAGTGCTGAACTACATGATGGTGAACTACACGATGCTGAACTACATGATGCTGAACTACATGATGCTGAACTACATGATGCTGAACAGAAGCTGAGTCACAGTCGTTATACTATGTAATGCTGACAGGCCGCCCAGCACGGCAAGCTACAGAGAAGCTGTCACAAACCTCTAGCAATGCCCTTCTAGTAAAACTCTGCTAGTAAGACACTACCAGTTGGTGGCTCAGAGACATGATGATAATGACTCACCACTCTGCTAGTAAAACACTACCAGTTGGAGGCTCAGAGACATGATGATAATGACTCACCACTCTGCTAGTAAGACTACCAGTTGGTGGCTCAGAGACATGATGATATTGACTCACCACCATGCCTGGTGCAAACTCCTCTTCTGGAAACAGCTGCTTGTACACCTGAATGTTAGGATGATAAAGAACAATACGTTGTACACTATAGCAGCTCACATAGAATAAAAACCAATAAAACACGCTCTAACGAGGTACAAAGACATAAGCTTTAACGAGGTAGAATGCCATATGCTTTAACGAGGTAGAATGCCATATGCTTTAACGAGGTACAATGCCATAAGCTTTAACGAGGTACAATGCCATATGTTCTAACAAGTTACAATGCCATATGCTTTAACGAGGTACAATGCCATAAGCTTTAACGAGGTACAATGCCATATGCTTTAACGAGGTACAATGCCATATGCTTTAACGAGGTACAATACCATATGCTCTAACGAGGCACAATGCCATATGCTTTAACGAGGTACAATGCCATATGCTTTAACGAGGTACAATACCATATGCTCTAACGAGGCACAATGCCATATGCTTTAACGAGGTACAATGCCATATTGTAATGTGTATGATGGGCGTTATGCATCAGTGTCATCAGCATCAACATCGGAAACCTCACCAGCGGAGACACATCAGGGCGATGTATGTCCACACAGATGTCGGGGGAAGCGGGGACTTGCTTATTCATGACAGCAGGATCAGAGGTACCGGGCGGATCAGCAGAATGTTGGCCTGAAGAGACGGGCTTAGTTTGCTGCAAGAGGCTGCTTGTGCTTGCAGCAGAAGTGAGTTTGGGTGGGCGATATAGCGTTCCAGCCCCTCCTCCTAAGTCATTCCTCGTGTACGGAGACATGGTCTGGATCACCCTGCGTCATGGTACATGGTGGTGTACTAGTAGTCAGATGACTAATACGAGGAGACACAGTAGCAGGTGGACTGAGGAAGGCAGATAAAAGGAGGAGTAGGTTCAAACAATCACAATTTCATCTAAAGGCAGAAACATTCTCTCCCAAAATTGTGTGCAACAAACCTCTGACATTGCTATGTGCATGAGAGCTCAATCAGTCCTCTGACATTGCTATGTGCATGAGCTCAATCAATCCTCACCTTGTTCTTATCAGCTTCATCGTCAAGCTCTTTATATGCAATAGGCCCTCAGCTACAGACCCTCCAGCAGGCTTAACCAAATTGGCACCAAAAGTGTTTTCCTGCATATTAGCAAATTCATTCATTGCTGCAATCAGCGCGTTATTCACTCAAGTCCGTCAATACCTGCATGAAGTGGATCTCAAGGCCGTTAACACATGCATGAAGTGGATCTCAAGTCTGTACCAACACCTGCATGAAGTGGATCTCAAGTCCCTCAACACCTGCATGAATTGGATCTCAAGTCCGTCAATACCTGCATGAAATCGATCTCAAGTCCGTCAACACCTGCATAGTGAAGTGGATCTCAAGTCCGTCAATACCTGCATAAAGTGGATCTCAAGTCCGTTAACACCTGCATGAAGTGGATCTCAAGTCTGTACCAACACCTGCATGAAGTGGATCTCAAGTCTGTACCAACACCTGCATGACGTGGATCTCAAGTCCGTCAACACCTGCATGAAGTGGATATCAGGTAGCAACCTGATGACAGGCTCACAGTCACCACATTATGACTGAGCACATATGACCAGGTTAACAACAAGACTGACAGACTCACAGTAACCACATTATGACTGAGCACATATGACCAGGTTAACAACAAGACTGACAGACTCACAGTAACCACATTATGACTGAGCACATATGACCAGGTTAACAACAAGACTGACAGGCTCACAGTCACCACATTATGGCTGAGCACATATGACCAGGTTAACAACAAGACTGACAGGCTCACAGTCACCACATTATGACTGAGCACATATGACCAGGTTAACAACAAGACTGACAGGCTCACAGTCACCACATTATGGCTGAGCACATATGACCAGGATAGCAATAAGACAGACAGAAGGCTGCTCTCACATACACTATGTGTCTGAGTTCATACAAGTTAAGATATGCTCATAATGTGCTCTTGCGTGCATCCTTGAGTATGTACCAGTACCAGCAGGCGAATGTGCACAAGCCACATGCCTGATGGCTGATAAGAAGCTGTACTTACTAGTGTGCACAAGCAGCCACATGCCTGCTGGCTGATCAGAAGCTGTACTTACAAGCTCTTCCAAGCATTGACTAAGAAGCTCCAAATCCACACCGTACAGCCGCTGACTCTTACTGTACATTGGTACATCCTCTGGTGGAACCTGCCAGCTCAATAGTTGTGATGAAGCAGTAATTAGGGTTTAAGGAATAATTGAGGGTCAAGCAGTGTCACAGCAGTAATTAGGGTTTAAGTAATTGAGGGTAAGCAGCTTGAGGGTGAAGCAGTGTCATAGCTTGAGGGTGAAGCAGTGTCATAGCTTGAAGGGTCAAGCAGTGTCATAGCTTGAAGGGTCAAGCAGTGTCATAGCTTGAGGGTGAAGCAGTGTCATAGCTTGAGGGTTAAGCAGTGTCATAGCTTGAGGGTGAGGCAGTGTCATAGCTTGAGGGTGAGGCAGTGTCATAGCTTGAGGGTGAAGCAGT
>BEGY01000055.1:274708-356206 GCA_002335675.1 Chlamydomonas eustigma | reverse complement strand
TGCACTCATATTACATGTTACTCATATTACACATCAACATCTAGACTCATCCCATACCATGTGCTGCACTCATATTACATGTTACTCATATTACACATCAACATCTAGACTCATCCCATACCATGTGCTGCACTCATATTACATGTTACTCATATTACACATCAACTTCTAGACTCATCCCATACCATGTGCTGCACTCATATTACATGTTACTCATATTACACATCAACATCTAGACTCATCCCATACTATGTGCTGCACTCATATTACTTGTTACTCCTACACATCAACTTCTTAAAACAATTACACCTCCTTGCAGATGCGTACTGCTCTAACGTGGCGGCTGCACTCGCTGCTGACTCAGCTGTGAGTAGCTACAGTGAGGCAGCATCAGCATCAGGTGCCGCCATCATGGATGATGACGGCTTCGTGTCTGAGGAAGCTGCCAAGGTGGGCTGACAGAAAGTGTGCCTTTGCACATATGGTAGTACAATGAACAGGCGCAACTAATAGGCAGTAAATGTTTAAGACGGTCGTCACGAGCTGTTTTAAATGCTAATGCTATCCTTATATTATAAACATGGTGGACTCTTTTTTTGCTATTGCATCCTCACCCATGCAGATGTGGTTGATGATAAAATAGGTAGCTGAACATTCACATTTGTCTGATTGTGAACATGTAGCTGAACATGTAGCTGGTGCACAGGTGGCTGCAGCACTAGCTGCTGGGACCTACAAGCCCAGTGCCCTAGATGACCCAGGGTTTGAGGTATGGGCAGGGTTTATAGCTGGGGTCATACCATTTGCCATTGGGAGCTGGGAGTTTGGAAAAAGGATTGTGAGTGCATGTTTCTGTTAGGGTTTTTACTTTCAGGGTTTAGACATTGTGATACACACCTAGTGCGTTCAGGTTCCAGTGAAAATGTTCTACTTCTGCTGTGTTACAGACTTAATGGAATGAATATGTTTTTTGTCTCATTTCCCTTGATGTTCAGTTGACACGTCAGTGTTGCTGAATGCTGTCTATTTTATTCTAAAACCTAAATCCTTGAAGTACAAACCAGGTCTCTGCCATTGCAATGAAAATAGGTAGCGCTCAATGAATCTAGATTAGGTGTGGATGTTTAGTGCAATGCATGAGAGTATTTTAAGAACCATGATGATCTCCAAACTGTTAATGTTCCAATCAGATCATTCAACAGCGCTGCAAGCAGTGCTCTGGGAAGGGTCTGGTGCCCTCAGCAAAGGAGGGTGCGAAGTGAGTTGAAAATAAGTGCTGTTGTTAGTTTGTAAGAGTGGACCAATTTTGATGTGATTTCATGTTTGAGGATTATAATCTTAGCTTTCAGTGCAACCATGATAAATTTGTCTTTGTGTTGATGTGATGTCGAGACAGTTGCATCATCAGCACGAAATGATGTCAGTGGTTGTATTAGTTGTATGGAGGTGTCATGGTCACGAAATGCTGTCAGTGGTTGTATTAGTTGTATGGAGGTGTCATGGTCATGAAATGCTGTCAGTGGTGGTATTAGTTGTATGGAGGTGTCATGGTCATAATGAAATGCTGTCAGTGGTTGTATTAGTTGTATGGAGGTGTCATGGTCATAATGAAATGCTGTCAGTGGTTGTATTAGTTGTATGGAGGTCTCATGGTCATGAAATGCTGTCAGTGGTTGTATTAGTTGTATGGAGGTGTCATGGTCATGAAATGCTGTCAGTGGTTGTATTAGTTGTATGGAGGTGTCATGGTCATGAAATGCTGTCAGTGGCTGTATTAGTTTTATGGAGGTCTCATGGTCATGAAAATGCTACATGCTTGTTACTGCCAGCTCCTCCCTCTCTGCTGTCACCTTACTAGGTACATGCTTATTACCAGCCCCTCCCTCCCTGCTGTCACCTCACTAGGTACATGCTTATTACCAGCCCCTCCCTCCCTGCTGTCACCTCACTAGGTACATGCTTATTACCAGCCCCTCCCTCCCTGCTGTCACCTCACTAGGTACATGCTTATTACCAGCCCCTCCCTCCTAACTGTCACCTCACTAGGTACATGCTTATTACCAGCCCCTCCCTCCTAACTGTCACCTCACTAGGTACATGCTTATTACCAGCCCTTCCCTCCCTGCTGTCACCTCACTAGGTACATGCGTAAATGCCCTCAGTGTGGCGGCTTCTTCCCCTGGGTGAGCTGGAAGCTGTTCCTCACCTCGACTGCTGCACCTGGGAATGGAGGTAAACGCATACTGTTGCTAGAGGCCACTAGTCAGGGAAGTCATCACCTTGCTTCATTTTTGCTACTGCTACTGCTACTGCTACTGCTACTATGTGCAGCTACTGCTACTGCTACTGCTACTAGGTGCAGCTGTCCTCATGTTCATGTTGCTGCCCCCATGTTGAACTATCCTCATGATGTAGCTGCTTATCAATTGCTGTTGATACCCTGGTCGTCTACTACAGGACCGCTGCAATTCCCCAAAGGACAAGAGGGAAAACTGTTTTATGAGGTCCCTCCTCTGGATCAAGAGGACAGAGCCGAGGCCACCAATCATAACCCCTTGACCCAGATCCCGGCTAGTCATAATCCCCTCTCTACACCAACCTCAGCTCTACAAGGAGAACAGCACGATGATCACATAACAATGAGTGCACCCAGTCATAATGCTGGTAATATAGTATTATCCTCAGGCAGCACTGAGTGTTGTACAGGGCACAATAACAGTAGAGATGAGTCATCAGATAATAACAATAGTAGTTGCACACAGGTTGCTGCAGCTGTTACCGCAACACCTAGGTCAGGAGTAGGAGCTTTGAAGCAACAGCAGTAATACCTAGTCCAGGTTATTGCCGTGAGACAAAAAGAAGTTCCGTTATGAATTCCACAATTGATGACCTTCCGGAAATAAGTTTACTCGTCCTTGTCTCTCTGTTTCTGTGGTATTAATAAGATCTAGAATTATGCCACATATTATATAGTGATGATCTAGGGTGGACTGCTACTGCTATGTTGGTGTTGGGCAGAAGAGTGTCCAATTTATAATTGCTTGAGGCTGACAGCCGCCGTCAACGACTATGCATTGTGATACCAGAAAAGCTGCTTTGCATGTCAACCCCTCCCGGCTTAAATGTTCATCTGGCAAATCTTTAGATTTGACAGGCAGAGAATACGGTGTATTTAGCAATCTGGACATGTTATTTAGACAGGACGACATTAAGAAAACAATTTGCAAAGAAAAGCAACGTTTTTTAACATCCTGATTATGTAATTATTAATAACGTGAACATAACTACAGTGATATATACAATATATATGTTAACAAAGTATTAGGAGTCTGACATGAATGGCGCTCTTCACTCCTACTTGTAAAAATAAGTCTTAGGGATAGCCACAACAGCAATAACTGGTTTTCTGTACTTCGAGGTAGTCTGAAAGTAATGGAAGGTAACAAATGAAGCTTCCAGCCTTTAAGCATTTGTTAAGGGGAGAGTGGAGGATGCTAACAACCCTGGACAAGTGTCATCTGGTCTCAATTATTCAACATGGCCAGGTAGACAAGTCCGGATACGTGCAGCAGCAATAATTCTACTGCTAACGCCATTCCTTATCACACAGCAGGCAGCAAGATGCCTGCTGCTGCTGACGTTCCCCATAACAACAGGCAGCAAGATAATGCCTGCTGCTGCTGCTGCTGTTATCCTTGTGGCAGCAAGATAATGCCTGCTGCTGCTGTTACCCTTGTGGCAGCAAGATAATGCCTGCTGCTGCTGCCGTAGTTATCCTTGTGGCAGCAAGATAATGCCTGCTGCTGCTGTAGTTATCCTTGTGGCAGCAAGATAATGCCTGCTGCTGCTGCTGCTGTAGTTATCCTTGTGGCAGCTGGTAAGAGTTCTTGCTGCCATACGTCTTGTTGATATAGCGCTGCGTGAAGGGCGCAAAGTTGTAAATGCATTTCTGGGTACATGCGGGCATGCCTTTGGGTACAGGTGGCCACTCAGACGCATCCCCTTCAACAATGTAGACCTGTTGAAGAAGCAAGCAGGTAGTGTGAGAAGGATGTTATGCAAGGATGTTTACAAGAGAGTATGACCAACAGGGTCTTGACACATGAGTCTGGATATCGAATCATGAAAGATTCTTAAGATTCTGAAGTAGCGATGACGTTAAGCAATGCAGCACAGGATCCACTAAATGCTCTCAGGGAGCTGTGTCTATGATGTATGGGCTCACTAAACAGGATCCTAGTCAATGATTACTAACCACATTATAACCAAGAGATACAGCAACAAATTACCGACCTGCTGCCCCATGAAAGCATGCCACAGGATGTGACAATGTAGAGGCCAGATGCCAGCGTTGTTGGCTAGGAATCGGATGACCAACCAACCACCCGCCTGCATGATTAGTATGGGGCCATGGATCACATGGGATTTTGGACAATGATTAGCATGGGACAATGGAGCACATGGAATTATGGACCATGATTAGCATGGGACAATGGAGCACATGGGATTATGGACCATGATAAGCATGGGATTATGGACCATGATATGCATGGGACCATGGAGCACATGGGATTATGGACCATAATTAGCATGGGACCCTGGATCACATGGGATTATGGACAATGATTGGCATGGGACCATGGAGCACATGGGATTATGTACGATGATTAGCATGGGGCCATGGAGCACATGGGATTATGGACCATGATTAGCATGGGACCATGGAGCACACAGTATGGACCATGATTAGCATGGGGCCATGGAGCACATGGGATTATGGACAATGATTAGAATGGGATCATGGATCACATGGGATTATGGACCATGATTAGCATGGGGCCATGGAGCACATGGGATTATGGACAATGATTAGCATGGGACCATGGAGCACACAGTATGGACCATGATAAGCATGGGACCATGGAGCACAGATTATGGACCATGATAAGCATGGGACCATGGAGCACAGATTATGGACCATGATTAGCATGGGACCTGAAGATATTCCCTTGAATGTTGAGCCGGTGAATCCTTTCCACCAAAATCATGATGGATTCCTGAGTACCACACTACACACCGGCAAGGTCATTGTGTCCCTCAGCATGGGGTTGAAAAAGTTAAGAGTTCCTTTCAAAGAGTCGCTGTACACACCAGTACCCATCCCCAGGACCTGCAATAAGAGGGAAGAGTCTTCTATGAGATTGAGCTATTCACTCATGATGTGAAGAGTAAGAGGGAGAAGATGTGAAACAAACAATATGATGATTATAATATCTTAACAGCTGGATTTACAGCTTTAATCATTGGCATGTACTCCAACCATATTGTCGAAAGTTGAAGCGTTTTTTAGTTGAGTGCAGTTATGAGCTGACATGATATCCATGTGCTTGTATGATGTCCATGTGCTTGCATGGTGTCCATGTGCAACGGCCCTGACGGACGTAGGCAGCAGCAGAACTAGTAATATGATATGTGCATCCCTAGTAGAGAAATGATATTCTATCATATGATAGGTGCATCCCTAGTAGAGAAATGATACTCTATCATATGATAGGTGCATCCCTAGTAGAGAAATGATATTCTATCATATGATAGGTGCATCCCTAGTAGAGAAATGATATTCTATCACATGATAGGTGCATCCCTAGCAGAGAAATGATACTCTATCACATGATAGGTGCATCCCTAGTAGAGAAATGATATTCTATCATATGATAGGTGCATCCCTAGTAGAGAAATGATATTCTATCACATGACAGGTGCATCCCTAGTAGAGAAATGATACTCTATCACATGATAGGTGCATCCCTAGTAGAGAAATGATATTCTATCACATGATAGGTGCATCCCTAGTAGAGAAATGATATTCTATCACATGATAGGTGCATCCCTAGTAGAGAAATGATATTCTATCACATGATAGGTGCATCCCTAGTAGAGAAATGATATTCTATCACATGATAGGTGCATCCCTAGTAGAGAAATGATACTCTATCATATGATAGGTGCATCCCTAGTAGAGAAATGATACTCTATCATATGATAGGTGCATCCCTAGTAGAGAAATGATACTCTATCATATGACTCTGATCAAAGCCCAACATTTTAGTCTGACCCTTTGCAAGGAACTTTGATGTATCTAGTGTCAGCTATTGAAGAATAAGGCTTGCATAGAAACTCATGTCCATGCGAGTAAATGGAGCACAAGTTTATCTTGTCTCAACAGCATACTAGTGCTTACCCAGAACTTGTGCCCATGTAGGTGAATGGAGTGCAGGTAGGTGGCACTTGGGCCATCCGCATACTAGTGCTTACCCAGAACTTGTGCCCATGTAGGTGAATGGAGTGCAGGTAGGTGGCACTGGGGCCATCCGCATACTCTGGGTTCCCTTCTGATCCAGGCCTGTGATGTGATAGATGTAGTGATGATTGAAGAGCAGTATAGGGTGAGAGCAGTACAGGGTGTTACTAAGATCAAGAACATCAATGTCATATATTCTTATAGAGCGTGAGCTTGTGATACATGGTTGTTCTTTCCCCTGCTCATGCTGCATGAAAGAGATGCAAGAAGAGAAACCTCATCAAGATGAATACCAGCTGAAATACAGCAGTGCTGACACCCCATTCGACTATTGGAGCAATTATGAATAGTGGAGCAATCAAAAGAGTACATACACCTGATCTCAAGATATTAAAATGTATAACATTGATTCTGCTTCACTGTAATGCACTCAGTCAGCAGTACTCTTTAAAAGCACCTCTTAGACTAAACTAGGCTTGGAAAAAGAAGCACCCCACCTGTTGTTGATCACGATGTCTACTACTTGGCCCAGCTTGATTTGTGCCAAGTGCAAGCCAACAATTGGAACTTTTGGTGTTGGCATGCCATCAAGGAACACACTGCAGGGAGAAGGATTATAGGTAATGAACACAATAGTTGAAGTCGTCATGATGTCATCAGAAATAAAGGCCTCCCTACGAGGCAGCTAAGCTTGTATACAAGGGATGGGGGCGTGGTCATGTTTATTCTTACTATCTTACGGCTTAAGGGTACATAAGAATACAAAAGAAACTTAAGACTACATCTCTGTTTTATAACCTAGGAGCCAACTTCTCTTGTCAATAACAGTGCTTACCTGGGTGTTTGAATCTTATTTGATGCATACTCTCCTCTTGACGTTGCCTCTATCATCAAGGCTTCCACAGCTGACGCATTACTTGTGTTCAAGGTATGTTCCTGACATACAGCATTAAAGCAGCACCATGCATGTTATCAGAAGGAGGGTCATCATAACCAATAATCAAGTGTGAATTAAGGAGAGGCAGTAGTAATAAGAGTGGGGCAGCATTATTGCTACCTGAAGCCAGGTGGGGATCCTCTTCAGAGTCCTCATCAAGGGTTCACAAGGTGGGTCTGTGGGCATGGCCACGTTATCCATCGCCCATCTACAGCAGGGGGAGGTAAGATGATGAGGAAAGGTGAGTGAGGATCACGGCTACCACAGGCCTACAGAAACAGCTCCTCTGATATTCCTAAGGGCATTGACTGACTTGATAAGAAATTCTGTATGATATTATGTGGTTGGGGCACCTTACAGATAATGAATACTTAGTATGAAAAGTATGAATACAAGACACATTTTCCTGCTCTCAACGTCCAGCACACCTGAGAACACCATTCTTAGACAGGACAGGAGAAGTCTGATTCAGTACAATCACACGATCTGCAGTGCCGTACAGGATGCTCTTCAAGCACAGAGAAGAACAGAAGGTATCACTGTCTTATTCAACGCCATGTTCCTTACTTCAATAATTTCAGCATATGGAAAATTCATCATAATAAATAGTGCATAATTGCAAGTTGATAGCCATAATAAAAATCTCAGTATTTCTCTTTATTAATCTCAGTATTTCTCTTTATTAATCTCAGTATTTCTACTGAGATTACTCAGTAGTACTTTCCAAATTACTGCAAATTGAAGAACAATCTGCAAGTAATGATCATTTCAACTCATGATTGTGTACCTCGTAAGCGCCATTTTTGAGGTACAAGTCCCAGAATCCTGGCAGGTAGCCACCATCTAGGTAGCCTAGCATGCCATCGTTGGCGTTGATCTTTTGTCAGGAGGAAGTAGAATTCATGAAGATAAATCTTAAGATATGTTCACAAAATCATACTATATTACAAGTAATGATGACAGTAATGAAAGACCTCATGGAGTCCAGAACCAACAACTCTTGCAACTCATCTGTCAATAATACAGGAATGTATTGGGAGCTGTGCAGCAGGTGGTGAATGACTCATATATTTGCCCTAGTTGTCATCTCTAGTGGTTATTGAGAGCTCAGTGAGTCCAGTGAGTGCTCTACACACCGCAAGGGTCTCATTGAGGGTCCAAGGGAATAGTCCAGGCTGAGGTGGAGGGGTGGAAGGCCAGGTTGCCCCAGCAACAGCAGAGCCAGAAGTGCCTGAAGGCTGCATCTCCTCACTAATACCAAGGCTGCTGTCTGCAGAGGATGCACTGCTGTCAGTTGTACTGCTGCCTGCTGGATCCACGTACCGCAGTACTGCGTAGGTGCTTGGGGAGGCAGGCCTGTGCTGACTGTGCACACTGATCCAGAAGCTGGACCCGATGTAGGAGTCATCAGAGTAAGCAGTTAGAACCACATCGTATCTGAGCATGAGAAGGATTGCATAAGTTACAAATATGATTTTCAAGTCTTCCACTGATAGTTGGGTAGATAAGATGATTTGTTTAAGAAAGCTCTACAACTTTGCATTAAGAATTTAATACTTAGAGGGCCACGAACGCACTATTGCATGCAGTTCTTTATTACGAGAGGTTACGAAGATAAGCACGCTTGAGAACAGGAAAGCGAGTATGGATCTCCCGCTTGCTGGTCTCCCCTGTTATTCTTACCTCTGAGCCACATTCAGATCAATGCACTGAAAGTCAACGGGCGCCATTGGGATCACATCCCCAGTCACCACAGTAACATTGTGACCTTCAAAGCAGATCTGCAACATGCATTTAACAAAAATCTGGTCAAACAAGGATTCCCTAAGTAGGACTACTACTACTGGCAGGACTGAGCAGTCATGGGAAAATAATGCGTCAAATAAGGGGACCTGCAAATTTAAAACCTTGAACATCCACAAGGTTTGTTTGAACAAATCTTGTGGATGTACACACCGACCATGACATGCGTAATATATAACTAACATAACTGACACATGTTCAACATGACATATGTAATATATAACTGACACATGTTCACCATGACATACGTAATATGTTGCCATGCCAGCATTCACAATCCGTCATGTCAGCAGACGTACAAACCCACCGTGACATATGTTGCCATGCCAGCGTTCACTATGCGCATGAAGTAGCTCTCCCCTGGCACCACGTCAAAGACTTGATGGCTACAGCCTGTTCAGGTTAGGGTTCAGGTTAGGGTCCAGGTTAGATACAATTTACAAAGGAAGAGGTTGCTAACAGAAAGATTTGCACAAACAAAGAATGCTACCAGGAGGAGGCCTCCAGCACATGTTGTCTATTTGTCATAAACCCTTCTATTTGAAGTCATAACTTCAGATCCAGGACTTGAATTCATTATCATGCTGTGGTGTTGAGTCAACAGTGTTTTCTCACCCCCAGACTTCCCTCCACTGTTACCCGGCACAGGGTGCGTCAAGTTGTGAAGCTGGGGTCCACACACCGGAACCAGGACACCATTCTCCCCCAAAGACAGCGTCAAACCTGAGACAAGCAAAGCAAAGCACATATTACAGCTAGATGCACCAGTGCATTATTCTAGGAGCAAATATCCACATGAAACCATGCATGTTACATCTAGAGGCAGCGTCTTATTCTAGGATCTAAACAACCCCAAGTATGCTATGGATTATACACCATTTAAGCCATGCACGTCTCCACACTCCCCCTGAACAGTCGTCATGCCTCACACACTATGCATGCCATGCACGTCTCCTCACTCCCCTAATGCCCTCTCCTCATGCATCACGCACCATGCATGTATCCACACTCCCCCTAATGAACAGTCATCATGCATGCCAAGCACATCTTTACAGTCCCCTAACACCCTCTCCTCATGCAACTCGCACCATTCATGTTACAGTCTCCGTAGAACCCCATGCCATTTATAAGTAGAGCATCAGGAGCAGGGATGTCCCGGTAGGATCCACTGTTAGCAGTCACATTAGCCTGAACCATTGGTCTGTTAATATAAGGAAGTGGAAAAACACGTCAAGGCCCACCAAGACAGAAGGGATGTGGTACACAATAAGTTTATGGGACTGTTGTTCTGATTTTAAGACTCATGGCCAAAACAGTATTATAATAAAATACGTTTTAATATGTAACTGTTCAGTTGCATGGCCTGCTTGTTTTACGTACCTGTTCAGTTGCATGACCTGCTTGTTTTATGTACCTGTCCAGTTGCATGGCCTGCTTGTTTTACGTACCTATTCAGCTGCATGGCCTGCTTGTTTTATGTACCTGTTCAGTTGCATGGCCTGCTTGTTTTATGTACCTGTTCAGTTGCATGGCCTGCTTGTTTTATGTACCTGTCCAGTTGCATGGACTGCTTGTTTAACGTACCTGTTCGGTTGCATGGCCTGTTTGTTATATGTACCTGTCCAGTTGCATGGCCTGCTTGTTTTATGTACCTGTTCAGTTGCATCGCCATTACATTCCCTTCATTGTGGTACCAATCCGAGATGAACAGAGTGTAATCAACTGAGGTATTAGTCCAGATGTACGCTTGATCTGGATCACTAGATCTAACAATGAAGGACCCCTGAAGATACAAAAAAACATGAGTGAGCTATTAGGTTATTAGATTATTACAGCGCAACAGCTAGAACATGAGTGAGGTTAGGTTACAGCGCAACAGCTAGAACATGTATCTGAGCTTAAATAAGGGCCCACCCAAAGAGAACATCATGGCGATTGCAATGGTAATCGATGGAATGCTTCAACCATTGAGAGATAATCAATGGAGTTCTTCAATGATTGAAGGATAATCAATAAAAATGTTTGGTGCCTCAAATGACTTGAGTAATGAGATGTATTTGTACCAATAGACGTCTTGACAGGTTAACTGTAACCCAGTATTGAGGGGTCATTCAAACCTGTAGCCCTAGTATGGAGGGGTGCTTCATACTATTCATACCTGTAGCCCATCCGACCTCAAAGCTGATGAGTGATCATGCCAGATATAGGTCCCGGGTATCTCATTCACCTAGGGATGATCATGTGGAGTGCGTTATGGCATGAAAAAGATATGCATAAGAGCAAACATTACACTGCAATTTGTGATCCAGATGATAGTGAGTGTTCAGGATCGATGTCAGTCAGGATGGATGTCAGTCAGGATGGATGTCAGTGAAAAAACACTATCATCCTCATTTACTCGTCTTGAGGCTGTATGCATGACAGTGGGTGCCGTAATAACATTCTCCCCAGTCAATCACCAAACGAATACCTTACATGCAAGGTACAGCTTCATCTCTCTGAATCTAGAACCCATGTTACTTATTCATCCAACAACATTCATGTCATCTTCACCACCTACCCTAAACCCTATACCCTACCAGGAACTTGTATGTGAAGGTTCTGTCTATAGCAATTGGGCACTGCATGATGTAAGGCGTCCCATCATACCTGCATAGAAATGAGGGTTTGTTTCAGTTGCAACGATTACTTGTGTCATACTTGTAACCTCATCTACATTATGAGTGTGGACATCTTGCTCTACATCATAATAGATTCTACAGCATATCATATGCACCTTCAATCAGTATTTTTGACTCAGTCACTCACTACAAGAGTATTGACAACACTTCAAAGCATATAAAATCCAAGCTCGTGCAATGTAATGCTAGTTTATCTCACCATGTGGCATTGTTCCACATGTACAAGCCATGCCAGTGTATGCTGATGCCGCTGGATACTTCCGGAAAATCCTTTGGAAGCTGTAATATGCAACATCATTGTTTGTAGCAAAAGTTTATTGCTCTAATTCCAAACTGGATCATCAACAGATGAGAAGGAATTGAGCCTAGTCATAAATAATGGGGCCATAAAGGATGATATTTGAGGCTGCCCTGTCTGAGGCATTTCTTTCAGGGTAGCCTGGTGCTCTGTCCACAGGCTTCTATAACCTCATACAGTTGTGGAACAAAAAGCTTCACCTTTTATGGCTGGGGAGGCACAACGAATCTCACCTGGTTTCTAACTTTTATCTGCATGAGCAAAACATAACTTGAATTAACGTGGAGGAGCCGTGATTCAAGCGCAGGATTCATGCATAGCATCGTATAGAGAATAATAAACGGCAATCCTATGGAATAGCGGTAACCTGCCCTTCAGTAGTTTCTGAAATTTCTGACTTACGTGCACAGTGTCGTTCACATACACTTGAATACTAGGTTGAAAGTGTCCATTTACGAGGACCACGTCTCTAGGATAACAATCTGGACCTCCTTTCGCGACAGTAACGTTGAGGTCGAAAAATATTAGCCCTCCTGAGAATCGCCTCCCTTTTAAGACTGGAGGCCCAATGGAATATGGGATCACAGGGTTTTGGCAGCTAGCGAATGAATGAAGGAAGAGGTTGGTCCAGAAAATACAAAGAAAGAGACGTAATATCCCCAATCTCAATCCGTTAAAAAGCATAATCTGTAGAGATTGATTGGAAGAGGTACATTGCGACATGTTGATGCTGCTATGTGTGAACCAGGAAACACTTCTGGGTCACCGAGCGACAAGAAATTGCATATTTGAAGCAGTAGAAGTCATGCTGTAGGTTAGCCATTATTATCCCTCTACTCCAAACTCTTGTTGAGAGTCGCCCACCTCCCCCTTTTCCGGAAGTCGGGCGCAGACGTTGTTTAAGCTGAGGCTAAAGGTTTTTACACGTAATGGCAATTAGTGACAAATGATTGTCAGCAGTAAAATGTAACCATCAATCGCAGTAGACATCGTCCTCATCGCCGAGATCGAAGTCAAACCCCTCCTCCATTTCTTTGAGCATCCTCTCCCTCTCAGCCTCTACAACCGACTCATCATATTCGGTATGATGATCATGTGCCTTATCAGCTTCCTCTGCTTCCTGCAGCTGCATTCCTGCTTGCAATGCTGTTACTGCTGCTGATGAACTTCTAAGGGATCCATGCAGATGAGATAGTTCTGAATTATTGTAACTAATCTGCACACCCTCTACGAATCAGAGGACAGAAATAAATAAGGACTTAAGCTTTAGATAAGTGCTTGATTGTTTTTAAGCTCCTGGCTATGAATCAGATAATTATGCATGATTGTATGTTTTTCAGTGTGTTGATGAGGTAGAGCATTAATTTTTAAGAGCAAAATGACAAGTGCTGTACATGGAAGCTGATAGAAGCTGATATCCCAACACTATGGAATTTGAAGGTCTTGAAATGCCCATGCAACATGAATGCTGGACTAGCTGGACACTAAACACTCACTTGAGGAGGCGGAGCTAAGTGGCACATTTCTCATCTGGTCTGACTGAGATTGTTGTCCATGGCTCCATAATGAGAATGACACCTGATGCTGGGAATTATTACGAGAAGAGCTAGGACCAGAAACATGAGCGGTGCTGCTGTCAACAGGATGAAGGCTGTTGTCGTGCAGCCTGCTGTCTCTCATCATCATCTGCTGATCATGATGATGACCTTCGCCTCCATCCCCCTTCACCAAGGCGCTCAGAGGGTTCCGGAGCCGGTACTTGAGGTCTTCCATCCTCATCTCAATTGTTTTTTTCCTCTGTAAAAGATCAAATTTACCCTAAGATCTTAACAACTTTCACAAGATAAGAGAACTAATTCCTGTGATGACTCATTGAGGCTTTCTGGCAAGCACGACTTACATCAAATTTTCAGTAAAGATAGCTGTCAAGATCAGGTTTTGATCACAGCATATTGTGGGGAAATAAAAGCTTTAGATATGATGCAGGTCATTTGAGGACATGATGCAAACCATTTGAACGCAATCAAAGACAAGTGGATGCTACCAACTATCAGCAATAGTGTGATGAGTCATTGCACATGTCATCATGTCATCACCACCACAAGCACATGTCATCACCACCACACAACAAACGCTAGACTCGCCTGATCATCCAGTGCCTCTTTCACATCTAGAGCTGCTGGCAGGTGGATGTACCTGACATTACGACCCTGACACACATGTAGCATCCACATTTATTTAAATCAATGAGGCATATGGAAGTAAACCCTAAACCTAAGTGATGCAATGCAACCTGGATGTATGTACTGGTGCGCATATACTGGAAGCGATGCAATGCAACCTGGATGTATATACTGGTGCGCATATGCTGGAAGTAATGCAATGCAACCTGGATGTATGTACTGGTGCGCAAATGCGCAGTGAAATTCTGAGCTCAACAAAATTTTCCAAGTAATATTTGTATCTTCGGAGTTGCAGTGGTAGTCTGAAATTCATATCCAGCCCTGTATATACAATCGTGACATGCTTGCAGTACAATGCGACTTATCATCAAACCTAAACCCTAAACAGGTAAGTCCTGTCAGCATGAGGGCTTGTCATCAAACTACTATGCAACTTGTCATCAAACCTAAACCCTAAACAGGTAAGTCCTGTCAGCATGAGGGCTTGTCATCAAACTACTATGCAACTTGTCATCAAACCTAAACCCTAAACAGGTAAGTCCTGTCAGCATGACGGCAATCATGTTGAGATACTTGCCTTGAGGTACATGAACTCATAATTGGAGCGAATGCCCTGCGTCAACAAAACAGGGAACTTCAGAGTTTCTTGAAATCTTCTCTTCAGTGTCCTTGTTACAGTACTGACGTATTACGTTACATATATTAAGGCTCTTGCGTCAGGCCCTGATCTTTCGACCATCAACTAACAAGCAAATGTATTGAAGTATGAATGAAAATCATACCTCTAGCGTTTGAACCTTGACAGCTGAAAGGGTCATGCTGCAAAACAAGAACCATATCATAAACAACAACAGGCAACAAAAACGTCATTGAATTTCCCATAGACTTAGACTCACTACTAGATCTACTGCAATTCCATTTCCATTGGACTCACTACTAGATCTACTGCAATTCCATTTCCATTGGACTCACTACTAGATGTACTGCAGTGCCATTTCCATTGAACTCACTACTAGATCTAAGACTGCAGTGCCATTTCCATTGGACTCACTACTAGATCTAAGACTGCAGTGCCATTTCCATTGGACTCGCTACTAGATCTACTGCAGTGCCATTTCCATTGGACTCACTTCATGAACTCATCAACGCTGTCCACATGCCCACGCACAATGACGTCGTTCCTCAGTTCAATCACAATACGGCGCTCAACCAAGGACTGTACCAAACAGACCAAGGAGCGCTCTGATCGATCTGGTCTCCGACTGCGCCTCTTGGGATGAGCTCCTCTGTCAAGTGGATCTGAGTTACTCTTTGATGTGCTTGCTTGATGCATGCCTAGTCCACTAAATTGAAAGGTATGTATTTACGGACACTGCCTAATATGCAATCCATGTATTTACATATGCTAAAAAGTAAGACTGGATATCTTCAGAAATAACACAGCTGCTTTTATCCTTGTAAGCGTTGAAGGTAGGCTCTTCCGAGAGTACCTGACGAGGATAGTGCAGCAGGGTTCGGAAGGTATGAAGCAAGTAAAGCCGACCGGTGCCCGCAATTTTAACATCTTTGAGGGTACTCGCATGGCGCTAAAACACAGATTCTCATTAAAAAATGATACTAGAATAAAGTAGCTTCAGCTTCAGCCTGTAGACAATGAGCACAGAGACGCGAGCTACATCAAGGGCTTCTGCTGGCCATACGAGGCTCATTAGATCGAATGTTGAAGTGCCAGAGACCGTCGTAAAGTTACCCGATGGGGGCACGATGACATTGTGAGCAGCCATTCGTGCTCCAGGTTACTTGCTCTTACATGATTTGGCAACCAAACCTGCTGCTGAGCCATGCTTGAATTGCTGTCGCCAGTTGTGTCAGCGCTCGTCTGTGCTGCTGAGTGAGTTGAGCTCTCTTCTGGGTGTGGTGATTTAAGTTATCGCCTCCATGCAGGAGGAGGCGTGAAGTTGCCAATGCCATGCCTATCTTCCAAAAATTTGACAGCAAGAAGATGAATCCCTCTACTGGCCATCATTATAGGAGGGGCCGGTCAACTTCTGGAGCTGCTGCAGGTGGAGGAAAAGGTCTTCTCTCATCCCCTTCTGTAGTGCCTTTCAGCAAAGTGATTGTGATGGCGTTCCTTGCTCATCAGGTAGGCTGGTTTGGCGGTATTTTAATTTCAATTTCTATAGCTTGATAGAATATGTGAACTTGTCAGTGAAGAGAGGTGATCTTTACAACCTCTGCATCAGGTGTTCTCTGTACTCAAAGGCTTTGCGGTAAAAACCTGGAGGTGGCGCAATTCCAACGCAAGGCAGCTTGTTCCTTTCAGTCAGAGGGCCATGATAGGTGGAGGACATGATCATGATGTTGACCTTCTAGATGCCGAGGAGGATCTAGATGATGCACAGCGAGCTCAACTCATAGCCGCACGCCGAGCTCAAACTGTACGTGATTGGAGCTGCAGGATCTTAAAGAGTAATGTGTTAGAGTAATGTGTAAGAGTAATGTGTGAGAGCAATGCCTGACTTCTTGATTGATAACTTGATGCTCTTACAGAAAGCATTCATGTGTATGATACCTCTTATATGGCAGCTACCTAAGAGTGCTTGAACAAGACGCCTTGGTAGCTCGTAGTAGCGAGTAGTACCTTGGTAGCTCGTAGTAGCAAGTAGTGCCTTGGTAGCTCGTAGTAGCAAGTAGTGCCTTGGTAGCTCGTAGTAGCGAGTAGTGCCTTGGTAGCTCGTAGTAGCAAGTAGTGCCTTGGTAGCTCGTAGTAGCAAGTAGTGCCACATGCTGTTTATACCTGTGCATGTCCTGATAACGTGCTCTGCTTCTTAACTGATCATGCCAAATCTTTACCACGATTCTTATGCCTCAAAGCCTGGCAGATTTTTCTTCCTTCAATACAGGCCTTGTCACAGGCCATGCTTAGAAATTGTCTGCCTCCTCATGTATAGGCCATGTCACAGGCCATTCTTAGAAATGCTTTGCCTCCTCATGTACAGGCCATGTCACAGGCCATGCTTAACAATGGTATTCCTCCTGATATACAGGCCATGTCACAGGCCATGCTTAGAAATGCTCTGCCTAAACCCCAGAGAAATGGCCTCCCTGAGAAATCTGCGAAAGCCCATCATGCCAGGCTCCGCAACCACATCACCTCTAAGAAGATGATGGCATTGCCAGTGGAGCGTAACACGCAAGTCAAGGAGCATCCGTCTGGAGGTATGGCGGGTCATCATGGTGACATTAGTGGTGTGCAATACAGACAGAAGGGGATGTTAGGGAAGATGGATGAGGCTGTAAAGAGGGAGACAAGAGCGGCGCTGTCAGCTGCCACTGCTGCTAAGAAGGTGCAGCAGCAGTACTCTTTGCTGATTGGTGGTCCTGAGACTGCAGCCCCTGCTAAGCCTGCTGGGATGTTGACCCCTCAGATGATATGACAGCAAATATTCATCAATAGGGAAAGCAACAAGCCACCATGCAGAGGCCGAGTCAAATGCCATGAGACTTGAGAGTTACTTTCCTCTTTAAGGCTTAATGTTAGGTTATGTCACAGCGTATGACTGAATAACGTTGCATGCCTCAGAACGTTAGTCTAGCACAGCGTTACACTGGTGCAGTGTTACAGCGTGACAGCTCATGTTTACATGAAAAGGCACAGAAATTCACATGACAAACGCATTTTGATCAAGTAGGATTCAAACTCCTTGTAGATATTTTACTTTGCGAGGAATGTGAGGCTTCTTCCACTCATTATTGTGATAAGTGTAATATAGCTCTGTGTTTTGTTATGTTTCTTCACATGGCCGTTTTACGAAGGAAGGCTTTACGCCGTTTGACTTAGATGTATGTTGTAATAGTTGTAAGAGTTAGTTAAGAGTTCCATGTCACAGTGTCTATCTGTTAAGACTCATTCTAACAGTGCTCCAGCAGTGCCTTTCCTACAATCATCAAGCTTCACAGGTCATCTTATACAGTGCAGCAGCGGCTGCTTACTCTTTTACCTTCAGTTCATGAAACAAACCAATGTCATCAAACCCTTCATTCATTCTCCACAGCATTAATAGACATGTACCTCATCACTTCTTACTACATAAGGTAGATCACTGCAAGTTGCACAATGAAGCTATTAGATAGCATAAGATTAGGGCCACCTTGAGCGTTATCAGACAGCTTATTCACGTTAGGACTACTGCGGTCATCATTAGGATGCAGCGCCCTCTACACACACCTGCCAACATCAAGAGACCTCATCAGTGATAATGTCTTAAAAATGATATTTTCCACTTTGCTACATTTCTAAAACACGAACAGGGAACACGTTCACACTCTGACTGTTTACTTCCACACTACAGTCAACTCATAACACCATGAAGAGCTCTTAATGGACAGAGTACGTGCAACAGAGTCATCCAAAGCACCAGTACCTGGATTGTGCTGTGCTTGATCCCCAGTCTCCTCACGTGTCCCTCTATCCTCTTGAGCACAGCATCTGGGACCTCCTCCCTCCCCACTGTGACATGAGCTGTCATGATGGGCTCAGTTCCTGGACATGTGAAGAGTAATTACATGTCAAGAGTAATTACATGAGCTGTCATGATGGGCTCAGTTCCTGGACATGTGTAGAGTAATTACATGAGCTGTCATGACGGGCTCAGTTCCTGGACATGTGAAGAGTAATTATATGTCAAGAGTAATTACATGAGCTGTCATGATGGGCTCAGTTCCTGGACATGTGAAGAGTAATTACATGTCAAGAGTAATTACATGTAGAGCTGATGACAGGCCAAGGGTTTAATAGTGTGTACAGTTTCCGAGACCAGCTCAAGAGCAGTTGTCCATGATAACAACTTGACCATGATTTCAACAGTCCATTCACATTATTTGGCTTGCTTACCTGATGACAGATTCCATACTACATGGAGGCTTGCTTACCTGATGACAGATTCCATGCTACATGGTGGCTTGCCTACCTGATGACAGATTCCATACTACATGGAGGCTTGCTTACCTGATGACAGATTCCATGCTACATGGTGGCTTGCCTACCTGATGACAGATTCCATACTACATGGAGGCTTGCTTACCTGATGACAGATTCCATACTACATGGAGGCTTGCTTATTACCTGATGACAGATTCCAGACATGGAGGTCGTGGACATCTGAAACGCCGTGAATCTGCAAAGTGCAGGATGTAACGGAGTTCAATCTTTAGATGCAGCTACATAAGAATCCACAGACAATTAGGATGACAATGCTTGCATACAACGACGCTAACTTTTACAACATGCGAACTGCCACAATTAATAGGTACACAAATAAACACAGCTCAAACTTGCGATAGAGCTACATGAACAGTCATGGACTGTGCTTGCATGAACAAATGCTAATTCACACGAAATGTCGGCCATAGTAGCCAACAGGCGCCTCTCTCATCTTTTTATGTCTCACCTCTTTTAAAGCTAAGAGCAAAGCTTGCATGTCCAAATTCTTAGGCGCTCTTTCCATCAGAGTGTTAATGATGTCACGGACAATTGACACAGTGGTAAACAGCACGATGATTGCAAAAACGAAGGTGCAGATTGGATCAGCAATATGCCATCTGGTATCATCCTTCAGAGTAAAAGTAAGAGAAGAATAAGTTCACATAGAAGAAGCTCAAAAGCGCAATCAATCCTTGTGCCCTTATTCTAGGAGCTGAAGAGAGGGCGGCACAAGCTCTGATAAAGAGGAGTATGATTGCAGGATAAACCTATAACTACCTTAACAACATGTATATCATGTACTCAACCTAAATTGCTAATAGATATTAACACGTCATAATTCAATACCTGCTTGTACCAAATCAGAAGCCCTGCGATGGCTACACCAGCACTCTGAACCAGATCCCCCAGAACGTGTAGCATAGCACTGAAGACATGAGGTTCAAGCACGCAAGGAGGTCGCAAGTTAATACAGTCATTGAAAAGTCCCAACATGAGACGTGTTTAGCTGCAAATAGCATCATTCTAAAGATGGCAAGCTTATATGACACTACATGGTTGTTAGGGCAGAGCTCCTGGAAGAAATAAGGACATTGAGTTGTGGACATATCACTCCATTAACTCACCTTCTCAGGTTACTGTTGTTCTCCTCCTCATGATCATCATGGCCCTCCCCTTCTCCATGCTTATCACTCCATTAACTCACCTTCTCAGGTTAATGTTGCCCTCCTCCTCATGATCATCATGGCCCTCCCCTTCTCCATGCTCTTGCTCATGCTCATGAGGGTCATTGTCACCTTCAGCATTATGTATGTGGCCTGCATGTTCATGGCTATCATGCTGATCCCCTTCACCATGCGCATGGCCTGCATGGGCATGCACCTCAAGTACATGGCCTGCATGATCATGGCCCTCATGCCCATGTTCCACATCCCCGTGATTGTGTGATGCACCAGGACTTTTTCTTTCTCTCTTGGGTCCATGACTGTGACCATGGTCATGTCCTGCATGGCCATGCCCTCCATGTCCCAGAACACTGCCAACCACCAAGTTGAACACAATCCCAGCCACAGCGATAATGAACATGACTGCAAGGAATGTGACACAACAAGCTACTTGAAACTGACAGACGCAGTCATAGTACCTTGGATGCCTATAAGAGGGTAAGCACTTATGGGTTCTAAGGAAACATATGAAGTAGAAGCTATGAGAACTGCTAAGACAGCTCTTTTAAGGATATCCCTTTGCAAAGTATTGCGTATTCACACCTAGTAAGACATCCATTCACACTTAGTAAGACATCCATTCACACCTAGTAAGACATCCATGTTGTCTATCAACAAGTTTTTGCAAGTCTCAATAGTTGTTGTTGTTATCGTCTTAGATGAGATTCTTAACTTTACATATCTTTCCCCAATGATTGAAAACAAGTCCAATTATGCATTACTTTTTGCACTGCCAATCCATCTCCTTAGATCCACAATGTGTAACACAATAACATCATAAAATAGTGTGTGGACATTGCATTACCACCAATATATGATAGAAGGCAAGAACAAGGCAAACCCTTTATCACACTTCCACTCACTCTTCCCATCCACCTCTTGAGGCTCCAAGATGCGTTGTACAGCCTCCACTAAGAGAGCCCCAGTCACCGCCCAAATGACCAAGATGCTCAGAAGGGCGCCCAAGATCTCAGCGCGATGGTAGCCAAAGCTAAATAAGCAAGAATCAGAGATATTTAGTCCCTGCTTCATAATATCAGGGATCAGTTGAATTTTAAGCAGGTGGTCAGCAACATACATGGCAACAACAACTAACATTACTCAATATCAAGGATCAGTTGAATTTGAAGCAGGTGGTCAGCAACATGCATGGCAACAACAACTAACATTACTCAATATCAGGGATCAGTTGAATTTGAAGCAGGTGGTCAGCAACATGCATGGCAACAACAACTAACATTACTCAATATCAGGGATCAGTTGAATTTGAAGCAGGTGGTCAGCAACATGCATGGCAACAACAACTAACATTACTCAATATCAGAGATCAGTTGAATTTGAAGCAGGTGGTCAGCAACATGCATGGCAACAACAACTAACATTACTCAATATCAGGGATCAGTTGAATTTGAAGCAGGTGGTCAGCAACATGCATGGCAACAACAACTAACATAACTCAATAGTCCCCTGATAGTGGATAGCTGCTGGATGAATCACCTGTTACTTATATGTATGACTTCTTTGTGACAGCTGCTGGATGAATCACCTGTTACTTATATGTATGACTTCTTTGTGACAGCCCAGGCAGCAAACAGTGAGACCCCTTTACTCACCTGTAACTTATATGCGACTTCTTTGTGACAGCCCAGGCAGCAAACAGTGAGACCCCTAGTCCAGCAACATCACTGAGCATGTGCGCCGCATCCGCCATGATTGCCACACTACGACAGACGAGGGGAGAACTAAGTGATGAGGGTTCACATGAAGTAGTGTGCTTCATCTATTTCTTGATGTACTGCTTGTAGACTAAGCTGAAGTGAGCTTCATCTAGTTCTTGATGTACTGCTTGTAGACTAAGCTGGTGTCAAAAGGTTCATGGAGAAGCAGGATAGATGCGAAAGCAGTGCAGATTTTATTGCATGGTGACGAATAGCACCACGTCTCATGATCCCCAGGACATCAAACGCCAATGCATATTTGAGAGACCTTGAGGAGTGAGTAGCCTGGTTAGAGTAAAGTGCATTCATATTGTTACTAATATATCTCCCATGTGTTGTCGAATTATCTTCTACCTGCCAGCAATGTATCCACCAGCAACCTCTATGAGCATGAAGATGAAACACAGGATGCATGCAGCCAAGAGCTTGCATTGTACCTAAGAAAAAGTCCGAGGTTCAAGTTGTTAAGTCTGTTCGTAGTTAATTCGCATCCCAACGTGGTGCATGTGACAGCCGACATTGAGAAAGATGATAAGATAGAGATAAACAAAAACGTTGCGCCCTTAGCCTATTCAATCAGGTTACTTGCAGAATCTTATTTAGAATCTCAAACTGTACAGATTCAGGTTAGCATATTATTGAGTGTTGGAGGCAGTCAGTAAGTAATCAGAAACTCACTGTCCTTTGCGATTTGTCGATCTTGTTTCCCCCAGCTAGAAAACAAGGTTCGGAACTCCCGGGCAATGAACAGCCTTCCCACGGGAAGCAATCAATAGTAAGTTTCTAAACCCTATTAGAATGAACAAAAAAACAGCACCTGATGTTTTGTGAGGACCACTCTCTCGACTGTTCTCTTGGAGGAGAGGAGCTCGATGATCATGGGTCGACATTCTACAAGATGTCGCACAATGCTGAGACCATGCAATGCAGTAATAACGTGCTATTCAGGCAATTCGTGCGTTCGAACTATCTTCCAGTGTGACCCAAAGGTGTGAAATGTGTTTTAAGCGGTGTGAAATCATTTGGGCCCAGAGGGCGCTGGTTCTGCAAACGCCAGCTTACGACGATCGATAAACTTTATGGCGCCCAGTTTTAAAAAACCTCTGGTGTGCATCAACAACTTCGCTTACTTCTCTTGGAAATACGCCAATGAACTTTCTGTTATGCTTTAATCTTCATTGTAGGAGTACGATCCATCTCTTGCCGAGAAAACCCTTCAGCGTTCTTTTCACAAAAATGAGGATGCAAAGGAGAGAAAAAAGATGCATATGCTTGCAGAGCTGGTATGTTTTTTCCAGCTTTTGTGAGTATTAATTCACCCCCTCATCTTCTCGAATGCCCACCATACTTTTGAACGCCCAGGGTCTTGCTGATGAAGCCTTAGATGTAGACGATGATGATGAAGGATACGACGACGAATTTGGTTCTGAGGACCCAGATGAAGAGGGAGAGACCCCCATATTTTCGAACAATGGAGCAACTGCCAGACCTGTACCCGAATTAAAACAATCCCTTGCAGCGTACAGCTTTAAAGACGTGTTTGGAAAAGATTTTCTGAAGCGAAGGCAGCAGCAAATTAGTGTTAAGGTGGTTACCCATGAATGAATTATTGTCATGTTCAAAGCCATCAACAGATCAAGAGTCTGCTCATTCAGTATCTGGGTTCAATCTCCTTAAGGGAAGGCATACAATGTGGCCATGCCGGTGTTGACTGTGTCCAAACCTCTCTCGCCACGACAGGGATATGAGCGATACCTCTCTGACCTACTTGCCAGGAGTGGGGATAGCTTACAAGTGTTGAGGACGGAACATGGCTTGAAGGACTTGTCTATTGCTGGGGTCATTGATGAGCTGATGCATGAGCTCATGGAGATGAACCAGGTATGAAGAGGTTCAGTGCATGGCGGTGATTGGTGAGCTGATGCATGAGCTCATGGAGATGAACCAGGTATGAAGAGGTTCAGTGCATGGCGGTGATTGGTGAGCTGATGCATGAGCTCATGGAGATGAACCAGGTATGAAGAGGTTCAGTGCATGGCGGTGATTGTTGAGCTGATGCATGAGCTCATGGAGATGAACCAGGTATGAAGAGGTTCAGTGCGTGGCGGTGATTGGTGAGCTGATGCATGAGCTCATGGAGATGAACCAGGTATGAAGAGGTTCAGTGCATGGCGGTGATTGGTGAGCTGATGCATGAGGTAGGAGGGCGTCCGCCACCTAAGATGCCATTGGTGAGCTGATCCATGAGGTAGGAGGGCGTCCACCTAAGATGCCATTGGTGAGCTGATGCATGAGGTAGGAGGGCGTCCACCTAAGATGCCATTGGTGAGCTGATGCATGAGGTAGGAGAGCGTCCACCTAAGATGCCATTGGTGAGCTGATGCATGAGGTAGGAGGGCGTCCACCTAAGATGCCATTGGTGAGCTAATGCATGAGGTAGGAGGGCGTCCACCTAAGATGCCATTGGTGAGCTGATGCATAATGAGTTCTCGACTAAATCATGTTCATAGCAGATAGGGGCCGTTTATACATAATGCATTTTGAATGCTTTGCTGATGTTTCAGCAAGGTTGCCTTTAACATCATAAAACCCTATGCTGATTCAAACTGCGTGTGTGCGCTTCAATCACCTGATCACCTAACTGATTACTGACCAATTGATGAAGAAGGAGCAAGTGCATTCATCAATGGCTGTAGGAGTTAAAGCAAGTAAAGGTTCAGCTTCATGAATCTCAGCAGCAGCACACACTAGCTGCAGTGGCAGCAGCAGCAGCAGCAGCAGCTGACCCAGTCAGCCCGTCCTCACCGGAGCCTTCTGAGGTATCAGTGAGGAGTCCCTCAAGCAATACCACGACACGCCTAGTATCCTCAGCGGCAGTAGCAGCAGATGGTATCATGAGCAGTGAGATGCAGGAGCTAAGAATGCAGGTACTATTTTGAATATCAGGAGAAAGTGGTTGGATTTGAAGGCCTGCTTTGAGATGAAAAAGCTGTACATCAACTTGAGCCCACAGTCAAGCATGCTTTGATCACTGTTTCTAGTCACATGGGGATCATTGTGTGGGTGACATCATCATCACTGTTTCTATAATGACTGACGTTCATGTAACTTATTAACATGAAGCAGCTTACAGGAGAGGAGTGTACCGCCACCAGTTCCATTGACATGTACTGTTCACCTCTTAGGTGGCTTCCCTCCGGGGTGCACTACTGGAGGTTCAGTCAGGTCTTGAGGCCTCTAGAGCAGCGGAACTGAAGCAAACGCAGAGAGCTGCAGAGCTTCAGGTACTACTGCTACTGCTACTGTTACTTCTGCAGCTGAAGCTTCCTGAAGTATTTCACTGCTGGGTGACATGACTTTGACTGTACTATTTAGCTTTAGAGCTACTGCTACTGTTACTTCTGCAGCTGAAGCTTCCTGAAGTATTTCACTGCTGGGTGACATGACTTTGACTGTGCTATTTAGCTTTAGAGCTACTGCTACTGCTACTGTTACTTCTGCAGCTGAAGCTTCCTGAAGTATTTCACTGCTGGGTGACATGACTTTGACTGTACTATTTAGCTATAGAGCTACTGCTACTGTTACTTCTGCAGCTGAAGCTTCCTGAAGTATTTCACTGCTGGGTGACATGACTTTGACTGTACTATTTAGCTATAGAGCTACTGCTACTGTTACTTCTGCAGCTGAAGCTTCCTGAAGTATTTCACTGCTGGGTGACATGACTTTGACTGTACTATTTAGCTATAGAGCTACTGCTACTGCTACTGTTACTTCTGCAGCTGAAGCTTCCTGAAGTATTTCACTGCTGGGTGACATGACTTTGACTGTACTATTTAGCTATAGAGCTACTGCTACTGCTACTTCTAGTCCTGACTATCAGACTGTACCGAAGTCACTCTAGGGCAAAAGATGGACTCAGCGTTTCCAGATGCATGCCCACAACTCAGGTGTAAAATTCCATTATCTCCCCCAGGCGGAACTTCTCAAGGCCCAACAAACCTCTACAAGCTTGAGAAGCGCCGCAGTAACTGACGGATTGTCTGCACCGCTTCCGACAACAAACTCCGCCCGCCTGTCAGCCGCTTCTGCCAGTCAGGTAAGCGGAGGTGTGGAGAGCTGGGCAGAGGAGGAAGCGGAGAGGCTGAGACAGTGCCTGGTCACCAGTGATGTCAGGCTAGCAGCTGCCCTGGCTCAGGTAGCGGAGTTGCAGGCGGAGAAGGCGGATGCCTCCGCTCTATCCTCTAGAGATACCTCATCAGAAGTGGAGTTGGAAGCCGGAGGGAAGGGGATTGTAGGCATGGCTGGAGCTGCTGCCCATGAATCAGGCAGAGACTCTGCAGCTGTTGGTGAGATGGTGGGAAGTGGAGGCAGAGGAAGGAATACTGCAGATCTGGAACAGAGGGTGATAGAGCTAGAGCGCAGCAGGGAGGAGTACGCTCAGCGTGCTGAGGTGTTGCAGGTAGGTGTGAATCTTGTGGCGAGGGTGGGTGTGAATTGTATGAGAGCAGAATATTGTCTGTTGTCATCTGTTTGACTACAATGTACTAATGCATTTAGTGATTATGTTGCACCGCCCATAATGGTGAAGGCAGACATCAAAGCCTTTTAAGGCATACTTATTTCATGGCTCCCATTAAAAAACAGACTAACCGGATGAGTTTTCATGCAGTACATGCCGTTCTATGGGCTCTCACAGAAGTACTGTTGCTGCATGTTCAGCTACCCTTTTTTCTGTTCCTGAATCTCCAAATCAAAGATTCACAACCCATTGACCATTAGTATGTGGCTTGATCTCCACCAATAATCTTCATACATATGTTTGACACAGGCTAGGGTGAAGGAGGCTGAAGCTGAAGTGTCATTGAAAGAGAAGGAATTCATTGAGAAGCTGCAGCAGATGTCAGAAGCCTCAGACAGTGAGCAGGCCCGTGCAGTACAGAAACAGGTAGAGAAAGTGTACAGCTTTACATGCCCTTAAGATACATAGACAAGCAGCATCAGATTTCGGGTCAACAATTCTTGTCTAGTCGTTGCAATGGCATGATCCAAATGCAAGAAGTGAGACTCTGCGTACGATGTTGACTCAAATAATTGAGATGTTAGCAAACTTATTGTTGGGTTTTTGTATGATGTGATGTTTCAGATGTGGGTACTGTCAGAGCAGTATGCTAGGAAGGTGGAGGAGTTGCAAACTGAGATCAGACAGAAGGAGGTGCAGCTGAGCCAGGTGCAAGGGGTGAATGCAGGAGCCTCCGAGAGAATCAAGCAGGTGACACATGATCATGAGGAACAAGAATAAGAGGGCGGGTGAAGTGCATCACAATTTCCTGATCATAAGTTGGGATGAAGTGTGAAGGCAGGAATGTCATTTTACGGCCCTTCAGCATGAGATTGATGTGTAAATAACTTGTCTTCTTGGGTACATAACGCTGCTGTTCTCACATGCTGTTGCTTCTTCATGGCTACCTTGCAGGCAAAGGCAGATGCAGCCAGGGAGGTTTTGTCCAAGGTTCAAGCTATGAACAGAGAGGTACCTTGGTTAGTTATCCTCAGCAACTACGTATCGCTTGCCATTTAATCGACGATAAGAAGATATGTGAAGTAAATTTGTGAATGTTTATCACCTCTGCTTGCTTGTTTCTATTTTGCTGTGATGGCATGCTGGCTATTATTTCCTTACTATATGCATCGTGAATGGGAAGTATGTTTTTTACGTCGTCTTACAATAGTAGGCAAGGAAAGCTCTATGGCCTAATACTCATTTGTGTGCAATTTCAGATTGACGCCCTTCATGCTGCAAGAGAGGGCATTGCTGCAGAGCTGATCTCTATGAAGGTAAACAACACTTGAGTATTAAACCCTAGACGGCCTGATTGGATGGTGATGTCATCTGTGTGATGTGCTCATGGACCAAGGCTCATGTCACCACATAGTATTGGATTTAGTCCATAGATGACATTTTAGTTGTCAAGCGGAAAGTCACAACATTGAGCCATCATGTTTAAGGTTTTGGTATTCCATTTGAGCTGTTGACCTCCTCTCTAACTGCAGAAAGACATATTCAATGATAAGACCATGCAACAGATGACTCGCATGGTCAGAGATAAGGAGATCCAGAGCTTGAGGAAGGTGGGTTCTGTACCTAATGATAAGATCATGCAACAGATGACTCGCATGGTCAGAGATAAGGAGATCCAGAGCTCGAGCAAGGGAGGTCTAACAGCAAGGCTTTAGGGTTAAGGCTTTACGCCTTAGGGTTAATCTTAGGGTTTAGGGTAACAGCAACAATGGCTTTTCCTATCTTCGGCCTGTGGAACTTATAAAAGTTGATGCATACTTCTATTGAGCTAATGTAAAATGACATGTATGTACGACTTCACTTAATTGAATACTCGGACACTTCCCAAGTTCTTGAAATGTTGAGCAAAGAGTTGCAGAGTGAAGCTGTGTGATGAATATTCATCCATCCTTAGCAAGATTGTTTCAAAATAGATACATCAGATGATAGGTACTTCTCACCAACATGCTCCTCATGCTCCTCCCACACCATACCATCTGCCACTTTGGTGGTCATCAGGTGAAAAGTGACAGCAAGGCTCAGATTGAGGCAGCTGAAGCTAAAGCAAGGGAGGCTGCTGAGGAGGTGGAAGATGTGAAATTAAGGTGTCAGGATCAACTGAGGGTGGCACAGATTGAGTCCCAGGTAACGGAGCCACTGATCTTGCAAGCTCTGGTCGCACTGCCCCTTACAGTTCTCAATGGTCATGACTTGAAGTGCGGAAAATCATACAGCATCAGCCACCATCCATTATCTGTTTTGTTGTCTGCCTTGCACAGGCTATGATAAAGCTTCTTACAGAGAAATGGAGGACAGAGTTTGACAAAAGAAAGAAGTTACATAATCAGGTCAGTGACTCAGCAGTGACTCAGCAGTGGCTCAGTTAGAGTTATAAGTGGGCATGAGCAGTTGGGTTCTATATCTGATCCTTAGAATACGGTACCTAGTACGTCTGATCCTTAGAATACCACCTAGTACATATGATCCCTTAGAATACGGTACCTAGTACATCTGATCCCTTAGAATACCACCTAGTACATCTGATCCCTTAGAATACGGTACCTAGTACATCTGATCCTTAGAATACCACCTAGTACATCTGATCCCTTAGAAAACCACCTGGTACATCTGATCCTTAGAATACCACCTAGTACATCTGATCCTTAGAATACCACCTAGTACATCTGATCCCTTAGAATACCACCTAGTACATCTGATCCCTTAGAATACGGTACCTAGTACATCTGATCCCTTAGAATACCACCTAGTACATCTGATCCCTTAGAATACGGTACCTAGTACATCTGATCCTTAGAATACCACCTAGTACGTATGATCCTTAGAATACCACCTAGTACATCTGATCCTTAGAATACCACCTAGTACATCTGATCCCTTAGAATACCACCTAGTACATCTGATCCCTTAGAATACGGTACCTAGTACATCTGATCCCTTAGAATACCACCTAGTACATCTGATCCCTTAGAATACCACCTAGTACATCTGATCCTTAGTATACCACCTAGTACATCTAGTGATCCCTTAGAAAACCACCTGGTACATCTGATCCCTTAGAATACCACCTGCTGTAGGACAGCCTGGAAGTTGCTCACAAGGCAAAGTTTTCATGAATGAATTGCTGAAGGATGGTGCATGAAAAACATGAACTGTTGACTACTGTACGCCAAGTATTCATCAGGATTTTAGAATATTTTTCACTAACCGTAGCCTGCTGCCCATGTCTGACTCTTGCATTGCAGCTTTAATTTCTTCCATTTCATCTAAGATGAGTTCACAATTGACTTCATAACTGACTTTCTTAAAGAAAATCACTCATAATGAATGTCAGTTGAGTTGTGTGCCCTGCCATTGTGGAGCTAGTGCCTTTAAGCCTTGTCCCCAGCTGTGTACTATCCTCCACTGCAGGTTCTGGAGCTGAAAGGCAGCATTCGCGTGTTGTGTAGAGTGAGGCCCATGCTAGAGAAGGAGAAGGTAGCAGCTGGGGGGAACACAGAGTCCCCTGTGAAGGTAAAACTTGAAGCCGATGCACACGTAACTGAAGCCGATTCATACTGAATCAAGCAATGACAATACATGGTTCCATTCTCTGACATGCTGATGGCAGGATTCACAACTGATTCACAACTGATTCTATGTGATGCATTTTTGTGTTGTAAGCTTGTTTCGATTTAATGCCTATATTGAGAAATGAAGAACTATTTGCTCCTGAAACTCAATATCTAGTGTTCTGGAACAGACTTCAGTTGTGCTAGTGGCTGTAATGTAGCTAAGCGTGTATCCCTTAAGATTCACCAAGATTTCCTATGTTTTAAATGCTGTGTAGGTGACCAGTGAAGAGGCGCTGCGGTTGACTTTGTCAGAGAGCAAGGGAGGCAAAGACTTTGAATTTGATAGAGTGTTTGCACCCACTGACGGGCAAGACAAAGTGAGTGGGCCTCATTTCATGCTTAGTCTGTATTGTTCTCTGCATACTGGGTTCAATAACCAGAACCAATGCCTTCAGGTCCTTCAAGAATCCTTTGAATCTGTACCTGATTCAGTTTGAGAGCCATGACTTATGTGTCAAAGAATCATGTCACTCATGTCACTCATGTTACTATGTTTAGGTGCCTAGCGAAGACGAAGGTTCATCATTAGTTTGTATGATATGTAGTTAAAGATGCAGCTCCTGCAGCAGGAGTACTGTACCTGAAATCTGCCACAGTTTCATCCTTTTGAATCTAACTGAAGATATTCTTCGTGCTCCTCTTCTCCAGGCCATCAAGGCAACAATCTTCTTTGCTTGTTTCATGAATGCACTTTCCTGATCGCATTCACTAGCCCACCTTGACTGATGTCGTGCTTGCAGGTCTTTGATGAGGTGTCAGCCTTGGTCGTGAGTGTGCTAGACGGATTCAATGTCTGCATCATGGCATATGGTGAGGAACCATATCAGCAATTTTAGTAGCTCAAGAAATTGTGGTGATTATGTGTGAAACGCGGTTAGTGACACATCAGACCTCCACTCGTAATCATCATGTATGCTCCATGGAATGATTATGTATGAAACACGGTTAGTGACACATCTGACCTCCATTTGTAAGCATCATGTATGTTCCATGGAATTTTTTGGTCATTCTCACATGTCATCCTGGAAGCCAGGTCCGTGATAATCTGTGATTTCATGAGCTTGGCTTTGTCCACATGGACTTCTATCCTGTATCCAGTGCTAGTAGTTAAGCCCATGATAGCATGTAATTGTATGGCCTTGCAGGTCAGACAGGCTCTGGGAAAACCTTCACTATGGAAGGACCTGAGTCAGATCCTGGAGTCAACTCACGAGCTCTAAGGGAACTGTTCAGGTGTGAATATAGTATAACCGACCCACCGAATGTTCTGTTCTTCAGCACATTTGTTCACACAGACACAACTGCAATGAATTCATGCTCTCTTTACAGTGTTGCCAAGGAGCGCAGTGATAACTTCACGTACTCTTTTAAGGCCAGTATCCTTGAGATCTATAATGAGCAGATCTTTGACCTCCTTTTGTCTGGGAAAGAACAAGATGATAAGCTGGACATTAAACAGGTGTGCCAGTATGTGTGAGGAAGTGTGGAGGTGGCGGAAGCAACAAGATGTGAAAAGTAGTTGGTGATTGAGCTGCAGCTTGTGTTTGGACTTTGACAAGTTGATGATTAGGAAAACAACTGTTATTAGTGCACGAAGTTGTTGTGTCAAGATTTTGAATGCTTGAAGGGATGTCGCTGTCGAGGATGACGGAACATAATTCCACACAAACATGTGTCAACACCACAGGGGTCAGACGGCTGCATGCATGTGCCAGGGCTGAAGGTGGAGTCTGTATCCAGCACAGTTGAAGTAGAGGCTCTAATAGGAAGGGGGAAAAGCAACCGCTCCACATTTGCAACCAACATGAATGAGCACTCCAGTCGGTCACACCTGGTGCTGAGTGTGTACATCACCGCAGTCGCTAAAGCTGGAGGTAAGCCCGTCATACTGGTAGTGGCAAGGTTCTTGTTACTATTGTAACCAGCTATGTGCTTTACACATTAACAGTAACTTGGTTGTAAGTTGATGTGTGAGCATTTGAATTCAGATCTGAGATAGCGATCCTAGGCTCCGCCCTGTGCTGCATCAAGGCGTTGCCAGTTTATGTACGACCTTTAAAGCATTTTCATCTTAGACTCAAGGCGTTGCCAGTTGATGTATGACCCTTAAAGCATCTCCATCTTAAACTCAGGTACCACTTTTAAAGGGAAGCTGCATCTCATTGATCTTGCTGGGAGCGAGAGGTTGAGCAAGACTGGTGCTCAGGTGTGTCCCTTTTGCCATGCCTCCTTCCATCAAGTGGAAGGCACTATTGGTCTGCTTGGTACCTGATTATCATCATTATGTATCCCTCATCTGCTTGTATCATGCCTTCATCCATCAAGTAGAAGGTGCTGTTGGTTTGCTTGGTACGTGATTATCATCATTATGTATGCATCATGTTGCATGCAGTCCTTTATGAATTTGAATCCTGTGAAGACCTCATGGGCATAGTGGCCAATATGTGATCATGATCACTTCTTGTTTAATTAGACACACCAACTTTCATTGTAATTGTGTTTATGGTGTTCAATGGAATGGACAGGGGGACCGCCTTAAGGAGGCCCAAAACATCAACAAGAGCCTGAGTGCTTTGGGAGATGTGATCCAGGTAGGCTGAGGGTGCACTGTCAGTACTTGCTGCTTATTGTGCTAACTCGCAGTGAAGCTCTATAAGTCATGACATTCTAGCATGTTCCATGATCATGCACCGTTCTCTTAATAATAATTATGATAGTCTGTGATGCTTATTCGTCTTTCCTAATCAATTATGTTATTTTCGCCAGGCCCTCCAACAAAGAGAAAAACACATCCCATACAGGAACAGCAAGCTCACAAGGTTGTTGGAAGACTCTCTTGGTAGCAGCAGGTGAGGGTTTGGCACATGACCATATGGACCTGGAACATGACCATATGGACCTGGTGTATGATCATACATGAATGCATGGGCAAGGATGCATTCAAAGGACATGCAATTGAATAGACTGCCGGAGGATGGCCAGGGGTAGGGATATGCATTTGAATAGACTGGGTGATGGTCTGTAAAAGCGCCATGATGCTTTTTTCCTCAGTAGTCCTATGCTATGATGCATGTTTCCTCAGTAGTCCTATGCCATGATGTAATTTGTAGACTTTAAACTCATTGATGATTCTGAACCATGGCAATAGCTGATCATTGAAGCACCTGCTGTTTGAGCTTGATTCTGGCATCAAGATGCCTGCTCCCTCACTCCTTGCCGTAGTAAATGTGTGATGGTGGTGAACGTTTCCCCAGCAACTGAGAATGTCCCAGAGACCAAGTGCTCATTAGAGTTTGCTTCAAGAGCCCGCAAAGTGAGAAAACAGCAAAAATATGTGTAGAAGTATGAACACCTGCTGCAGCTGATGTGTAGAAGTATGAATGACTGTTGCAGCTGAAAAAGTGTCATGCTAGTCATGCTGTCTAACTTCAACATAATATATCATTCCAAAACCACCTTCCTGCATACCACTATGATGGCATGAAGCTGTTTTGATCTCTAATAATGCCATCACTCCTTCAGAGACATGTTCCAGATTTGATCTCTCCTGCCACATTGCCAGGAGTGAGAGTCACCTGGAGCTTGTTGAATTCCTCCCTTCCCTAAACCTAAACCCTATACTAATTTCAGGTGGATTTGGGCAAGGCTAAGGCTTCCATCGAGTCCTCCTCCAGTGGCAATTGCTTATCCTCCATGGTGGGAGGCGGCACAGCACCTTCTGGTGGCTCCACATCAGTGACCCCAAAGCAGGGCACCTCCACCAGAGCCTCTCCAGTCACTACCCCAGGCAGCATGTCCAGATCCAGTAGCAATGGGAACGGCATGTCCCGCATGGCTGTCCCCCCAAGGGCACCACCTACATGATGATTGTTTGTGACTCAGTTGGAACATGCGCAGCCCATGAATTATCAGTTGGCTGAATTGTGTAGGGTGGATTATTGAACCTGATTGGATCAATAATTCACTACAGTACTTCTATCAACACCACCATTCTACTACCAGAGACTGCAGCACTTGCTTGCGCAGTTCATGTAGTTCATTTCATGTCAGTTGAAAATGGTAAAATGGATTCTCTCATGCTCCGTTATCACTCCCTGGTTGAACATGAAATACAAATGAGTGTGCAGGGGTTTAAATTTGCAAGAATGAGATATGAGAGTGCATGGGAGGATAAGCATCTCATCTTGAAGCGCCTAAACGCACCAAATGTCCGTACACATGAAAATGTGACGCGAAAATGTGACGTTTTTCGGTGACGTTTTTTTTCCGGTGACGAGACATCTTAAATCATTACTAATAATTATTTTAAAAGTGATGAGATTTATTATTCACAGAAGAACTTTATTGCCTCACCGTTCAAAAGTAGTAAGAAAGATAGGGAGGATTATCCAAGAGATTGGGAGGGGAAAAGGAGTGTTCAAGTTTACGTCGGTTGCGAAGGATGCAGGAGAAAGAGAAAATGGAGTGTCGTGTCAGAGAGCGGTATAGGCTATGAGCATAAGGAATGGAGATGCCTAAGAGGTGTAAAGTGTGTGGTAGAGGATGAAGTAAAGTACCACTGACACCAAGGAGAATAAGATGGACGGTAGGGGAGCTGGAAGGGAATGGTATAGACTTTAATCATGCACATAGGCGTCGGGCTTTCCTGGCCTGCCTCTAGACTGTTGGTTGAAACTACAATAGTGGTTGGAGACAAATCTAATTCTGAATTGCTAAGCCGAAAGATATGAATTTGAAAAATGAGCTGATTCACGACGGGTCCTAACTGCTTGTACGGCATTATACTGCAGAAGTCGTCGTCACATTCTCTTAGGATGTATCTCATAAACAGAATTTGAGGTGTATTTTTAATTTTCGTATCAAAATTCTCCGACGAAATTTAATCAAATTGAGGAAGTCATAGATTCCATTCGCTGAGTCCCAGTAACATGGTATCAATGGAAAAGATAACTTCTCTTGAGCCTCCCTTCGCTCTGCCTTCCCTTAAGCAAAAAAGACAGAAATCAGCCAAGTTTGATCTCAAGATGGTACTTGCAGCATATTTTAAAACATAAGTGTTATTTTGCGGTGTCTACGCTACGAGAGGAAAACTTCAAAGTTCTTGATGAAATTCCTCTAGCTAACTTCCGCAACACCAAAGATATGGCTTTGCCTGTAAATATTCTTTATCTCTTCCTCCTTGTTTTTAGAATGAAGATTCTGCAGCCTCGGCCATCCTGAATGAGTCATTGCGTTCTATGTCAGTGACGCTGCCGGACTTCAGAAGAAGGAAGACATCAGAACTCGGTTTCTTGATGCAGGTACGCCTATTCGTGTTCAAAGACGCAGACGCCAAAAAGTAGTTACATCACAACGTATCGGCATGTGCCCATATGCCCTTTCAGCATCCATTGGCCAACTCGGTAACAACTTTTTCAAGATGAAAAAACTGACTAGTATATTTTTGCATGACATAAGACTTCATCTACAACATATGTTCTGCAGATGTCCACGTCAAGCAGGCGGGGAAGCTTGAGCATGATGCCGCATGGCCTCCCTCATGAGTATGGGGGTGACTCGAACGGTTCTCACAGTGAAGAGGACACTGAGTACGGGATGGCTCAAGGTGATGACTACTCCAACAGTGCTAACCTTCCAGATGAGATGCGGTCCGCAGCCTCGTTCACATCAAAAAACAAATCCCGCCTGCTGGGGCCTGGAGGCGTGCCAACGACCCTTGACCGAGAATCTTTAAGACCCAGAGGTGGGATTTAGGAGAAGTTTGACACTGACGCCATTGGTTAATGTCTAAGCCTTGACTCAAGTCCCAAACAAAGGACTCCTAGCATTGAGGTAACGCCTTTCACAAGTTGTGAAGTAATAGATATGTTTCAAAAGAATCCGTGGGCATGTCGAGTACATAAACAACCCATTTTTTTAGCGAAATCTTACAACTGATGAATCTTGACTGGGAAGTCAGTAAATTTGTCTACTACATTATTATGTAGACACTGGGCTGAGCAGTTGCTTATTAGTCAGTGGGTAATCATTAGACAAAAAACCAGGTGGCTAGAATGTGAATGCCCGAGTATCATTTGGCTCCTTAGCTCCTTAGCTCCATAGCTCATCATGTAAACTCCTCAGAGATCATGCTTCTCTAAGTGAGTACACATGGCAATGAAGACTTCTCACATCTAGGGCCAAGGATCATTATATCCAAGTGCAAGTGATGTTGAAACATCAACAGAATAACCTCATTGAGGAAGACGATCTGTGCTGTTTTAATACCTGTCATGATGACTCATCTCTAAGCTCCTCTACTCTGCAGAAGCGGAGATCTGTGAAATCGCGGCGGTGATGGGGATGCACCGTACTCTGCCGTCTTTATCAAGCTCAGGTAGTGCTTCTAAGAGCGGCCACACCTTTGCTGCGGCTGCCGCTGGCTCCAGGGTTGCTGTCTCTTTGAATAACTCCACTGTCCAGAATGCTAGGGCAATGTCACTGGGTCAGGTTCCTCTCCCAAGCCATCCTGTAAAACCTACTCGTCCCAAGACGGCAGCTGCCACTGTTAATCAAGTGAGTGTGAATACTGTGAAGAAGCGTTGAACTGAAACTCTCTTCACACCGCATCCTTTAGTATAAGATCGACATAGACTTGCAGAGCCTTGCTGGAGTACAGGGTCCCTCAACCAACACTCCTCTTTTGATACCCTAACTAGAGTGTGGAGAAGTGGGGGCAAGAGTAGCATGTAATGACCAGTCTAATTATCACATGCTGTGTCAAGAAGTTGTTAACTCTTTCTTTTGAATTGGTGAGCACATTGAGCAAAATCCCAGGGGATGCCCTGTCTCTTTCTGGGTTTAGGGTTTAGGGTTTCTGGCACACTCACCAACAAGACATGTTGAGTATGATGCCCTGTCTCTATCTGGCACACTCACCAACAAGACATGTTGAGTATGATGCCCTGTCTCTTTCTGGCACACTCACCAACAAGATAAGTTGAGCATGATGCCCTGTCTCTATCTGGCACACTCACCAACAAGACATGTTGAGTATGATGCCCTGTCTCTTTCTGGCACACTCACCAACAAGACAAGTTGAGCATGATGCCCTGTCTCTTTCTGGGACACTCACCAACAAGACAAGTCAACCCATTTGTAAATGGTTTTACCTGTTCCTCTATTCTGACGAGCCTAGGTTTTATTTTCCTAAGCAAGTCTTGAAACGTCCACATGTACTGAATTGATGTTGTGGTCTCTGACCATGTCTGCAGATCAGTACTACATGTACTGATGTTGATGTTGTGGTCTCTGACCATGTCTGCAGATCAGTACTAGAGGCATCCGGCTGTCAGAGCTCCTCTCATTCGCAAGCAGGGTGCCTGAAGGCATGCCCACCTCTGATGTGGCAAAGAGGTAGGCCAATGCCATACTGCAAGCTGTGAAGAGCATGTTTCCAGGTCTTGATCCCATTAGTCAGTGCACTGATTGGTAGGTCTTGATCCTAACTGTGAGTGCACTGATTGGCAGTTCTCATTACAAGTCCTCATCCTGCCTGCTGTTAATTGGCGACTAGGTCCTCTATACTGTCTTATTAAAGGTAACTAACCCTAGTAGATTGTCCCTCGAATAATGTTCCTCGCCTTGCTTGCCCTCAGGTTCATCATGCCTCAAACCGCTCCGCTGCGTTGTCGCTACTTGGACGTCCTTGATGAGAAGTTCACAAACCAACCCAATGCTTACGTGA
Source organism: Chlamydomonas eustigma (assembly GCA_002335675.1). Classification (NCBI taxonomy): domain Eukaryota; kingdom Viridiplantae; phylum Chlorophyta; class Chlorophyceae; order Chlamydomonadales; family Chlamydomonadaceae; genus Chlamydomonas; species Chlamydomonas eustigma. Next base: position 318,162 of record BEGY01000055.1, on the reverse strand, counting down.
TGCACTCAAGCCGCATGTCGTTCCGCTTAATGACGCGTGCACTGCAAATGTACTTCGAGGGCAACCGACAGCAGTGCGGAGACGTGTACGTGTGGCTAGACATTTTCAGTGTGAACCTTCACAAGGATACTTCAGAGAGTGACCTATCGTCCATTCGTGATATCCTGACCAATGCAAACAAGGTGGGTGGCATCGTCATAGCCACCTTTCTGCTAATTTCCCTGACATCGCTAGGCAGTACAGTCAACCCTGTCATGTAGATCCCTTACATGCTGGTTCTGAAGTTGCTCAAGCAGATAACACAATATATTGAGAGCATTGAGGATGGAAGAGCTACCACTTTTAAAAGCTACTTACTAATTGCTGAGGCTATCAGCATCTAGGCTGATTAACACCATGCTGCCTCTTTCCTCCTCGCTACTGTCAGCATCTAGGCTGATTAACATCATGCTACCTCTTTCCTCATCCTCGCTACTGTCAGCATTCTGTAGATTATCAGCATCATCGTTGTGTACTGAACATGGCATTGCTTTCCTAGCAATGTGTTGATGAATTCAGGGTTTGAACCTGCTGGTATTGTTGCTAAGATTACACGTAATAAGGAGCTGATAAGCGTGCATGAACCATGAATAATTATTCGAATGCACCCACAATAAACCTTAAACCCTAAACCCTGAACCCACCGCAGGTGTTGTTCGTCCTAGATCCTAAAGGGGTTGTGTTCAGCAGCTCCTGGGTGATGTGGGAGCTGTGGTTGCTGGCAAGATCAGAGCACCGTGATCAGTTGGTGGTTGTTCCTGTGTCCTGGGCATGGAGAGACTTGAGACATGCTTATGCCTCTATGGACCTTGAGAGGTGTACTGCACATTCTCAGGTGCTCACACTAATTTACAGTGGGAAACTTTGGACGTTTGTCTTCTGTCAAGTCCTATGATCAAATATTGGTGGAAAGGAATTGTTTTGTCAAGGGGTAGTCTTGATTTTTGAACAGATTATCAAGCCATGCCTCCATTTGATTTCCAATCATCCTTGACACCATCGTATACTGATTGAATATAAATCTAAGCGGGGTGTAATAAACCTTCCATACACCTTCCATGATACACCTTCCATACACCTTCCAGTCATGATGTGCTGGGATTGATTTTCATGTAATGTAATATTTATGCATCACATGTATCACTCCACTTCATTAACATGTAGACTTCACATGTATCACTCCACTTCATTAACGTGTAGACTTCACACATGTAACACTCCACTTCATTAACATATAGACTTCACACATGTATCACTCCACTTCATTAACATGTAGACTTCACACATGTAACACTCCACTTCATTAACATATAGACTTCACACATGTATCACTTCACTTCATTAACATGTAGACTACACACATGTATCACTTCACTTAATTAACATGTAGACTTCACACATGTATCACTCCACTTCATTAATATGTAGACTACACACATGTATCACTCCACTTCATTAACATGTATACTTCACATGTATCACTCCACTTCATTAACATGTAGACTTCACACATGTATCACTCCACTTCATTAACATGTAGACTTAACACATGTATCACTCCACTTCATTAACATGTAGACTTCACATGTATCACTCCACTTCATTAACATGTAGACTTCACATTATCCTGCTGTTTCTTATTCTTCATCCTTTGCCTTTCATTATATCAGAGGGCTCAACATCTGATCATTGCCTTTGCCTTTCATTACATCAGAGGGCTCAATTTCTGATCATTGCCTTTGCCTTTCATTACATCAGAGGGCTCAATATCTGATCACAAAAGATTTCCAGAGTTATAAGGATCCTAACATGATCCCAAGAATGAAGGTGTGACTGAGTACTGCTCTCTACGCTACTTGAATTGTTTGCGCTCAAAACGCTTTCCATGAAACGCTCTCTATTTACATTGCTATGATTGTGTTGTCCTGAATCCCATCTCCTCCATAGACAGGTTCGCCGCAGCAGCTGCTTGGTAACTACCATGTGCATATTATGACCTTATTGCAAGACTGGATAAAACCAGTTATCATATCCGATGCAATATTCAAGTGACTCATCAAGAGGAGGCATCTGGGCTGGGTTGGAAGTTCTGCTAGTTCTGCTGCTTGAACACTGTTAACTCTCAAGCTTGGAAGCTAACTACCCTCTACATGCCTCTGCTCTTCGTTTTCAGGATGCTCTCCTCGTTGGGGCTAAAAGAGAAATGGCCCGGCTGGAGAGGTTTGGCAACATTCACAACCGTCTGTTCTTTGAGATGGTCAGCTGCTATGCCCTGCTGCTGTACTTGAGCCTCCAGTACACTGACGCAGAAGAGATGCTCAGGCTGGTGAAGCACTGTATGGAAAAGGTGTGGAATTATTATAATGGGGCTTTTTCTTGGTCCTCCTTTCTTGGTACTTGGTCCTCATGCACATTTTTTTCTGGAAAAACTGAGAATTTAAATAAGGCTTTAGATGTACTACTTAACACCCATGCGGATTGGGTAGTAGTTGCTTACTGCACTTATTGCGTTTTCTTGGTTCAAAAAACCCACTGGGCCCAGATGTCTTTATGATTATAGAATGACTAGCAATCTGCAAGAATGAGTTTCTGCCTACCTTTGCCTGAAGTTACTTTACCTCTTTGCTCTTGAACACCTTTTCATCAACCTGAACCATGAGCCGCTACCTCATTGCTCTTGAACACTTTTTCATCAACTTGAACCATGATGAGCCGCTGCCTCATCCACCATTTATATCCATCGCCCATTAGTTAGTTAGTTGGTTGGTTGGTTATTCTTGTGACTCCAGGCCAACCGCAAGGACATGGCGCCAGAGGATGAGAGTTGGTTGCAGCTTCGATGGTCAGCTGTGGCAAGGGATAAAGGAAATCTGACACAGGCAGAGGCTCTATTGCAGGTATGATTTTCATTGCTGGCAAGAAGGTGGATAATAATGTGTGTGCAGATGTACTCAGCAGTTACTCTAGTCATACCAGTCAACTTTCAGTACTCAGTGGGATCAGCACTCTGTTTAATTATGCTGTCCAGAATTCATTGCTCACCTACTTATCAATTTGCAAATGAGTATGCTGAACATGCTGCTGATGTGTCATGAGCTGACTGAACATGCTGCTGATGTGTCATGCGTTGACTGAACATGCTGCTGATGTGTCATGAGTTGACTGAACACGCTGCTGATGTGTCATGAGTTGACTGAACATGCTGCTGATGTGTCATGAGTTGACTGAACATGCTGCTGATGTGAGAACACAGAACTGCCTCTCAAGCAGCCGGAGTATTGACAGCGACACCCGTCTGGGTGCTATGAGTCATCAAGTGGAGGTGCTGATGGAGAGCAAGCAGTACACACGGGTGAGATTGTAGTGCTTATAGGATATGATCAGCAAGCAGTACACTCGGGTGAGATTGTAGTGCTTATAGGATATGATCAGCATGCAGTACACATGGATGAGAATTTGTGTGGCAGTGTGACCTGCTGGATGCAGTGATTGGATGAAGAACCAAGATTGCCTCTCTCAATGTTGTCTCTGATGGTTTACTGCATGACCTGCACTGTAAGGTACAACGAGCCTCACCTCATATTTCTTGACACTTGATGGTACAACGAGCCTCACCTCATATTTCATGACACTTGATGGTACAAGGAACCTCACCTCATATTTTATGACACTTGATGGTGCAACTAGCGTCACCTCATATTTCATGACACTTGATGGTACAAGGAACCTCACCTCATATTTCATGACACTTGATGGCACAAGGAACCTCACCTCATATTTCATGACACTTGATGGTACAACGAACCTCACCTCATATTTCATGACACTTGATGGTGCAACGAGCGTCACCTCATATTTCATGACACTTGATGGTACAAGGAACCTCACCTCATATTTCATGACACTTGATGGTACAACGAGCGTCACCTCATATTTTATGACACTATATGGTACAAGGAACCTCACCTCATATTTCATGACACTTGATGGTACAAGGAACCTTACCTCATATCTCATGGCACTTGATCGTACAAGGAACCTCACCTCATATTTCATGACACTTGATGGTACAACAAGCCTCACCTTTGTAATGCTCTTCTATTACTGCTGTTTTCATGACCGTCACCTAATGCAGGGAGAAATGATGTGTCGAAAGATGATGGAAGTAATAAAGGACACCTCAGCCCAGGGCTTGCAGGAACGAGTACGTTCCCACATTAGCATTACCATGCAGCTGGCTGATATCAGCATAATGCAGGTTAGTAAAGGTTTGAAAGGAAGGGCTTGAAGGAACGAGTACTACATTCCCACTTGAGCATTACCATGCAGCTGGCTGATATCAGCCTAGTAAATAAGACAGGCCTTACTATTTAATCAATATGAATGCAGTTTATTACTTAGAGCGTTATTTGTAACATGTTTCTTTGTCCCCTGTTCTTGGTCCAGAACTTGTATGAGGAAGGAAGGTTGAGGGCTGAAGAGGGTCTAGAGTTGGCAGGGAAACTGGATGGTCCGGATAGCCTGTTGGCTGCACCATGTTATCTCATCTTAGCAAGATGCGGGTAAAGCTGTTATCAATACCTTGTTACCTTACCCTAGCAATAAAAGGCCAATAGGGAGATCCTGTCTATTGTCTCATCTCATTCAATGTAGGAAAAGGTGCATGAGCAATCACCTGAAATTACGTCGTGTCTTCTCTAACATCCTTTTATGCTTATACAAAGCCTCAAGTAGGCTTTAGAGAGAACATCCTTGTATGCTTTAATGCTTATTCGGAACCTCAAGTAGGCTTTAGAGAGAACATCCTTGTATGCTCTCATAAACCCTTAAGCCTAAAACCTAAAACCTACTTGAAGTTCTGAATAAGCATACAAGGATGTTCTCTCTAAAGCCTACTTGAGGTTCTGAATAAGCATACAAGGATGTTCTCTATAAAGCCTACTTGAGGTTCTGAACAAGCATTAAAGCATACAAGGTTGTTCTCTCTAACTAAGCCTACTTGAGGCTCTGAATAAGATATTGAGGGTTTCACTCTCTTCTGGATTGATCATTGGTCCTTCTTCATGCTTGCAGATATAACGCCAGTCATTACGAGGACATTTACAAGCAAGCCCAATCATATGCGGCAAGGGCCTTGTCAATCCACACACAACAGCTGGGGTTTGAGCACCCTTCCACGCTTAAAGTGCATGTGTTCCAGGCAGAGGTGTGGCACATGGAGCATCATGTGCATCAACATCGGGGGATAAATTAGTAGCTTAGTTACTAGTCTGTAATGTGGAATGTGTTTGGAATAAGTGTGGACATGAGATGAGTTGGAATGTGTTTGGAATAAGTGTGGACATGAGATGAGATGGAATGTGTTTGGAATAAGTGTGGACATATTATTTCATATCTAAGATGAAACAATATTAGACAATCATGCCAATCGTAATGTATTTAACGATGGAGTGGCTGGAAACGCATCTTGGCCTTGCACTGCCAACAAGAGCTCTGCCGTATCGCAATTAATTAGCAGACCTATTTTGAGTAGGCATTTGGGTGTGAGCTAAGCAGAGGAAGATGTAGCCCTCTATTGTTTTCCTGCTGATGACTTAAGGATCACATGAGCTGGTTAGTTGATGGAGTGGCTAGATTCATTCTATTATTTATGCAGGTTGCAATCTCAGAGGGGCGACTGGAAGAAGCAGAGGCTACACTATCTGATGTCCACGCTGTTTGGCTTAGGCTGTACGGTAACGGGTTTGTGAGCACTCTGGAGGCCCTAGGGAAGCTAGTGGATGTGCAGAGGAGGCTGAAGAAGTACCGCCTTGCGGAGAACTCAGAGGATGATATGATGATCACTGGGCTCACACTTTTGAAGTCTAAGAAGTAAGCTCACACTTTTGAAGTCTAAGAAGTAAGAGCCACCGCAAAGCTCCTGCTGTTGTTGTATCAAAGTTCACAGATTCTGTCCTTCTTGCATGAGGCTTAGCCTTCTTGCTCGGGGCCCTTCTTGGTGGTGTGAAGTCTCTCAGTGAATAATGATAATCTTTTTAGGGCAGATAGTATTCCTACTGCTTACGACCTCAATGTTTTATTTTACCCCTCATTCAAACCATGAACCCTTCCTTCATCATCATTACTATCAGGCTCGATTGTCTTCGGAGCCTTAGCCTCATCACCCAATATCTGGCTGCGAGAGATTACCTTCTCCTCAGGTCCTCGCAGTACTTTGCAAGAGCATTCCTGACATTCAAAGTGAGTGCAAAATCTGTAGTGCCCCTTATCATCCATCCTGTCATGTATCGGGGACAACAGATCAGGAATGACTTGTGTGAAGTATCCATGTTTATCATAATGTGTGAAGTATCCATGTTTATCATAATGTGTGAAGTATCCATGTTTATCATAATGACTTTTGTGAAGTATCCATGTTCATCAGAATGTGTGAAGTATCCATGTTTATCAGAATGACTTGTGTGAAGTATCCATGTTTATCATAATGTGTGAAGTATCCATGTTTATCATAATGTGTGAAGTATCCATGTTTATCATGATGTGTGAAGTATCCATGTTTATCATGATGACTTGTGTGAAGTATCCATGTTTATCATAATGAGTGAAGTATCCATGTTTATCATACTGACTTGTGTGAAGTATCCATGTTTATCATAATGTGTGAAGTATCCATGTTTATCATAATGAGTGAAGTATCCATGTTTATCATAATGACTTGTGTGAAGTATCCATGTTTATCATAATGACTTGTGTGAAGTATCCATGTTTATCATAATGACTTGTGTGAAGTATCCATGTTTATCATAATGTGTGAAGTATCCATGTTTATCATAATGACTTGTGTGAAGTATCCATGTTTATCAGAATGTGTGAAGTATCCATGTTTTCAGAGCTGCTAGAAAGGATATGGCTAGAAAAGACATTGTGTGGATCAAAATGTTGGCACTCCCAGACAGGATGGCACAGCACTAGGGTGTGTGGTTAGATCACATATGTGTGTTAAGCAAGGACTTGGTGGTGTTCTGTGTAACAGGAGCGATTGGGTTTGGAGCATGAGCTCACTCGCAAGACCCACGTTGTCCTTCAGGCTGTGGTGCGCAAGCACACATTGATTGGAAAGGAGGCCTTGGAGGATGCCTGCATCTCTGGTGACTTGTTGAAGCTTCAGGTGTGGATTATTTAGGAATTAGGGCGGTGGTTGACTGATTCTGCATGGACTCTGGCTGCAAGTCTTTAAAGAATGTGAGGGATCAGGCATCAGCCCTCCTCTTCTTACTAATGCAGCCCTCCTTACTTTAGCATTGTGTTTGAATCGCTCTCCTCAGTGATCCAACTATGCCCTGATGCGTTGATGTACAGGAAGCTGAGATGATGTTCAAGCAAGCATGGTCGGCTGGGAAGCTGTTGAGACCCGATGACAAACATGAGCTCGTTGTCATGGGCTTGGCATCAGCTCTGTCAGGGCTTGGACGATTGGAAGAGGTGAGTAACAACACATTTCAATGCTTTCTTATCCACTACTTCATAGTGGTAAGTGGTTGCTGATCTCATCAGCCATTGTCTGTTATTCTGCTACACTACACTGCTATAATGTCCCTATCTAGCTGTATCAAGGTTAGCATATGGTGGATCTCCTCCCTAGTTATGTGACCAACATTATTTTCCCTTGCTCTTATTGCTCCTGTAGGCAAAGCAGGTGCTGAGGGCTGCAGGTCTTGCTCGTCTGAAGATGCACCAGGCGGTCCCGGTGTCCTACAAGCGCTGGTTGAAGCCTAGAGTGGCCAAGTATATGGATGACAAGGAGGATGAGGAGGAAGAGAGGTTTGCGCAGCTCCAAGCTATGGAGGCGCTGCAGAGGACTAAGAGTGTCTCCACTTCTGGTGGGGCGCAGGCATCTGCTGGTAACAAAGGAAGTAGTGGGGATGAGGAGGGTGATCAGGATGGTGGGGCGAATGGTGAGGCGGGAGGAGCCGTCAAAGGAGGGAGGAAGGCGTTGCCTGTGTCGTATCGCCGTTGGTACAATAAAAGGGTGGATCAGTTCTTGAGGAGTGAAAAGGACAAGAAGTAAAAGTATTTGGACAATGCCTAGTGACTGGTTTTGGGACAAATATCACAAGTGGATATCTGAAGGGCATGGCACAGTTATTTTGATGGTTAAAAATAAGCCTGCCTCTCTCTTGCCTTGTCAGCTGTATCTTGATATGCTGTGCCTTGTCAGCTGTGTCTTGATATGCTGTGCCTTGTCAGCTGTGTCTTGATAACGCTCCTTCCTTATTTGTAGGAGTGATGAGAGCTTATACATTGTTCCTGTGATTGCTGATAAGTGATCTTTAAATTGGAAGCATGAAATGTGCATGTCATTGTTACTATTGCTGGCTGTCATCAAGTATGCTTAGCTTGTGAGAAGCTGTGAGAAGCCGCATGATCTGAGTCTGTGACTGTCCTCAATAGCGATGTGAACAACTGGAACAGCATTCTCTGCCACTGGTTCTACTGATGACACTGCTGAAAATAGAACTACTTGTATTTCGCTGTATTGTGTTATAATTGAATTGAGTCAAGTCTGTTGGATTTCAGTCATCATCCTGTTTTCCTCCTTTGAAACGTGGTATGATCTTAGCTTTAAACAGCAAGACAAAAATATATTTGTTGATTATTTGGTTAGGACGATTATGCATTCTAACATTCTTGGAATTTACAAGTGCTAATAGTAGTAGCCGGCTTCTCCTGCCTTACCTGCTGCCTATGACGCGTCTTTTTTCCATCTCTGACTGCTACTCTGGCCTTTGATCATTATGACTACTATTGTGCATGCATAATGTACTCCGCGCCTGCAGGTACTAAATAGGTTTATCAGTTCATAAATTTTTTGTTGTAATTAAAACACTGTTCTTATAACTGCTATGTTAGCTATGTGCTTGCCGCATAGCATTTTCACATCCAATCCTTATCAAGTTATCATCCTGCTTATTATGTGCCGTGTTCAGTAGTATTAATGCAGCTTTATAGTAGAATAAGTTCGTCGTACTACAGTTGAACATTTCAGCAATGAATTGTTGTGAAACGTCGACATGAATAGACTCCTTTGTCCAGTGGAAAGAATAAAGAGATAATGTCACTTACATTAAATTTACCATTGCACGCTCTGTCACGGTTGCCTGCTAGTACTCGTCCCTGCCAGAAATGGAAGATCAAGATTTCTTAGTGTCTGACTTTATAAGCATTATGCGCCCAATCAGCCACACAAAGATTTTTCCCACTGCAAGTACTGCAAGCTTAGCCAATACCCTCAACAGTGTAATATGCATGGGCGATCAATGTACTGCAAGCTGGGAGCCACTTATTTCGGCAATTTGAAGCACCACGTGAATGTACTAGTATTAGTGGACGGTTTCCAAACGTTCACACTATTGTACCACTAGTACCACATCAGCTTCCTTCCGCTCAGTTCCACCACAGCAGGGTCGTCGTATCAGGTACCATTCATCTAGGCTTTACTCTGTACTACGACTGCAAGAAGTAGAGTCTTAGTTCACTCTAGTTACTCCTGTATGTTGATCACTTAGATCACTGCATGCTGCCCCTCCATGCAACACAAAGACCGGCACCTCCTGTGTGTTGATGATCACTGCATGCTGCCCCTCCATGCAACACAAAGACTGGCACCTCCTGTGTGTTGATGATCACTGCATGCCGCCCCTCCATGCAACACAAAGACTGGCACCTCCTGTGTGTTGATGATCACTGCATGCCGCCTCTCCATGCAACACAAAGACTGGCACTTCCTGTGTGTTGATGATCACTGCATGCCTCTCCATACAAACCATGCCAATAACTGCTATCTTCAGTATTGTCCATGCTTATTATTGGTTAAAGGTTTGCAGTTTTACTTACCTGTAAGAACTGGTAACTGGCTACGGTGCTCATCTGCTCATCCGTCCTAATCCAAGCATGTTGCTAAGGTAGCAGTTCAGGAGTAATGCCTAAAGCTAGCCTCTGCTCTCTACATCACGTGCAACATGTGTCACTTACATATTTAAGCCAGTACAGATAGTACTGATGAAGATGCTATTAGACTGCTGGTCATAGGCAAGGGAGATGAATGCAAACAGGAACAGAAAGCAGCAACGGAAAAATATGTTGTTATCTCTGAGAGGGAAGGCATCTATTCGTTTGTAACAGTTGCAAGATTTCAAACAGGAATAACAACGCTGCGTTCATCGTCTTCAACAGTCATTGAATATGATTCCTTTATTTGAAAAAGACAATCTACTAATATCGTTAAAAGTCACATCATGGCAGCCTCGGTGATTTCAACTTGATTTCCATCCAACAGCAACGTACCTGACATGAGCATTGTTGAGAAACTTTAGGAGGAGCCTCATAACTATAATGAACGCTATTTGTTTGTAAAGTTGTTCTTCTGCGCACTGTGTCTGCAGTCGAATTGTTTTGTTTTAAATTTTACCCGCTGAATTTGAGGTCAACAAATCAATAAAATAAACATGAATATTGTGCTACATGGCATTCAAATAATTCACCTCTAAGAAAATTCCCTGCCTCCGCATCGTGGCTACCAACTGTTCATTAACCATCTAAGCCTAATAAAGGTAACTTTCAAAAACTCAACCTATGAGTAGCAAACTTTATCGACAATGACCAACAGACAAGGGGATAGGACGAGGCTTAGATCTGTCAGCAGCAAAGGTGCCCCCACGACTCTGCCTCTTCATCCATTGATGAGCTCTACGAATCCTGACCTCAGTCATAGCAGTGTGAAGACAGCTCTCATTCTACATGATTTAAGCTGCAATGATCATAACAGTAACTTGACAAGTTCAGGTCAAGGTATGCAACATTATTATGAGCACTGCTAGCACTGCTGAAAATGTCAGGTTGCCATTTATACAATTCTTCCTGTCAGCTTTAGAGCTGCATCTCACCTGCTTCCTGTCAGCTTTAGAGTTGCATCTCATCTGCTTCCTGTCAGCTTTAGAGCTGCATCTCGTCTGCTTCCTGTCAGCTTTAGAGCTGCATCTCATCTGCTTCCTGTCAGCTTTAGAGCTGCATCTCATCTGCTTCCTGTCAGCTTTAGAGCTGCATCTTATCTGCTTCATGGCAACTTTAGAGCTGCATCTTATCTGCTTCCTGTCAGCTTTAGAGCTGCATCTTATCTGCTTCCTGTCAGCTTTAGAGCTGCATCTCATCTGCTTCCTGTCAGCTTTAGAGCTGCATCTTATCTGCTTCATGGCAACTTTAGAGCTGCATCTTATTCGCTTCATGGCGGCTCCACATCCAAATGTCTGGCTTGCTTTATTTTGCGTAGCTGAATAAGCAGCTGAAGCATCTCATGTAGTCCTAGGCATATTCTTGACTGGACGTTGCAATTCGCTGACTCTGCTTCATGGTACCAGTACCCTATGACTAGCAACTGATCCGTGATCCCAAATGACTCTTACCATGACCAGGACTCAACTTATCAAATTCCATACAGCTGTCATCAGTACTTTCAAACGCTGGTAGCCATAATCTCAGGACCTCGCCAATCAAAGGACGTATATCGATGCCAGGCAGCATAGTGGACTACACAGACATGGCCTTGTCCACATCTTCAAGCCGTTTTTCCCTCCCAGGAATCAATACCAGCAATAGGAACAGCATCAGCAGTAGCAGCGCCTGTCATAACTCCATCCGTATATCAAATTTCTCCACTGCAGGGATACCGCTGCAGCGGCATACACATCATACTAGTGTGGGATTGTTATCCGGCAAGCAGGGTGATGTCCTAAGACCTCCAGATGAATCAGAGGACCTGTCAGTTTTGAGGCGCAACGCATTGCTGTCAGTGCCTTTGACTGCCATGACCATCAGAGCTTCCAATATTAAAGTTGTACCAGACGAGTCAGCAGATTGTACCAACAGCAGTACAGCAGCATGCTGCCCTGTATATGATATTGAGTCTTTTAGACCAAGAGGTGAGGATTCTGAAGCTAGTCCGCCAACTGTACCTGCATGGAGTAGTAGATTCCACAAGCTGATGATATTGAGTGTGGTCCCAACATGATCCACACTTCCAGTTCATAAGGACAGGTAGCAGGTCTTACCCCTGTCGTCTCTACCCCTTCAAATAATGATGTATAATATGCTGACTGTAATTGCCTACACAGAGATGGAGCTTCTGCAATTGGCCTCCAATTTGGGTTTGACGCGATCTGTCCGAAGCAGCAGTACAAGCGGCAGCAGTACGGCAGGCACTGGCGCTGCATCGTCTGTCTTGTCGTCTCTGATAGTTGCCAAGAGGAGTCATCTTACAGCCTCTGTGGATCATCAGACAGCAGCAGCAGCAGGCGGGCTAACGTCGAAGATCTCCATGAGCATGATCAAGAACACTACTATTTCTACTGCTGCTGCTGCTCAGTACAGAGTCCCACTGGTAATTACAAGCTGAAAAATCAGGTAGAAATGAGGAGGGCTGATCAACTAGTAGTGATCTCTCTTTTCAGATGTCCTCGACACTCACTCGCATCATTAATAAGATTTGTCTCTGAATGCTTCTCGGGCGTTGCCCTGATGAAACATTATCTGTAGAGGCGGAGACCATGGATTTGGTAAAAGAGTAAATATTACATGTAAATGCATTGTGAATGCACTCATGTAAATGCATTGTGAATGCACTCATGTAAATGCATTGTGAATGCACTCATGTAAATGCATTGTGAATGCACTCATGTAAAGGTATTGTGAATGCACTCATGTAAAGGCATTGTGAATGCACTCATCATGTACATCCCCACTGTTATGATGAGCCCTATCTGCATCACTGTTATGATGAGCCCTGTCTACTTCACTGTTATGATGAGCCCTATCTACTTCACTGTTATGATGAGCCCTATCTACTTCACTATTATGATGAACCCTATCTACTTCACAGCTATGATGAGCCCTTTCTACTTCACTGTTATGATGAACCCTATCTACTTCACTGTTACGATGAGCCCTATCTACTTCACTGCTATGATGAGCCCTATCTACTTCACTGTTATGATGAGCCCTATCTACTTCACTGTTATGATGAGCCCTATCTACTTCACTGTTATGAGCAATATCTACATCACTGTTATGAGCCCTATCTACTTCATTGTTCCAGGCTGCAGCCTCTAGTCCATTGCTACCATTGCTGGGTATCAGCATGTCAGAGGTGTTGAGGATCAGCAGGATTACACCATCCCACTGGACTACTGCTGACGTGGCAGTAAGGTATGCACACTGCTGGCGGTCAACAGTCGTACATGATGGTGTAGTTGAGGGGATTTACACTAAATGACTAATAAGGGCAATCAGTGTTTGCATTAAATTGCACCTGATTCTACATTTGAGGATGACTATCCTAACACTGGATGTCTGGGGCTTCTTGTTATTATGAGTATTATCCTCTTGTGTCGATCATGTTTAGGACAATTAAGCAGAAAACCTTTAATCAAGACAACCGGTCATGTCGTCGCTATGTTGACCTCCTTGATCCCCATCTTGTTCGGTCACGCTGTGACGCCTATATAGTTCACACCAGCGCTATGTCCTTCAAAACTTTGACTAATACCCTGAGCAAGTACTTCGAGAGGTGCCGCTTGGACCTTGACGACGTGTTTGTGTGGATCGATGTCTTTTGCTCCGAGGTCGGCACTGGTGTCGACGCTAGCTGCGACAAGGGCAATACCTCACTAAACAAGAAGGGAAGTGGATCGGCGTTGCTGCAAGTTAACAGCAATGCCATCTCAGCAGCAGATAAGGTGGGGAATGTGTTTCGAAGATTAGCTTGACGCTGGTGCTGATAGCATGTTAGGACAAAAGTGTGAGTGCAACACTCTCCAGAGTCATGTTGATGGTGAGGAACAGTGGGCATGCATGGGATGATGCAGCCGTGCTTGATGACTTCATCAGTGCAACCTAACAACATTTGTTGTGGAATTCATGACATGCCATGACTGCTTGTTTGTTATTTCTCTGCTGAGTGGGCGACCGATCATCAAGACTGTCTTAGTTGAATGATGAGAATATGTTGTATCAGGTCCTATTGGTGGTGGATCCTGAAGGAACAGCCTTCACACGGACGTACGTGTTGTACGAATTGTGGGTTGCTTCAAGACTGGAGAAGCAGAACCACATCGTGGTGTTACCCACTGGCTGGGACTGGAGCCGCCTCATTCACCCATTTCTGACCATGGACTTGGAGCGCAGTGATGCATACTCGCAAGTAAATCCCTCAATCAGAAATGATGATATGATAAATGTTTGTTTGATCTGTCACTGTGTCTTCACCCGTATGATTGTTCATAAATAAGTGAGCTTAGGCCCTGAATACACACTAGCGGCAACTTGTACTGTTCAGCTTAGGCCCTGAATACACACTAGCGGCAACTTGTACTGTTCAGCTTAGGCCCTGAATACACACTAGCGGCAACTTGTACTGGTTGGTGTTTTTTTGTCCATGATTCAGCTCAGGTGCTGCAGACAATGCCTTTTGCTGCTTGTTTGTGTTTATGCTTTTTGTTGTCTTGTTTTTCAGGAACTTAGGATTCAGATGCTTAAAGATATGAGGCGTCATAAGGAGCCAGTTATCAGTCTAATCAAGGTGTGCTACTGTTACCAGTTATCAGTCTAATCAAGGTGTGCTACTGTTACCAGTTATCAGTCTAATCAAGGTGTGCTACTGTTACCAGTTATCAGTCTAATCAAGGTGTGCTACTGTTACCAGTTATCAGTCTAATCAGGGTGTGCTACTGTTACCCTTCCATGAACTGTAACACAGCTAGAATGTAGTGATGACTCATCATCCTCTAGTATTGATATGTTAGCCCTAGAGATGACTCATCATCCTCTAGTATTGATATGTTAGCTCTAGTTCCTGCGAATGCTGTATAGCAGGATGGGAAACTACACTTCTCCAATTGACTTGCCTCGTGATGATGACTGTGTTGCGATCCATTAAGAGATGAGGAATGCGTTATTTTTAAGCCCTGCTGCTCATCATACATGTCACGTACATGACAGTGAGCAACAACACAGCATGCATGGGCAGAAGCAGGTGGGGGGCGAGTTGGTTATATGTCGTCTTTCCAGTTTCTTGATTCTCATTACTCATACTGTAACTATGCTGTCCTAGTTTGCTAATTTGAGTATTCTGAGATCACTTAACACTCAACACCATACATTATGTGTAAATGGTGTGTGTGTTATGTGTGTGTTATGTTGTGATACTATGTCTGTGGGTGGGTGGTTGTGTCTATCCTCTGTCAAGAGATCAGCCTGCTCTATTACTCTTATTTGTGATGATCAGGAAGCATGTTTGTCTGGAGCCAAACATGAAATGCATGCAGCAGAGAAGTTGGCATGCGTACCTTTGCATCGTTATGCTGGAGCAGCAGCGGCGTACGCGCTGCAGCTTTTTTTGCTTGGGCACTACTATGGCTGCGAGGAGGTGCTAAAGCTTGTTCGGAGTAGTTTTGACAAGGTAAGGTAGTAGTGAGTAATGGAGTTTTTATATATTGCCATGATGTATGTTAAGGTTTGGGGTTTGGCCTGAGCTGGTTTGACCTGTCATATCTGTCAAGGCTCAGGGCTCACTATGCTTCATGCGTTCTCCTACTGAGGTACCAGATGAGGTGTCCTTCAGAATTTCCACAGGTTCTCTGGGAGTTCTGCAGATCATCCACGCTGAAGAAAGATTGTGTAGAGTGGCATCAATAGACATATCTTTGTTACATCTAGTGTCAAGTCCTTGTAAATCAACATTCCATTCCAATCAGTAGATTGTATTGTAGTTATGCATCAAGGCAGATGACTAGGTGTGGAGTGATGATACCAGGGTTGCTGGTTCTAATAGACTAGGTGTGGAGTGATGATACCAGGTTTGGTTCTAATCATAGACTAGGTGTGGAGTGATGATACCAGGTTTGGTTCTAATCATAGACTAGGTGTGGAGTGATGATACCAGGGTTTACAGGGTTGGTTCTAATAGACTGCAGTCATTTAAGAATAGGATTTTATGCTCTTATAATGCTTTGATGTCCTACTTCCTCGCTCTGTTGACTGCAGGCAAAGAAAAAGAGTGTCGTGACAGATGGTGATGAATGCCTGTGTCTTCTGCGTTTGGCAATTGTTGCGAAAGAAAGGGGAATGATAAGTACCCTGGAATCCCTGCTACAGGTATGAATGAACACACAAGCGCATCACTCAACACCTAGGGTTTAGCAGGCTTGTCCTGTTGAGTGCACTACATAAGGGGGGACATCACTCAACAGCAAGGGTTTATTAAGGTTAACTAGTACCTGACGTTTAGCAGCAGGGGGGTTGTTCTGTTGAGTGCACATCATGAGGAGGACATCACTCAACACCTAGGGTTTAGCAGGGAGGTTGTTCTGTTGAGTGCACATGAGGAGGACATCACTCAACACCTTTGAGAGCAGTGCTGTAGCGATGCTTGCATGTCTGATGTTGCTGGCAACATCAATTACATCAATGACGACCTTGTAAGATGACAGCTTTAATAGCCTCTTAGTCTGTATGAAGATGCTGTTCATTCCAGCATCTAATAACAATCTAAACAATTTCATTAATGAACAATCATTCCAGCATCTAAAAACAAGGTAACCAATGTCACTCATCAACAGACCTGCATGGAATTATTTGGGGGGAGTACTTCCGATCTAGGACACAAAAGTGTGGACACGGAGCTTCAACTAGCGTTCATGACAATGCTTGTGGCTGCCCTTACGGACAAAGGGGAATACACCAATAAGGTATGCGACCCCAAACCCTAAACCCTAAACCCCAAACCCTAAACCCCAATGAAAGCATGTTTGATGAATGGATTCGCATAGTGCCACCAGAAGGCATGATTATTTGCAGTAGTAGTGCCTCAGCTACCCAGAAGGCATGATTATTGGTAGTAGTAGTGCCTCAGCTACCCAGAAGGCATGATTATTATTATTAGTAGTAGTGCCTCAGCTACCCAGAAGGCATGATTATTGGTAGTAGTAGTGCCTCAGCTACCCAAGTTATTTATTTAATGGTCTACATGTTTACCATTGTTAGTCATCTGCTATGTAGCAGATGTACATCTGCTAAATCAGCTACATGCAAGTGCCACTGAATTCACATCACTTATCATTATTTTGGCAGAAGTACTTCTCCTCTACTAGTAGCAGAAGCAGGGAGGAATCCTGAGAGCTTCAATTAGATCCCATTCTCTTTTTTTTGTGGTCTGCATCGATTGAACCACATTTATGTTTGTGCTGATGTGTCATTTCAAAGCATGTGTGGTAATAGTCTGAATGCTAGTTCCTTGTATGCAATATATGTAATTGGGTACAGTTTTTCATTGAGGTTTGTAACTGAGGCGCAGGATAAGTTGTAACACGGCCATGAGTACAGACCTAATGAGTACAGACCTAATGAGTACAGACCTCGCCTCTCTCCATTTGTTCAGCCATATGGCAATACGAATATATCCTTATATCCCCCTATCCCTTTGTTCAGCCGTATGGGAATACGAATATATCCTTATCTCCCCCTATCCCATTAAGAGTGTCTTTCCTGCTGCCGCTCTTAGGCTGAGTTGTTGTGCCAGAAAGTGTTTGAAATCTTTTTGGCAGTGGAGGAGCAACAACCAGTGGACTGGGGACCTCAAATGCAAGCCTCTGTACACCTACAAATGGCCAGGATCAGCATCACGCAGGTATGCACTTCATGTACAGCTGATAACTAGGATCAGCATCACGCAGGTTTGTGCTTCATGTGTAAAGGATAATACCTAGGATCAGCAAGGTTATGCAGGCAATAATGAAGTAGTCGTTAGTACATACAGCCTGAAGTAGTATCCAGGCCTCTGAACTCAGAGCTAGTAGGCAGCTAGTGGGGAGGCGGTACTTGTTCTGCAGTATTCAGGCCTCTTGACTCAGAGCTAGTAGGCAGCTAGTGGGGAGGCGGTACTTGTTCTGCAGTATTCAGGCCTCTTGACTCAGAGCTAGTCGTAGGCAGCTAGTGGGGAGGCGGTACTTGTTCTGCAGTACTGAGAACTGCATTTAATGACAATGCAGCGTCTATTTGAGGAGGCAGAGCAGCATGCTTGTGAAGCCCTGGAAATGGCAGGCAGGCATGATAAGATGATGGCTGGATTAGGGACCTTGACTGCATCAAGCTTGTTCATGCTTGCGATGTGTGGGTAAGTTCACACTACATATGACTGGAACATGTGCAGTGAGGCTGGGTCACTGCTAATGTTGGACACTACATCCTAAGAGGTTGGGATGTTGAAGGGTTCAGGGTTTAGGGTTCAGGAGGGTCTCTGTTCTGTATATGGTTGCATCTGCTTGTGTGGATTGTGTGTGACTGAGACTCATGACATGATCTTATGATGAATATCTATACCTGAGGCCTACTATACTCTTGTAACTGAAACCGAATCAGAATCGTAGGAATGACCATTGGTGGTGATTGACGAAGTACAAATGCAGTAAATTTGACGAAATGTATGAGTTCTGATATGTGTGCATACATATATGTTGTAAGTGGCTTAGTAAAATGTATTAGATAATAAGGGTTAGTTGCATTTTCGATTGGATTAGGGTTCAGCTGTGAGGCGTCAACGCAATGTGTTGTGAACAGGTATCAGTCCCACAACGACGACAACAAGGAGGCAGCTGTGAAAGTACTTCTGAAGGCTTTACAAATGCGCTCCTCAGTACTAGGGAATGACCATCCGCTTACGTTGGAAGTTACCCAGTTCCAGATTCAGGTGAGGAGGATATGCATGGCATCTGCATGGCATTTCTAACCATGCATTAAACATCATGGGGGATAAGCATGGCATTTCTGACCATGCATTAAACATCATGGGGAATGACCATCCGCTTACGTTGGAAGTTACCCAGTTCCAGATTCAGGTTAGGCGGATATGCATGGCATATCTAACCATGCATTAAACATCATGGGGAATGACCATCCGCTTACGTTGGAAGTTACCCAGTTCCAGATTCAGGTGAGGAGGATGTGCATGGCATTTCTGACCATGCATTAAACATCATTATGGGGGATATGCATGGCATTTCTGACCATGCATTAAACATCATTATGGGGGATATGCATGGAACTTCTGACCATGCATTAAACATCATTATGGGGGATATGCATGGAACTTCTGACCATGCATTAAACATCATGGGGGATGTGCATGGCATCTGCATGGAACTTCTGACCATGCATTAAACATCATTATGGGGGATATGCATGGCATTTCTGACCATGCATTAAACATCATGAGGGATGTGCATGGCATCTGCATGGAATTGCTGAGCATGTGTGAAGCATCAGCAGGGGGGATGCGCATTTGACTGTGGGACTGTGTGTTAGGACGGGGATGTCTACTTGCAATCACAAGAGCTGCAAGAATATAAAAGCAATGGAGCCTGCTCATCCTATCCATCTTCACCAACTGCCCGGTTGTTAACAGATGATGATTCGGGATCGGCGGTACACTGATGCTGAACTGGCACTTGGCGGCCTGTACAACACCTGGATCCAGGTTTATGGTCCAAACCATGTGAGCACCTTGCAGACCATGGGCTGCATGGCGGACCTCAACCGACAGCTGAAGCGGTACAAAGTAGCTGAGGGCATTGAAGACCGCATTCAAGCAACAGCGTTGACCATGTTGAGAGTGCGGAAGTAGGTCATGCTTGCTTTCTATGAAAAATTGCAATCAGCTTGATTATGTTGTGGAGAGAGCCGCCGTTATCTACGAACCCTTACCTGTTGTACTGGTAGTTGCCCAAGCCTCCTGTCTGTTACTAAGCTTCTTGATCGATGGTCTTGTGTCTCTATCCAATCATGTGTATTATGTCAAAATGAAAGTTTTAATACAGGCAGGTTATGAATGCATGTACACTATTTTATAAATATTTGACTAGTTGGATGTTCTGATTGTGGTTGAAACCTCTTATTTTTGCGACATGCATGTCAGCGAACATGAGCCTTCTTGTCTGTGCAGGATGGGCTCCCTCAAGGGCTTAGCCTTTGTGACTCACTTTCTCCCTGTGCAGGATGGACTCCCTCAAGGGCTTAGCCTTTGTGACTCACTTTCTCTCTGTGCAGGATAGACTCCCTCAAGAGCTTAGCCTTTGTGACTCACTTTCTCTCTGTGCAGGATGGACTCCCTTAAGGGCTTAGCCTTTGTGACTCACTTTCTCGCTCAGAGGGATTACATGAGAGTCAAGACTCCGAGCTATATGGCACGAGCATATGTGGCCTTCAGGGTAAGGAGACGAGGGTTTTGACTAGGTTTTCAGAGTACATGTGTTTCCCCAAGACATGCCACTGCTGACGCTGCAAGCATTATAACTTATGGAGAGTCACCAACTTCCTTTCTCTGCATTAAGCTCATTCTGACATCTCTGAAAGGATCTCTTTCAAACTATGCATCAGGAGCGTTTGGGACCTGATGCGCAGATGACGTTTATCACTAGAACACTGGAAGGATTTGTTCGCGATGACCAGCGAGACGGAGTGGATGCACTGGAGGTGGCCAACAAGTCCGGCCTTGAGTACAAGTTTCAGGTGGAACGAGACAAACCATTGTTAAAATTTTGCGGTATTTCATCCTTGTCTGACAGCGTCCTTTCCTATAATGTTATTTGGTGCAGGAAGCTGAAGCTGCCTTCAAGCAGGCATGGTCCATTGCAAAACTGTTACGACCAGACGAAACACATGAGAGGATTGTTCTAGGTCTTGCGTGCGCTCTGTCAGCTTTGAACTAAACCGAGGAGGTAAGCAATTAGGTAGTGCTGTGCTCGGTTAACATCTTTGAATGGGGTTGCAAGCACATGTCCCTCCTTGAACTGCCCTCTTTAGGCGAAAGAGGTGCTCCGCTGGCAAGGCTTACGATGCAGCAGGCTATCCCAGGATCCTATCAACGCTGGTTAAAACCGTGAGTTGCAAAGTATATGGATAAAAGAGCAGGCACTCACAAAGAGGGATGCGAGACAGAGGAGGAGCTTATTGCCGTCGCAGGCCAATGGCATGCAGGTAACTCTGGCCACAGCTCAATGAGCGGACGTCTGACGACAGCTCCTCCCTCCTGCACAACAGCAAATGTAAATGGCAGTGATGGTGCTCTTAGTGCTAAGCAGCAACTGAATGCCTCTTGTCGATTGCAGCTGCCCCCTGTTGCAAAAGTGAATGGGCCAAAGCCTAAGGCCGAAATCCAAGAGCGTGTACTGCCTCTTTCGGCTCAGTCACCCTGGCAGGTTCAAATCAAGCCGGGGGTTGTGGGAGGCGGTGCATTGCCGGGCTCTTATCATCGATGGTACAACAAACGTGTGGACCAATTCATTGATGGTGGCCGCCGCAGGGCTGCTGCTGCAGTAGGAGAAGAGGAGGAGGATGACAACAGTGAGGACGATGGCTGACAGCAGTGACTGCTTCTCATGAGGATGATGGCTGACAGCAGTGACTGCTTCTCATGAGGATGATGGCTGACAGCAGTGACTGCTTCTCATCGCCCAACAGCCTGAGACTGCTGCCGCTGGTATTGGCTGGGCTGCCGTTGCTAAGCTGACTGGATGTAGTAGGAGTTGACATGTAAACCCTAAAACCTGTGACCCTGCCCTGAAGACTTCACGAATGGATGGTTTGACATCTGACGTGTGCCTCATCATGAGCTTCTGATAGGACATGCTGCTGCTTATGACAACCATGACAACCTCTTGCTATATCAACTATGACAGGGCTCGATTATGATTGGGCTAATTGGGCAAGACAATGCCTGTTGGATTATAAGTCTAGTACTTGTTCTGAGTTTTGCAGCCTGTAGTATAGTAAGAGGTGGCAGGCTGCTAGGTAGTAGAAAGAGTCGTTGATGAAAAGGAGAGGAATATAGGAAACTTAAGAGAAATCCTTAATATTTTATGTTCCATTTTCAAGAGTAGCCTTACTAAATTATTGATTTTGAGCTGAGTTTACATTTTCTTAGATTTACTTCAGATCAAAGCACAAGGAAGGATTTCTCTTGAATGGGTGTTTCATCTGCTTATTGATCATCGTTTTTTTGAACGGCAGTCTGGATTCATTCACTGTTTTGAGTTTGATTTTTAGTGAATGTACAATGAAAACTGTAACTTTGCGCTTTCTAGTGTGTCACCAACTGTGATGACGAGGCTATTGCAGACTTGCCTCACACATTCAGGAGTGATGTAATGCCGATGTATGATCCAAATCTAAAGCTCCCTTGGCAATCACTACAGGTGTCGTTCCCATGTTACTATTACAGTAATTACAGATTCCTGCTTGATTACATCATGATGCCCTTCACTTGACTGAACAATCATGATTGCTTGCCTGATAATTCTATTAGAGCAGCTTTCCTGATCAGATAGTGTGATTTAAATCATGATGATCGGAAAAATCTTACCCCCTTCATACAAAAATATGAAAGATGTAACGAAAGCGGCATCCATCAGCAGTAGAGAAGCATAAAGAGAGCATGTTGACCGTTATTATTACTTGGAGAGACCAGGTGAACGTCAGGCATAAATACCATACAAAGACCCTAATGTGCATAATAACAAGGACTAGGCAAGCACATAATTGGTCAGCAGTTGCAAGGTACCACCACACAGATTAATCACTCACAATACTCACAAAAGTTATTCATGTAGTGCTAGTAGTGCCAACTATGCCAACTCAGCATCTGCGCACAGCCTACTAGCAACTATTTCAAACAATGAAGAATCTCATCACGGAAACAAGTCTGCCGCCTTGTCTTCTTGTGTCCATAGCAGTACTAGGCAGTACATAGCAGTACTAGGTAAAGACTGCACATGTTTCAATGCAGCACATCGTTGTCATCTCAATCAGCCGGCCAATATCTACATTATCTACATCCAAAACATCATCTTTCCTCCACTACATTTAACAGATTTAATTCTCCAAGAAAAGTGTCAAGCCACAGGGCAACCAGAAAAACGCATATGCCTCCGCATTACTTGTTACTTGACTACTATACATAGTATAATATTAATGCTCAGTCTGTAATTTCATCGCATCCGCCATGGCAACCATCCTAACAGATGCAGATACCCCTCACATAA
Source organism: Chlamydomonas eustigma (assembly GCA_002335675.1). NCBI lineage: Eukaryota > Viridiplantae > Chlorophyta > Chlorophyceae > Chlamydomonadales > Chlamydomonadaceae > Chlamydomonas > Chlamydomonas eustigma. The sequence continues at coordinate 294,982 of BEGY01000055.1, read as the reverse complement.
TGCACATTCTTTTCAAATGTCCAGCAAAGCTTCAGTAGACAGATGTTCACTCTTCAGACAGATGTTCACTCTTCATGGCAGCCATGCTCCACCTGTCACTCTTCATGGCAGCCATGCTCCACCTGTCACTCTTCATGGCAGCCATGCTCCACCTGTCACTCCATATATCATGTCATTCACTCGTCCAACCACACCTTCAGTCACAACTGATGTCTCGTCACTCTTAGTTACGTTATTGCATGCTGATTAGTACCAGCGCGGCTATCACTGCTGCATTGCTGGATAGATCCCTCACTTATTCCAGCAATCATCATGAAGCTGAGGGCCGGTCATGAGTCACCACATCGAGGTAGGTGGCCACCCTGTTATTGAACCACTTGCGGTATGACACAGGCATCTTATCCTGTAGGGTCTTGCGCTGAGTCAGGCTGGACTTGTTCTCCTTGGCATGCATCTCCTTGACCGCCGCTGAAGGGTTTGCCAGAAGGGCACCAACAGCGAATGGGGCCCCTCCACCATCCTCCTCATTCTGATCACCCCTTGTACCTTTGGCACCTTTGATCTTCTGCAATACATTCCCAGCAGCCTTGACTCTTAGCTTCAACAGTTGCTCCTCTGCAGCGTCCCGCTCCTCCTCATAACCATCGTCATCACTGTCGCCTCCATGTTTATCCAGGTACTTAGCCACACGAGGCTTGATCCACCTGTGAGGGTGGCATATGGTACAATATGACCAGGAGCAGGGATGAGAGAGGCCCACAACTGCCTTGAGGGTAGTACTGGCCACTTGAGCAGTAGTACAAATTTGACAGGAAAACAAGGATGCAAGCCAGAGATAAAAGGCATGGAAGAGCTAAAAGAGCGGAAGAGACACTAAGGGCATTCAAGATGGGCAACATTTATAAACCCTAAACCCATGCATTATTGAGAGAGAGCTATAGACAAAGGAGGGAGACAGAAATAATGCCTGCTCCACAAAATATTTATAATGCTTGACATGCATTTCAGGAGCACCCAGGAAGCTCTTTGTGATGCAATGCTACAATGCTCAGGGAGATGCCTGGACAGACAGTGCGCGGTAGTTCGTTTCAACGCACCGTTTGTAAGATGAGGGCAGAGCAGCATCCAGCCCTTTCCTTGCCAGCCCAGCAGCTCTGAGGACCCCCTTAGCCTTCATTCATTTTTTAAGAAAACTAGTGTTTCAGGTTTAGGGTTTAGGGTTTACTGTTTCAGGTGAAGGTCGATGTATTGAAACAGGAGCATAAGTATTGTGATCAAAAACTTAGAAATTTGAACATGATGATGAACATTGCAACGTCTCAAGCAGAAGTGCACCTCCTCTACCTCCTCTATCCTCTCCAGGCCTACGAGGGATGACGCTAGCCCCATAACTATGTCATCATGACTGTCATGAGGTCGCAGAAGCTTGGCAATTGACCATGCCTGCTTGAATACTCCCACGGCCTCCTAATGAATGCAGAAGGTGATGGGTGAAAGGCACATGGCTGATCTGGAAATCATAAAGATGTAGGCAGGAGACTAATGGCTTGCCAAAAGCATTAGCAGCCTGCTAGTTATCAGCCCATCAAAAATTGTGCACCTAATAATGCCAAGCCTACTAACCAGAAAGACATCCCTCAAAACAATCAGGGTGTACCCTCAGTGAGGACGTCTAAAATATATACAAACCTGGAACTTGTCAGGGTCACCCGTAATGTCCGCCTCAGTGAGGACGTCTAAAATATACACAAACCTGGAACTTGTCAGGGTCACCCGTAATGTCTGCCTCAGTGAGGACATCGTACGCCAACGCCTGTTGTCTCCTAGCCACCATCTCTAACTGACCCTGTGTGGTTCGAGTCATCTCTGTATCAATGCCAAGCTTCTCCTGCAGATCAAGTAATGGCAGGATAATGAGCAGGGCCATAAAACAATGTAATACCTTGAAAATCAGACTGACAAAGACGATAGAAAGGGCAAGAATAAAGAGCTCTCTCAAAAGAATCTCATAAGCTTTATTAATAGCCATCTTTATTACCTTGAAAATACCATAAGCTTTGGTCGTCTTTATTACCTTGAAAATACCATAAGCTTTGGCCGTCTATATTACCTTGAAAAGCACGTAAGCCTTTGCCATGTACTGTGAAGACTTCTTGAACAGGTACTCCCGACCAGCCAGGTAGGTGGTGATGAAGGACAAGCTTTTGAGACCATCCAGTCTAGTGTGAAGAGAAGAGCAGGGAGTTCATAGTCAGAGAACAATGAATGAACCTGGTCCCTGACTAGACTCCAGAGATGAGCAATAATCAAGAAGAAATTTTAAAAGTTTGTCTAGTAGTAACACTTTCAAAGTATGATCCCAATATTGTAGCGGAATGATTCCCTGAACTATGACAAAACAGTCATCTCTGCATCAAACCTGTGCTGCTTGATGAGCATAGTGCCAGCGGTCACAATTTTGTTTTCTGAAGCATGCGCCTCATGGACGTTTCTCATCATGCGCTGAACATCTGCCAGCTTCCCACAGCACTCCAGGGTGCCCAAGTAGTGTGGACCATAAGACTTACTCCACACCTGATACATGGATGTTAATTCTGCCTCCGCTTCCTCTAACCTCCCCGCCTTGATAAGAACCTGTCACCAGCAAGACGCACGGTGTGTGTTGCAATCATGTAAATAACTAGAACTACTAACAGATGGAATTCTAATATTTAAAACAAATAAGTACAATTACAATAAATTCTTTTACATCTGGACCTAATGCATGGCCTGCCGCAATCTTGAGTGCAAGCTCCTGAAGACTGCAAGCTCCTCATATACTAATGCAAGCCCTTGATCTACCTCTATGTTCAAGCTCCTGAAGACTGCAAGCTCCTCATATACTAATGCAAGCCCTTGATCTACCTCTATGTTTAAGCTCCTTGTCTGAAGTGTGAGAGGATGATCCAAACCCAGGCGATCTTTGCGGATGTCCAAGGCCTTGTGCAAGAGTCTAAATGCATCGACGTCGGCGCCTTCGTCAAAGCGTGTGTTGAATCTGGAGAGGTTGTAGGGGGGAGGGGGGCATGAGATCATGAAAGCCCCTTACAACGTACTTGATTCTAACTCGCAGCTTAGTGGTAATTTAAAGAGATAAAGTCCTCCTTTTATTGTGTCCCTTCAAAAAGTATCATACAAATAAGTCAACAGGTAGTTTCTTCAAGTCTGAAACAGAAACTCTGGCAGTTTCTGCTTGGTATTATGCTTGCTGTATTAGAAATTGAAAGTAATTATTACAAGCTTACTGGCAAATGGATAGCATATGGTACAAAGCAGCGGATTTGAGCCCTTCAGGACCCTCTGCTCGGACAGCCAGAGGCAAGGCCTCGTTGGCACGCTCTTCACCCTCTTCATACAGTTGCTGCACGTTGGGTAGTACACAGAATGAGAAAATATGTCTGCTTTACATATCATTTTTTCAAGCATATCAACATAATGAAAGGAGGAAATGCAATTGGGAATTGGGACAATGTCTGATTTTCCTCAGCTACAGACCTTCATGATGATGATCACTTTCACCTCAGCTACAAACCTGCATGATGATGATCAATTTTACCTCAGCTACTACCTGCATGATGCTGATGGACACCATTTGGATGTGGCCAGACACTTGGACCTGGAGCTTATGAGCAATTTGTGCTGATAATGATGAAGAGTGCACCTCTTGCTTCTCCATCATCTTCCGACACAACATTTCTGCCTGTGTACCATGAAGGGTTTATAATGGGGGCGGGGTTTATAATGGAGGGTTTATAAGGGGGTTCGCCATGAAGGGTTTATAATGGGAGCGGGGTAGAATTACATGCACAGACTCTTTTAGACTAGCAACATTTATTCGCCAGAGATGCATATCATGCAAGTGGCATGGTTGAGGCACAGAACATAACAACAGCCTGTACATCATTCGAGTCTTGAGGAACATGCATGTGGCGTGGATGAGGCACAGAACGTAACAACAGCCTGTACATCATTTGAGTCTTGAGGAACATGCATGTGGCGTGGTTGAGGCACAGAACATAACAACAGCCTGTACATCATTCGAGTCTTGAGTAACATGCATGTGGCGTGGTTGAGGCACAGAATATAACAACAGCCTGTACATCATTTGAGTCTTGAGGAACATGCATGTGGCGTGGTTGAGGCACAGAACATAACAACAGCCTGTACATCATCAGTGAAGTATGTAGGCACATGTTTGCAGCGGTAGCAGCGGGGTTGGGGCACAAAGCAGTACATTAACATCATTAACGTCTTGACGCAATAGCAGCTTTGGTAGAATTTCTCACTTTGGTACATTACTTTGGTACAGTGCCGCTTTGACTCAGCTGCTAAGGCATCTACCAGCTCTTCAGTCCCTTCATATTCCTTACCTTGCTATATTGCTTTGACTCAGCTAAAGCGTCTACCAGCTCTGCAGTACCTCCATATTTCTTACCTTGGTATATTGCTTTGACTCAGCTAAAGCGTCTACCAGCTCTTCAGTCCCTTCAGATTTCTTACCTTGGTATATTGCTTTGACTCAGCTAAAGCGTCTACCAGCTCTGCAGTACCTCCATATTTCATGTCACTGTCAAAGTGAGACGCAGTATGGCTTACAGCTACAAATGTCTGCAACACAACAGGAGCCAGTCCTTACAGCCCTTACACGGCCTACAGCTACAAATGTTAGTAATAACAAATGGCAAAAGCACTATCTCATAGTGAAGTAGCTCATGAATTGTAATTGAATTTGCATTCGTAGAACATGCTGCGTGTCATAATAATAATAATAAAACGCCAAAGCGTAGCTTGACGTAGAGGACAGAAGAACTCTGCATCACCGTTATATTGCTACCGTTCCAACTCATCACAAGTTCACACATTCGCAACGCATAGTAATACTTGGTTTTAAACTGAACATAAGAGTTAAGGCAAGTACTCATTTGATATAGCATCCCTACCTGCAAATTAAATTCGGCCATGTTGACAAGTCCCTTCTCCCTCGCGACAGCTGCTAAATTAAGATAATAGGACGCCTCATCAGCGGGGTGTAGCTCCTTTCGCACCTGTGGGATTTACCGCTGCTATGATTCAGGATCAGACATAATGTGGGACAAAAAAAGTGCCATAGATAAGGGCTAGGGTTTAGGGTTTTACGCTCGTAGGACTATCATCAGATGTTGGGCAGCAGGTCCTTATTAATACAAATTCAGGTCCTGTTGATGAATTCTTCAATGAAATAATCGTTTGAGGACAGCACCTTATCCATTTGGACCTTGACTTGGCGAAGAACCTCCTCAGCTTCAGTGAACCTGCCTTCCAGGAAAAGAAAGAGTGCGTGCACCCCACCAGCATTGAAATAACCTCTCGGGTTGGTCACTGTGTTGATCATTTGTTCAGATCGAACCACTTCTCTCCTAGCCCCTGCTAACAGAGCCTCCTGCAGTGACGTGCATCATTGAGAAAGCCATTAGCATTGCAAGCAGTCAAGTCAGAAAAAAGCAGCCTAAGTGAAGATGAGTAGGCACACTCAATTCTACGACTAGTACTCACACGTTATATAGGATATGGGATAGGTGATGAGCAGGTATTATGATTCCAGAAGCATCATGGCTGTTATAAGAAAACTCTCATTTAGTATGCTTTCAAGAACCTAGTGACAACAATTCTAACCTGCATCCTCCTAATATACTAGTGACGGGCTAGAAGGGCTGAGACTTCTCTGTAGTCCCCTGCACAGTCATCAAGGATGAGCCTCCCATTAATAACATTGCACTCACCTTGATCCTCTTACTGACTTGAAGCCAGTCTCCCATTAATAATGCACTCACCTTGATCCTCTTACTGACTTGAAGCCAGTCTCCCATTACTCCCATTAATAATGCACTCACCTTGATCCTCTTACTGACTTGAAGCCAGTCTCCATCCCTCTGAAGCTCTCTCAACACCATATCACGACTTGACTGCACAGAGGTAGCAGGGCGGAGAGTTACTATCCTCCATTTGTCAACAGCACACAAAGGCAGGGAGTAAATACTATCCATTGAACAGCAGATGAGGCATGCATGCCCACTCAGCGGTCATCATCACTCATCAGAGCTATCAGATGAGCGCTCATTATCGCTCAGCAGAGCTATCAGCAGCAGGCTCAGTAGCTGGACTCATTGATGCATAATGTAAGAAGTCGATATAAATGTCATAGCATCGTGTGTACTTAGATGAATTGTTCTACACTTCCACCAACACATGGCCATTTATTACATGGCTGCGGGCCTTGGAGTTGTTGAAGTCCATAGTCACATAAGTGTGAATCAGTTATTACTTACCTGGCTGCGGGCCTTGGAGTTGTTGTAGTCCATAGTCACATAAGTGTGAATCAGTTATTACTTACCTGGCTGCGGGCCTTGGAGTTGTTGAAGTCCATAGTCACATAAGTGTGAATCAGTTATTACTTACCTGGCTGCGGGCCTTGGAGTTGTTGAAGTCCATAGTCACATAAGTGTGAATCAGTTATTACTTACCTGGCTGCGGGCCTTGGAGTTGTTGAAGTCCATAGTAACATAAGTGTGAATCAGTTATTACTTACCTGGCTGCGGGCCTTGGAGTTGTTGAAGTCCATAGTCACATAAGTGTGAATCAAGTCCTTCCAACACCAGCTGACGGGGAGGATCAGTAAGCGGCGGTGCTCTGACAGGGATGCAATCCACAACTCAAATAAGACCCAGCTGCGTCTGAAGGCAATGCCATGCCGGTCTAGTAGGAAAATGACCTAGTAGCGGTAGTGGCGGTAGGGACATGATGTGAGTTGAGAGATAATGAGCAGAGCTTAACATTCAGTAGTACCTACTTGTCAGATTCACGTATGAAAAGCAGACAGGAGTTCACAGTCATGGCTTATTATGCTGAGGGATGTAGATTTGAAATTGTAACGAGGTAATGAAAGGATGGTAAGAGTTTTCAGTTGGCAGTTCAGGCAGTTGATCAGCAAGCGACAAATATGTTTAGCTCACAGAGTATGACAGCTGTAATATACAATGCAGAATGTTCAGATATTATGGAGACTGCTTTAAAAGCGTCTGAGCAAATGAAGCCACGAGAGCAAGACACGTCGCAACTGTTGCAGATTGTGTCGCAAGGTAGTGCAGCGAAAGTGGGGTTTAGGGTTTGATACAGATCTGATATTTACTGCTAGCGCTTCATGATGAATAAAGTCATTGGAACAACAATCGGTAAGGATGCTTTCTTGGTTGTTTACAGATCAGGGCCTTATTCACAATGCCAATGCCACCCTGGCATCGTGGCGGAATAGGTCATACAACTACATGCTGACTCATCATCAACGACATCTCCCCATCTCCTCACCTTTGCAGCATCTGTAAGGATCTGTCTCACAGCATCAAGATCCTCTTCAGAGGCTTCACGATGCAGGTTCACGCAGAAAATGTTCATCCAGATGACCACTTCTGACAACGCCTTCTTACTGCTGTTCTCAAAGTGGTGCAACAGTGTCCGTGCCACATCCCTCAGGGGGGTCTTGCTGCAGTACACGATGTACGCATCAGGAGCACCGGTCACCTTCACATCTAGGAGGTCAAGGTAGCGGCAACGAAGCTGAGAGGTCTTGGGAACAATGACCCTGTCAACACATCCCATCAACACAGGCCTTAAATATGATGAGAATTTATCAGGCTGCAAAGATGATGAGGTAGGTTGAAAAAAATAGAAGCAGGCAGGGCTAACATCTGAGCTGTTTGGCTACCCTGTTGACTTCTGTTTCACAATGGTTATACAGTTGGAACACTGCCATTATTACAATGGTTGTTCAGTTGATGGAATACTGCCATCACAATTGTTGTTTATTAGTTGGAGCATTTGGAACAATTGATCAACTTGTGCACAGTATACAGGATGTCCACAATACCATACCACGGCCTTAACACCTCGACATTGATTCCTTACCACATTTTGTACATGAAATTGCTTTCAATCGTACCTAATGGTCTTGGTAATAACATACCGGCTTAACCTTGTAATCATGTACCTAAGAGGGCGATTAATGGGCACAGGATCAGCCACATGGCCATCAGTGGACTGATCACCTTGAGACAACATCACCCACAGTTGTTCCCTCAGGCACCCCTTTGGCTAGTCTTAGCAGCTCTGTGAGTCGAACACCTTTCCCGCTGACCTGCAACCGCAAGAAACAGCAGCAGGGGAGCGATGACAACAGAGTATTGGAGCCTCTTGGAGGATTTAGACGCTCCAAATAAGCTGATTCATCTGTAGCAAGTTAGTATACTACTGAACTCTTCATAAAGCAAAGGATGTTTGATTCAATCATGATCCAAGATGATGCATTCTATGATTCAATCATGATACAAGAAGGTGTTTGGTTCAAAGGCTCGTACAGTATTTTGATTTAACCTTCAAAATTTAAGTAACTTTTGAGTTCAAGCACAGTAGCAGTCTCCATACACTCATCATGGGCACTGTCTCACCTCCATTATTGTATCAACTCAATGTTGAATTACCTGAAACACAGTAGCAGTCTCCATTCGCTCTTGAGCACTCTCTAGTGCAGCTTTGGCATTCTCCATCACCTTCTTAGAGCGTCCCATGCCCATGAAAGAGGCCATCTTGAGCAGTTGATCCTCTGTTCAATAAAAATGAGGAACTTACAAGATTCAGGAAATATGGATACTGGCGGTTGGGGAAGTTACATAAATTTTAATACCTAGTAAGGCATATTCTGACATGCCAATTATGCTGCTGGTCTCGACACAGCTTCGTCCTTTAAGTACTATGTCAAGGTGGGAGTAACATATGCCGTGTTAATTAATCTAATTGGTTTTGTATTCACTGAATGCAGCCTAATAATGAGAGGACCCACTTCCCACTGAGTCATCAGCCGTAGTATGTAGGACTATGCATGAGACAAGACATGAACAGATGCATGAGACAAGACATGAACAGATGCATGAGACAAGACATGAACAGACGCATGAGACAAGACATGAACAGACGCATGAGACAAGACATGGACAGATGCATGAGACAAGACATGGACAGATGCATGAGACAAGACATGAACAGATGCATGAGACAAGACATGAAAAGATGCATGAGACAAGACATGAACAGACGCATGAGACAAGACATGAACAGATGCATGAGACAAGACATGAACAGATGCATGAGACAAGACATGAAAAGATGCATGAGACAAGACATGAACAGACGCATGAGACAAGACATGAATAGATGCATGACAAATCACATTCCTATAGCACCTCTGGGCAAGTAAGAGCCGCGATTGTGCTTCAGGGGAACACCTCCAGGCCCAATCTTGGACTGCTTGATACGGTCCAAATCAGGTTTCTCATGCGGTAGATGGTGGTCTCGGAGATTTGAGGAGGAGCGGCTGAGTGACAGGTCCCGTTTGATGCTGGCGATACTGGACATGCGCATGAACTCTCCCCCATTCATGTTGGAAGCTGCTCTAGAGAGATCATCAATAACAGCAGAGTTCTCCTCGACTGCCTACACAGGTCATAGGACAGCTTGTGTGTATCGAATCATGACAATTATGGAGTTGACGGTAAGGTCAGAATGTAAGAGATAGAAGCAAGAGCTCACCATCCTCACGGATTTTATCCTCGACATGGGTTGGCCTGTAGCAGTCTTCAGACTCTTCTTTATGGCCTGTGGCAATGCTGGAAGACTGACAGACAACTTGCCGTCTGCCTTTTTGGCATGGTTTAATGTTGCATCCTGCATGTAAAAGACTCCCATATACTTGCGGGTTTATAAGAATCTCACTAGCCTAACTCATCAACATCTCGCACAGTACTTCAAAAATGCTTTACAGCACTAACATTTTTCTTTTTTCTCTCCATCCGTGCGCCTTGGTTTTTAAGAAACGGCAAGAAAGTATTCTGAATATCTTCAGCCATTTGACGTGATGAAGTCGTAACAACGTCACATTTGCAATTTGCAAATGATGTAAGCGACTTGCGTGCACGACAATGCCTGCCTGATATTAACAACTTAAAAATCGCGAAAGAGAAGACGGTAAAGATGCTCATTTTCTGCTTGTACATGCTTTGCCGTACAAACAATACTTCGATGTAGCCAAGCTTGAAATGGTATTTTTCAGTAACGGTGAGGCAGAGTTCTTCTGTCCTCTAAGTCCAGCTACGCTTCGGCCTTTTTTTATTATTATTCTTCAGTACTTTTTGATTGGACCGAGACATAATATTTCACATTTATAGGTCAGTTCGTGCTTAAAGAGCATGCTATCAAATCAGGTTGCAAAAATCAGCGTAATCTAATGATGCTGTTTAGCTGTGATAACACTGAAGAAAGCATCCCAGAGCTGTTTGAATGCCTCTGGACATGTAGCGCCTATTGAAACTTGAATGCTATAAACATGAAGCAGCACGTGAGTATGCTGACATTGGATCTGCAGCAAATAATCATAGTTTTTTACAAATTAGAATTAAGGTGCTTGAATTGAAACTGATCAGAAATGAGTAGTAATACGTTGCAGGCTATGCATGATATGATCCATCGAAAATATCATACTAATTTTTGTCCAGCAGAAGTCGTAGTACAAGTGATCAATCAACAGCCAAGAATGTCCATGCAACTTGACTGGAGAATTCACCCTAACAATGATTCAAAGTGGGTTAGAATAAAGCATGATCAATAAGATCCTAATCACAGTAGTCCTTTGGAAAAAGCTGATGCTGCCTCCATAACGTGTTTTAAAACAACAGCTCTACATGCAGATTGAATAAACTAAAGAAAACTTGCTGAGAGGGCACTAAGAGGTTTTAAAGCATTATAAATCAAGACAATGACATTATGCCCCATTTCACGATCCAATGCGCTTGATACACAAAAATGATGTAGAACGACAGATCTGAGAAGACCAGGCAGAAGCTCAATAATTCCTGATTGTATAATCTGTTAAATGGTTTCATCTCCAGAAACAGAGGTATCTTGTAGTTCAACCCCCACACTTACCGCTGTTCCAACATGATGTTTCAGAAAACTACAATGCAATTTGATTGTTACCCTCTTACATGCTAAATCAATGTGAAACCTCTAGTGCCTTTAATGCTGTATCATGACATGAGTCCACACCTGATGATTCATACTATGTTCATACCATGCTCATGCCATGTTTACACAACAACATAGCTAGACTGTTAACCTCTGCCATAGTTTCCATGCCCTCATGGCATGACACAAGGTTACCAAGATCAGCCTAGTCATTGACTTTGTTACTCAGAGTCATGAAACGACTAGATTGCAGGATGTTGTAGCTACCGGTGTGTTGAAAGCGGCACTACCTGTTAGGGACAGCGGCGAACAAGCAAATGTGAGTCTTGAAGAGTTGCTTTTTTGTGAGTCTTGAAGTTACTAGGAACACAACTCTAAGGCACTACTCAACCTCCACTCAAACCCCAACCTGCTGCTTCCCTCCTGCCCTCTGGGCCTGCATAAATTTATCCACCCTTTTGTTGTACCACCTGTGGTACGACTTGGGGAGAGACTTTTCCCCACCGCCACCTACACTACTCGCAGCACTACAAGGTAAGCCCTTACCCTGCTTCGTCCTACCCCTCATTGAAACCACTGACTTCGAGCTATTTGACCTGCTGAGGGAGCTGCTGCCTGTTTGTCCACCCTCCAGATCAGCCCCACTCATCACAGACTGTCCAGGCTGTACTTTGGGACCTGACTCTCCTGCTTGTTACCCTTCACTGCTGTACATGCCGCAATCCTCCTCCTCCCTCCCATCCATATACTTGGCTACACGAGGTTTCAACCATCGATGGTATGAACCAGGAAGTGCTTCCTGCATGCTCTTCTTGGCCAGTCCAGCAGCTCTGAGAACATCCTTTGCCTGATCAATTACATGCCACCCAAACTTTATTTTAGGGGACATGAAGAACGAGGGCAGTCACTATCTGTCAGTGCAGTATAATGAGCAAGCCAAGACAACACACATAACTGTAGAAGCATCAACAGAACCATAAGGCACACCTCATATATCTTCCCTAGTCCAGAGATTGCACATGCTAAACCCAGGATAATCGTCTCATGGCTCTTGTTGGGTTGCAACAGCTTTGTGACAGACCACACATGCTTCAGGAGTGTCTCTGCTTCCTGCAATGGCATGCACCACATCTCTGTCAGAAGTATTTTTGTTAATTGCTAGTGGTTGAGCAATGAAAACATATTCACTTTACACAGTACGACGCCCTTCAGTACTTTCCTTTCCCAACGAATGTCTCCATGACGAAGCACAATTGTGAAAATGAGCATCAGACTTCTTGATGGCTCATATATACCACAAATAGGTCTGGGAGTTTACAAATCGAAAGCTGGATCCGAGACTGTCCAATCAGTCCTGAACGCGTTAAAGGTGCTTCATGTTGTTACTCATGAAGCAACAATCGTAATGATGCCAAGATTTTAAATTCATGTCTCGAGGAGCAACGCTGTTGCTGCCAGTAGTAATTCTGATAAATATGTTGTGAAGGTGTCCTAATAGATATCACCCTGATAACGGAACGGACAACAATTGCATTCATGTACATACTCACACTGTTTGGCATACTATTGCAATTCCAGGTGGGCTATCGCCACATTGACACAGCTCAGGTGTATGGCAATGAGGCTGATGTCGGTTTAGCTTGTAAACAATCTGGAATCCCTAGATCTCAGATTTATGTAACAACCAAACTATGGAGCAGTCAATGGGGGTATGACAGGGCGACTGCAGCAATCAAAAGTAGTCTCACTCGCCTGGGTTTAGATTACGTAAGAACGACAAGGGTTGCGCCTGCTGTGGGTTAGGTATGATGCTATGAGGAGTTGATGCACCTTTCTGCTTACCTTCCGACAGGTTGATTTGATGCTCTTACACCATCCTGCTGATCCCAACCTGAGGGCTGAGACATGGAGAGCCCTGGAAGATTCTAAGGATCAGGTGAGATATGGAGAGCTTTAGAAGATGCTAAGGATCAGGTGAGATATGGAGAGCCCTGGAAGATGCTAAGGATCAGGTGAGATATGGAGAGCCCTGGAAGATGCTAAGGATCAGGTGAGATATGGAGAGCTTTAGAAGATGCTAAGGATCAGGTGAGATATGGAGAGCTTTTGAAGATGCTAAGGATCAGGTGAGATATGGAGAGCTTTAGAAGATGCTAAGGATCAGGTGAGATATGGAGAGCTTTAGAAGATGCTAAGGATCAGGTGAGATATGGAGAGCTTTAGAAGATGCTAAGGATCAGGTGAGATATGGAGAGCTTTAGAAGATGCTAAGGATCAGGTGAGATATGGAGAGCTTTAGAAGATGCTAAGGATCAGGTGAGAGCTTGAGCTTCGGGACGATAACTTGATGCGATGAAGTGTTGAGTAAAATTGAACTCTTACACTTCAGTTTACTTACAGTTTGGAATGTCATCATGTTTGTCATGTGGCTCCTGTTGCATGAATGTATCTCTTTAATATCATCAACATGGACTGCACCTGGTCTGATTATGAGAGTTGTGTATTTCATGTCGTCATCTTGGATTCAGGGTCTATTAAAGAGTATCGGTGTAAGTAACTTCTCAGAGGCACACATTGAGAAGCTGCTCTTGACAGCTAAGCACAAGCCTGTGGTGAACCAGATTGAGATCCACCCCTTCCTACAGGTAGGGCTGACAACAGCTGTGCAGTACATAGAGCCTTTACTACTGATCAAGTCTGTAGAATATCAGTGATTATACGATTTAAGCCTATCGTGTTGTATGGCAGTTGTATCAGTTTTGGTACATGAAAGTTGCATCTGTCCAACTCTTAGTGGAGCCTCTTCGGTCAAGACATGATGTATTACAATTGCAAATAACAACTTAAACCCTAAACCCTAAACCGTGCGCTTCATGCAGAGGAGGGCTCTAGTGAAGTACTGTCAGAAGCAAGGAATTTCTTTGCAGGTGAAAGGATTAATCAGATGGCATGGTTTTGACAATTATAGATGTTGTAGATCTACTTAATCTTCTTGATTTTTACAAACATTTCTGCCATCCACGTTAACAATCTAAATACTTGATGATACAACAGGATGATACATGTCCTCTACTATCAGGCCTACTCACCACTGACGAGAGGGATCCGATTGAATGATGCAAGCTTGAAATTCTTGGCAGATAAAAAGGGCATAACTACTGCACAACTCCTTATCAGGTGTGTGACCTCAATTTGAATGCTATTTCAGAAACTATTTAATCATGTGGTTAGAGATCAAGCCTGCAGAGGTCATACAAAACTAACAATATAAACCTGCTCAAACCACTGTAAATTGAGAGCTTCGCCATGTGTTGATTCATGCTCACAGATGGACCATACAGAAAGGGTACATCACTCTTCCAAAGTCAGTGAATGCAGAACGACAGTTTCAGAATTTCAATGTAACGAGTTTTGAGCTTAGTTCTGAGGAAATGGACAGTCTGGATGACCTGGAGGAAGGCTGGGTAAGCGGCTGGGATCCTGTCGCCAACGATCCTGTTTAGTACCTGAAATTCTCCGGAACCAAGTGGAGCTTATTTTTGTGACCTCGCATCTTCAATTAAATAGTAAATTAAACAAATATCTAGCATGGTAGACAGTTCTAATCCAGCACTCACTCCTAAGGAATTTCCAGAGATCGTCTATTTGATGTGGCAATCGTTTCTTTCATCCTGGCCAGCTAGTGTAGCTGCCATATTATTACTGGTTGCAGTCCAAACGACTTTATGGTGGATATCGCGAGTTCCAGCTTTCTTAAAGCAAGACCAGTATCAACCACTTAAACTCAGAACCAAGAAACTTCTCAACCACAACACCGTACTTTTGCGTTTTGACTTAAACAGTAAGACTCAGAGGTTAGGCTTGCCCATTGGCCAGCACATCAGCTTCATGGCCAAAGATGGAGATGGAAAGGATGTTTACAGATCTTACACTCCCATATCTGACAACAGCCTGCTCGGGAGAGTAGATTTCTTGATAAAGCTATATCCACAGGTATGCGCTTACAAACACAGCACATCTTTGACACTTGAGAGAAAGCAAATAACCCCCAATTTTATGATCATACCATGATGTGTAACGCATACATGCTCAAGTAATGATTATACACCCTGTTGTGGAGACAAATTTCGAGACAAATTATTTCTTCAATGCTCATTTGAAACTTTCAGGCCACATACAGAGCCACATACAGAGGCCCTCGGCGTGTTTTCTGGCTTACCTTGATTTGTCTGTTCATGTCATAGAATGTGCTGTAGTCATATACACATGAACTAGACTAGATCCATGATGCACTCTTGTGTCCTCCACACAGGGGAAGATGTCTCAAGTCATCGCCGCACTGCAGGAAGGGCAGACCATGATGATGAAGGGTCCTAAGGGACAATTGTCTTACAAACCAAACATGAAGAAGAAAATAGGTGAGGGTTTGCAACATGGCCGGTAAGCTTCAGGATGTTCATGAGACAAGCAGCTGATTAGGTTGGATCATCAGCAGGTATTAACAGCCTGTCTTGACCCCTATAACTGAAATGCAACTGATTAGGTTGGATCATCAGCAGGTATTAACAGCCTGTCTTGACCCCTATAACTGAAATGCAACTGATTAGGTTGGATCATCAGCAGGTATTAACAGCCTGTCTTGACCCCTATAACTGAAATGCAACTGATTAGGTTGGATCATCAGCAGGTATTAACAGCCTGTCTTGACCCCTATAACTGAAATGCAACCAATGTGTCATGTCATGCAGGCATGTTAGCGGGGGGGTCTGGGATCACACCCATGTACCAGGTCATGAATGCCATTTTGAAGAACCCTAAGGACACAACTGAGGTACTTCATCATCCCACTCATCAAACTTTTGTAGATTATCGGTATTCGCACTGCAATGTTTTTTTGCACACTGCTTTTTAATGACTCCTGCAGTGTTTCCTGACCTGAATTTTCAATAATTGGTATTTCACACCATTTTCCCCACTTTCATCATTTTGTCCATGCATTCTTTCTGAGACCTTCAAACATCGTGAAATATGGCTGGCCTGAAAGCTACATCAATGCGGAGTCTCCTAATATGTGGCTCAATAAATACTCATTGTTATAGTTTCTCCTCAACTTTATTGCAGGTGTCTCTTGTTTTTGGAAATGTGACAGAGGAGGACATTTTATTACGGATGGAGCTTGATAGCTTAGCAGAGAAGCATCCCAACAGGCTGAAGGTATAAGGAGTAGTGAATTCCTAGAGAGACTCTCAAGGATAGTGCTATGGGGAAGAGGTCTCAAGGATGGTGATATGGGGAAGAGGTCTCAAGGATGGTGATATGGGGAAGAGGTCTCAAGGATGGTGATATGGGGAAGGGGTCTCAAGGATAGTGCTATGGGGAAGGGATCTCTTGATTAATGGTGTCTGCTAATGAATGGCTTGCTAGATAAATGTGCTGAGTTTGAGATCATCCTTATGCATCAGTCAGCTGCAGGGCTGAAGCAGCTGCTTCATAGTTACTGTGTACATGCCAAGTCACTTTTCCATACTTTTCCAATTTAGGTGACAATGCATGTCCACACTTTTCCTGTTGAGGTGACATTCCATGTCCGCCTTTCGCACTCGCGCTTTCGTCATAATTCCTTATGGCTCCGCTGAAGCCTGTGTACATCAACTGACCAGCATCCTGATTACTTTGAAGGTGCATTATATCTTGGACAAGCCACCTGAGTCTTGGACAGGGGGCTCCGGATACATAACTCAGGTGACAAGTGCATTGTTCACACAATATGTTGTACAGGGGGGACTCTTTTATTTAGTAATTAAGTGATTCTTGTCTCACTGAGTGTCGAGGTGAAACCCCATGTTTTCTGTCTGTTTCTATTTTAGTGTGCTCCCACATTTGCAGGCGGTAGTGGAACAACATCTGCCTCCACCTAGTCCTCAGACTTTGATTCTGAGATGTGGCCCCACACCCATGATGGAGGCCATGAAGAAAGTGTTGACCTCCTCAGGATACAGTGAGGATCAGCAGTTCCAGTTCTGAAGTAGGCAGGGGTCCATTCACTTACTTCTAGATCATGTATTCAACCATTTCTGGAATGTATTAACTGTGGATCAATTCTTCAAAGGTCTGAATGAGTATCCTGAATGAGAAGCACGGCCTGCTTGTTCGCAGTGAGAAGTACCCACCCAATCTCCTCCAGAAAACATCGCCAATATATTCAATATTAGATGATTGACGACTTTGATTTGATGATTTTCAACAAATATATGTTTAAAATAGGTAGTCGTTGAAGCTGAAGTATCAATGCTGACAAGCCGTACTACCGAAATTAAGAAGTCACGTCAATTTGTATTTATAGGCACGCGCACTATTTTCTTTTAGACAGCTATGCCTACTGATATCACAACAGTTTTCTGTAAACGCTCGTTGCTCCAATGTCCTTGATTGCGTGATTCTTTCCCATTAAAATGACTGAACCTGATATGATTCACGCCATCACAGGTTGGAATAGAACAAGAGGCTATGCTTGCAATATCCCCGAATGTCATGACTCAATTCTTTCAGCGTCATTGACTTACTTGCCAGTCAGTTCTGCTCTTATATATATGATGACATGATATCCTGTTGCGCAGCTTCAACTGGGATTGTTGTCGGTCATCCCATTTTCATCACCGATGGGGAACAACGCACAATATGCGTATCTTCCACGCTGCCACCTGCAATGCAACGCTCAAGCACCTGGTGCGTTTATACATGCTTGATTGAATGACTGATCCAAGCCTTCTGGATCGTCCATATGTTGGGATGAGCATACCTGTTTGCCATAAATGCATAATAACATAGTCCATCAGTTATGCTTCCAACTGTTGAGACTACATTTTTAAGGCTATGAACACAAAGCTGTCTGCTTCTCTAGACTTCAGCCTTCTTCTAGTTGATACTCCAACTTCATAGTGCGTAGTGAATCTGGACTCCACTCATAAAAAATCTTACATGTTTAGGGCATGATGCGTTCCCCAAGATTAAAATGCTCTCAGATAACTTGAATGTTTTCGCTGCAACTCCTGCAGTAGAGCTATGAACATGTTAGCATCATGTGATGTTCATGGCTCTTCGCAGGAAGCTAGAGGATTTTGACCTACACAAAGAGCTGTACCGCGGGAAAAGCTCTCTGCTGTACATGGCAACAGAGAAGAAGTCCGGGATGCAGATTGCTCTGAAACTGTACCGCAAGAAGAAGCTCAGTACACTCAACAGGTATAAATAGCCATGAGGATGACAGAGGTTATTTATGTATTGTACAGTGGCATCTGTCATCCTTATGACATGAAAGTCCCAGAGTTAGAACAGTGTAGTGATGGTACGTCAGCTTAAATTCAAATGCTGTTGCATCTTGGTTCAACTCATGACTCGCATTTCATTAATATTGCCTTATGACCTTGTCATGAGTCCTTCGCCGGCTAGGTACCAAGTTGAGCGTGAGATCCGGATACACATAAATATGGAGCATGAGAACATCATTCGGCTGTATGCAGCTTTCGAGGATGAGAAGAATGTTTACATGGTGCAAGAATTTGCAGGGTGAGCAGAAGACTGTTTACATGGTGCATGAATTTGCAGGGTGAGCAGAAGAATGTTTACATGGTGCATGAATTTGCAGGGTGAGCAGAATAATGTTTACATGGTGCAAGAATTTGCTGTGTACTCTTATGTGTGTGTACAGTTTTCAAGTATGAGCTTTGGTTATTCTTATTTCTCTTACAAGCAGCAAATATAGTAATGCTTGATACTCTGATAGCTGGGTGAGTATTGCCTTAGAGAAGAGAGTATGTGTATTGCCTTTGAGAATATGTGTACTGCCTTTGAGAGTATGTGTACTGCCTTTGAGAATATGTGTAGCTTCAGGTCAACTAGGCTCATGTCCATTGCAGGGGTGGGGACCTGTTTGAGAATATGTGTACTGCCTTTGAGAGTATGTGTACTGCCTTTGAGAGTATGTGTATTGCCTTTGAGAATATGTGTAGCTTCAGGTCAACTGGGCGCATGTCCATTGCAGGGGTGGGGACCTGTTTGAGAATATGTGTACTGCCTTTGAGAATATGTGTACTGCCTTTGCAGGGGTGGGGACCTGTTTGAGGATTTGAAAAGAAATGGTGGGCAAGTGAAGGAACGCCAGGCTGTGAAAGGAGTGATTCAACCCTTCCTGAGCTCTCTCGTGTACATGCACAGCAAGGTGGATAGGTCGCTGGCTACTGCTCCCTTTTCAACTGTATTGAGCTACTGCCCCCCTCTTCAACTGTATTGAGCTACTGCCCCCCTCTTCAACTGTTTTGAGCTACTGCAAATTGCATTCTGTATAAAGATATAGAGTTTTTTCATTCTGATCATGTTTGTCTACATTCAAAGCCTTGATGATGATGAGAGCAGCTCCTGTGTTGAATATCAAAGAGAAATTACCATGAGCATACATGCTTGCAAGCATATCTGTAAGCAAAGTTATCACCACAGTTTTTTTCTAATCAGACGATCATTCATCGAGACATTAAGCCAGAGAATATCCTGCTCTCAAGCTCAAAGGTAATGAGGGGTGAAAAGCTGGTGGGGTGGAGACTATCATGATGAAGATCGGCAGTACCTGCAGAACTACTGGCTGTAGTCTACAGTATTGATAATCAATCAGATAGCAAGCATGTCCTGATTCAGTGCTTTAACTGCTTTTTATTTGCATAATTATCATATCATGATCCTCCTGGTCACTCTTTTCATCACAGCTGCGGCCCTATTGTCTTCATCACTGTAGGTCATAAAGGTTGCAGACTTTGGTCTGTCCATTGACTGTAGCCTAGAAAGACCTGTGACAAGGGCTGGTACACTGGATTACATGGTGAGGTGGATTGTTGATGATGTCGTAGTAAGCAACATCTACATTGGCTGCATGAGCTGCATAGATCCCTGCATGAGCTGCATAGACCCCTGCATGGGTTACATGAGCTTCATAGACCCCTGCATGGGCTTCATAGACCCCTGCATGAGCTGCATAGACCCCTGCATGGGCTGCATGGGCTTCATAGTCCCCTGCATGGGCTTCATAGACCCCTGCATGAGCTGCATAGACCCCTGCATGGGTTACATGAGCTTCACAGACCCCTGCATGGGCTTCATAGACCCCTGCATGAGCTGCATAGACCCCTGCATGGGTTACAT
>BEGY01000055.1:251576-269287 GCA_002335675.1 Chlamydomonas eustigma | reverse complement strand
CAGTACATTATGACTCCGCTTCAGGCAAGTCTTCGCAGTACATTATGACTCCGCTTCAGGCAAGTCTTCGCAGTACATTATGACTCCGCTTCAGGCAAGTCTTCGCAGTACACTATGACTCCGCTTCAGGCAAGTCTTCACAGTACATTATGACTCCGCTTCAGGCAAGTCTTCACAGTACATTATAACTCCGCTTCAGGCAAGTCTTCACAGTACATTATGACTCCGCTTCAGGCAAGTCTTCACAGTACATTATGACTCCACTTCAGGCAAGTCTTCGCAGTACATTATGACTTCGCTTCAGGCAAGTCTTCGCAGTACATTATGACTCCGCTTCAGGCAAGTCTTCGCAGTACATTATGACTCCGCTTCAGGCAAGTCTTCACAGTACATTATGACTCCACTTCAGGCAAGTCTTCACAGTACATTATGACTCCACTTCAGGCAAGTCTTCACAGTACATTATGACTCCACTTCAGGCAAGTCTTCGCAGTACATTATGACTCCGCTTCAGGCAAGTCTTCGAAGTACATTATGACTCATCTTTAGGCAAGTCAGTGCAAAGCGTGAACTGATGAGCACTTCACTTTTTTGATGCTGATGCTGCTATTATGGATGTAGGCAATTTATTTTTCTCAACAGGGTTTTTCTCAATTGTATGCTGCCTTCACAACTCATGTTAGAACATGTGACTCGTGGAATGCAGGATCAGAATTGTTGACATTCCTGTAGGTGTCAAACTTTGGCCATCAGTATTGAATCAACAGTGCATTATCTCAGAGCATTACCTAGTAGGAACCCTGCCACCTAGATTGTTGACTCTAGTCATGTCATTTGAATGTGGCAGGTCTCTGCCAATAACAACCCTGTGCTTCCCGCATCCACCTCCTCTCCGGGCAGCCTCTATGTACCATCTCTAGTGCCCCGCTCTGCTAATTCATCCTTGTGTCGCAATGCACCATCACCTATTCTCGTGGTCGGGGCTGCCGCGGCTGGCGGTACAGTTAGCAATACAGGCACCGCAAAGAGCAGCATGTCTGGTGCTGCTACTGAGGACGAGGATCTGGATGCCTCGTATACTGAGGATGAACTTAGAGGCTTCAATCAAAAGTTCCTGCTGCAGCAACCAGTGAGCCAATGTAGAGGCTAGCATCATGCCTTACCATTATGCTGTTAGTTTAAACTGTGTCAGAGATGCAATTCACCTTCATATGAAATCCGTTTTGTTGAGGCCACCGTAATGTAGTCACCACCATGTTGCTGTTATCATGTATTAGATACACATACACATCCTGCTGTTCCATGAAGCCACAATCATAGTACATGATGTAATCGAGTCCTGTTTAGTACGTCATGCAACTACCTTCTTGTGATGTGCACCATGCTGTAATAACAAGCTCAGCACATCCTCGCCATGATGTCAAGTTCAATCAGCACTTTGCATGTTGTTCTGTCAGACACTTTTTGCTGCTTGTAGAGCTTACTTATTAAAATGTTTACCTTGTCATGATCAGCCCTTCCATTGTGACATGATCAGCCCTTCCATTGTGTCATGATCAGCCCTTACATTGTGTCATGATCAGCCCTTTCATTGTGTCATGATCAGCCCTTCCATTGTGTCATGACGAGCCCTTTCATTGTGTCATGACGAGCCCTTTCATTGTGTCATGATCAGCCCTTCCATTGTGTCATGATCAGCCCTTTCATTGCGTCATGAGCAGCCCTTTCATTGTGTCATGATCAGCCCTTTCATTGTGTCATGATCAGCCCTTTCATTGTGTCATGATCAGCCCTTTCATTGTGTCATGGTCAGTTAATATGCCTTATTTTGCTTGTGGCACTATCTGTAGCCTGCCTCCACTTCCCTCTAGCATGAACTCTTAAGACGCCCGGTTTAGGATTAAAGCTGCTAATTACCCAAAAGGTCATGCTCATGTACTGCTCTTTTGCATCAGTCTCAAGCTGCGATGCCAGTTGGGGCGGCAAGCAGCAGCAATTATTCTGCCTCGGGGGGGGCGCATCATGGACAGCACCGCAGCCAACAGCTCCCTGTTACAACACGCCTTGCTCAGGTACAATGTATATATGCTGTTGTTGCGCAAGTGTGAGCTGCTGTTTATTGTATGCTGTAACAACACTGAAGTCTGTGGGGCGCTCGCTGTTTTGTGGTTCTCCACACTTGTCTTGAATGTCTTTATTAGGTTTCACTGTCTGGGAACTCACTCTCTGGTAGGTCATCACAAACCCAAACCTCTGTGTCTGCATTGAGGCAAGGCAATTTTGGTACTGATCGTTTACAGGGTGGGCCTGCCTCACCACCTAGCTCCACTCCTCAGAAATCACCTTTGGCGGGTGTCCTGTCAGATGACTCTCTCATGGTGAGGAGATTTCAATCTTATGCTCCGGAACTCTCTGGTTTGATTGTTGCACAGCTCTTGCTGTCAGAAGATTCTGAGAGCAATGTAGGTATAGATGGTTTGTTTTAACAGATCCTGTATTGTAGGTCGTAGGGTTTACAACGCTACAGTACAAGAGTTACTAATCTCTTTCAGTCTTGAGCAGTATGAGCATTTACGCAATTCTTGGTCATCCTGGTCCACACCTGTTCATCCTTCTCTCTATCCCATCCTCCAGGTTGACCGCTCTGGCAGCATCACTGCTTTGCACCGCCCTATTTCTTTCTCACGAGTCAGTGGTAATGCCTTGGCTCTGGGGATAGCAGCCCCAGCTTCCCCTTCAGCAGCACTCATGCAGCGCCTCAGGTAGTGCTGCCAGCCATGCATTCCCTTTGCACAGCCATGCATCATGCAGTTAGGAAACAACAACCAGAACATGCAAGTGTATAGCAAGTTTGTGCAAACCCATATGTCCAAACGGCATAGGAAGGGTCTTATTACTCCCAGGCAATATGCAGTATGGAATTATCTGCAAGGATGATGTGATATAATCTATGCATTACGTAATACATGAAAGAAGACTTCCTCAAGCTGTTCATAGCCTCTCATCTAGACATTGACTTCCTCATGTCATTCATAGCCTCTCATGTAGTCATTGACTTCCTCATGTTGTTCATAGCCTCTCATCTAGTCATTGACTTCCTCATGTTATTGTTCATATCCTCTCATCTAGTCATTGACTTCAACCCAGGGTGGCTGATTTTGATGATTCTGGAAGAGGGGTACACCAAGTGTCATCTCCTAGTGGCAAGTCTTCTACAGCCCTGGCGGGTGCTACTGGTTCCAAGTACTCTAAGATCTTCTCCAAGATGTGGGGCGGTGTCACCAACGGATCCTCTGTAGGAGCCTTGGTACTCAGAGAGGACTCAGTGTCGTCCCCAGCTGCCAGGGTGGAGTCTATGTCGTGAGTGTTTAAAAAGCTCACACTACGTTGCTCAGATTGTTTACTCATGTCCCTTTTACCTGTTAAAGTAAGTTCATCCTTGTTGTGAGCAAAGAACTCCATGCATTATGAATCAATAAGTTCATCCTTGTTGTGAGCAAAGAACTCCATGCATTATGAATCAATAAGTTCATCCTTGTTGTGAGCAAAGAACTCCATGCATTATGAATCAATAAGTTCATCCTTGTTGTGAGCAAAGAACTCCATGCATTATGAATCAATAAGTTCATCCTTGTTGTGAGCAAAGAACTCCATGCATTATGAATCAATAAGTTCATCCTTGTTGTGAGCAAAGAACTCCATGCATTATGAATCAATAAGTGCTCTTGTTGTGAGCAAAGAACTCCATGCATTATGAATCAATAAGTTCATCCTTGTTGTGAGCAAAGAACTCCATGCATTATGAATCAATAAGTTCATCCTTGTTGTGAGCAAAGAACTCCATGCATTATGAATCAATAAGTGCTCTTGTTTGTGGCACAAACTTGGTCTTCATGGGACAATAGTTAAAGGATCCTGGGGTTCTACATACCTGCTTTGTGAAACCTGCAGAGATCAGGCAGATAATGCCGTTAAGAACAGTTGTAGTCAGCTTCTACATAACTCTTTATTGTAGGCAGCTTCTGGATGATTCTCTATTGTAGGCAGCTTCTGGATGGCTCTCTGTTTTCAGGGAATAGTATGCAACTGTTAACACTTGCATATTTGTGCATGTACACCACAGTCGTCCGCTGGGTATGAATAGTGTGGAGTTCAAGAGCGGTTCACATGCTAGGAGTGGAAGAGCAGCTCGCCATGTCGAGCTGAAGGTAAAGAAGAGCAGTCAAGTAGGGTATGAATAGTGTGGAGTTCAAGAGTGATTCACATGCTAGGAGTGGAATGAGAGGAAATATCAGGAAAATGATTGTGATGCATGCATGTGCTGTGCTGCATGCATGCAATGATTGTGGTGCACGCATGCAATGATTGTGGTGCATGCATGTGCTGTGCTGCATGCATGCAATGATTGTGGTGCATGCATGTGCTGTGCTGCATGCATGCAATGATTGTGGTGCATGCATGTGCTGTGCTGCAGGTTTCAGAAGTAGCAGCGGGTGGTTTTGTGGGCCGCTTAAACAGCGAGGGCGTGCTCACTCGGCCAGTTTTCACATCTGCTGAGGTGCCAGGAGGCAGCAGCAGCAGCAGCAGTGGCGCTTTGGGTGCCGTATCCTTTGGGATCCTTACAGCAGGTGAAAGGACTACTGGCGGTGGAAACTCTTCTGCAGCTCATCTAAGCATTCTGAGTGGTAACGGAGCTGGCAGCAGCTCAACTGCTGGTGGGGAGCACGTGTTTGGGGGGGTGGGGGTCAGTGGCCGCTCCTTCACCTCATCCTACAAGCAGCCTGGTGCATCCAGGATAGCCCAGGTGAGAAAGCAGTGGGGATTACTACTTGTAGTGAAGAATTTTGTACCGCTACACACTACTAGTCAAAGACCACTCTGATGTGTCTGAAAACATCCTTATGTGTTGAATCATCTCTCAGGGTTTTGCAACACTTTGATTGCAATCGATGGCATGATGTCGCTCTACATGATTCATATATGTTGCTATTGCATGTTGTCAGTTGAGATACTAAAACAGAGTGATTGCAGCCCACCAAGCTGTCAACCTATTAATCCGATGATCATACTTCCCGTCCTTGGCCGGCGTCATGGACTGTAGCTGAGCTCTGCTCATAGTTAGTATTGCTTTAATATCCATACCTTGAATGGCTGTTCTGCATGCAATGGACAATACTGCCTAGTTTACACTTGCTGCTCCTTGTCTTATTGCCTGTCCTGTCATCATTCCTACCGCTGCCATGTACCTCAGGGGGCCATGGTTAGCAAGATTGAGGCGTATGTCACACAACGGCAGCAACAGCGGAAGCAGCAGCAGCAGCAGTATGCGGACTCATCAATATGAATACTGGTACTGATGGACGGTGGTTGCGCTAGCGAAGGCTCCGTCCAGCTACTCATATGGAGGATAATGTAGGGCTGCGGAGATCCTGCTGATGGCGGGTACTGAATTGTGATGTTTTCAACATCGGATTATGGATAGTTCTAGTTGTGATGTCATGATGCAGATAGTGGGTGGATTTGCAGAACTAGTGGAAGTCCGGGGTGGATTTGAATGGCCGGTAGAAGCAGTTTAGCATGCTTTGGGTTAGATGGTGAAGAGGTAGATAGGATGGTTTTGTAGTTAATGCTTCGTATGCATCCACTTCAGCCATATTCGTTCATGTCTGATAATGATGTCAAAATGTGGCAGAGCATACTCGCATTATGCAGCTTTGGCTTTATAAGGTTTGTAAAATGGTATCATTGTTGGCACTACTAGTGTTAGGTGATAGTAGCAGGTACATGATGTTCAGCTAAGTTCATAGAATTTTGCTACCTTTCGTCAATGAAAGTGAGAACCCTACTTTCCGTATAGCATTGTATGCATGATGTGGATCTTTTAGACAGAAGTAATGAATGATTTATAACTTCGTTTATGCCCTCAAACTGGTATGATGTCAATAGAGCCGCTGTACCAGCCCAATGATCTGATGCCATGCTGCTATTTGAACATCTGCATAATGTCGTATTGATTTCAAGCTTTATTGAAGTGCTCACAGAAGCCGTTGTGATAGTTGTGATTCATCTTGATTGGTACTTCATGACTACGTGGCTGTTGTTTGGACGACCCACCAGTTGGCTATTTCGAGCTCTCTAGACAGTATCAGACTGATATTCCCCAAATTAGAGTTTGGGGAAGGTATAAGTGCAAGTGACTGTTCCTGTAATAATAATAATTGGGCACATTAAGTTCACTGTTTGTCTGAGGCAAAGAAACTCACATGAAAAAATCACAAGGCTAGATGATGACCCTTGTTATGAATTGTCCCATGAATACATGATTGTCGTAGACTTACGATCACCCTTAACCTAGTTAACGTAAGCCTGATGGTAACGAGAAGAGAGCCACCGTCAGGAACTATCTGCCTGGTTACCAGGATGTAAGATTCAGACGTCTGAAGCCGCCTCTAAACTCAAGATGTCAGCAGTCAGTCAGCTGGGAAGTCTTTAAGCCCGCTGCTGAAATTTAAGACCCCCCCCTTTTGGCATAATGATCTGCAGCCCTCCCCTTGTAGTCACCAGTTGGCCTTCCTACTTCCTTCATCACATCAGCTACTGCCTTGGCACCAGAATGAAGGGCACCCTCATAGAAGCCAGGCCATCGGGTACTGACCTGAGCGATCATGATCAGCAATAAGAGATGCTGTAAGATCTAGAAAGCCCACAGCACAGAACAGCTGAGAGTGAGAAAGAGTGATATTCTCTCAAATAGGCGCAAACAAGAGTAACTAGAGTAACATTAGTAACATGACATGCTTGAACATGCATTTACATTATTTAGCAGGTTGTGTATCATGTATTATTACGCCACGAACTGCATGATGAGGCATGATGAGGCAGTAAAACATACATCAAAGAAATTCAGCATTATGTCAGAGGCCATGACCTAAGTGACACTTCATTACTGGTCAGTCATAGTTATGTCAGAGGCCATGACCTCAGTGACACTTAATTACTGGTCAGTCATAGTTACGTCAGAGGCCATGACCTAAGTGACACTTCATTACTGGTCCGTCATAGTTATGTCAGAGGCCATGACCTCAGTGACACTTCATTCGTTAGCCGGTCACCTCAGTACCAGCCCAAAAGATGCGGCCTACAGGCTTGTCCCACGCCTCCCCAAAGCTAGTCCATGTCCCTAATGGCATGACTGAGGAATAAGCACCTCCTGTGTAAGGGTCCTCAGCCCAGTTCTTCTGGACAAATGCAGTGGGTCGCAACGCTCGAGAGCCGTAGAACTTGGCAAAAGCCTGAATCATGAACATAATTGATATCAAGCAGCTCAGCGAGTTAAATGCTATTTAAAAAAAGAAAAGCAGGAATGGTTGACAAAACAAAATGAAGATCTGAAGACTTCTGGAGCTGCTAGAACATTCTTGCCTCATAGGCCACCACCTGGCTCAATGGTAGAGGTGTCATCATCAACAGTTATAATTGCAGTTACCTGAAGCACTAAGTCCCTTCGCTCCTCTTCAGTGAGGTAGAATAGCTCAGGCGATGTCTCTGTCACAAACGTTGCTAGAACGCCACTTCCACCACCTCCAAAGTCCTCTTCAATGAACATCGCAGCAGGGTGAGAGACGCATGAGCATCCGCGAAACAACACATAGTAACAGTATTAAAGCATACATGTATTCACATCATATAATTGACAAACGATTTTCATCTCAATCCATATCATGATGGAGCAAAACCTGTCTGCATGAGGTACAGTAAGCAGGAACCATCCTGTCTTCTGAGTCGACGTACCTGTCTGTTTCCTCCAACCACTACTAATACAATTCTCACCTGGGGGTGTGATGTCAAACGCCACACGCATGGCACCATGACTTGCTGGGTCGAATGCAAAGCTCATGTTTGTGGCTGGGTCAACCCTCCACCATGGCTCTTCGTACACTGCAATGCACTTTATGATGCTGCCCATGAACACTCGCTGAGTCAACTGGTCTCTTGCAGGCGGCACAGGAGGATCATATCGGATGCGTCCCGTCAGGTGTGGTGGCATGGCCTGTTATAGCAGAGGATAAAACACAATTAAGCACAAGATCTGTCAGGTGAGGTGGCATGGCCTGTTATAGCAGAGGATAAAACAGAATTAAGCACAAGATCTGTCAGGTGAGGTGGCATGGCCTGTTATAGAGGATAAAACAAAATTAAGCACAAGATCTTTCAGGTATTAGTTAGATACTTCTCATCGCTGGCTGGTGGAGAACACATATTATGTACTAGGCTGCTTTAACAATGAGACTGCATGAGTGGAGAGATCCCATCGAGGATTGTATCCAGAAAAACACTGTTGCCTCCTGTTCATCACTCATCAATGCTTCACCTACTGAATTCAGAAGCTTTACGTGTGTGAAATCTCTGTAACCTAATTGACACTACATCAGGGTTGCAGAAAGGGTTTAGGGTTTACTGTTACGTATTCATCAGGGTAGCAGAAAGGGTTTAGGGTTTACTGTTACGTATTCATCAGGGTAGCAGAAAGGGTTTAGGGTTTACTGTTACGTATTCATCAGGGTAGCAGAAAGGGTTTAGGGTTTACTGTTACGTATACAGCATCAGGGTAGCAGAAAGGGTTTAGGGTTTACTGTTACGTATACATCAGGGTTGCAGGAATCTCACCACAATGACAGCAGAGGCAGATATGACGTCACTTTCAGTGTGGACCTCCACACCTCCTGGGTGTTGAGTAATGAGATGCACTGGTGAGTCCAGCAGCACCCAGCCGCCCTCCTTCTCCACATCTGCTGCCAGAAGGGCAGGGACCTGATTACACAGCACATCATGTTCACACTATTCACACTACTTCATGACCATGATCACACAACGCATCATGTCAAGACCACTCCATGATAATGATTTCTGAGCACTGTTAGTGGCTGCGCTGATAGCTGCTTGCTAACCTACTAGTGGTTGCTCAGATACAACCATATCTGCTTAAGCTGCTTGCTAACCTACTAGTGGTTGCTCAGATACAACCATATCTGCTTAAGCTGCTTGCTAACCTACTAGTGGTTGCTCAGATACAACTGTTGCTGCTTGCTAACCGCATGCATTACATGCGTATTTAATAAAACAGGAGTGCAGAAAGCATTGGTTCACCCGTTTTTTAACTGCTACATCATGTCATTCATAAGTTCCAATATGATGAGTTAAGGATTACAAGACATGCTTTCATTTACTTCTAAAGTTAAGGATTAAAAAACATGCTTTCTTTTACTTCTAAAGTTAAGGATTAAAAGACATGCTATCATTCACTTCTAAAGTTAAGGATTAAAAGACATGCTTTCTTCCACTTCAAAAGTTAAGGATTAAAAGACATGCTTTCTTCCACTTCAAAAGTTAAGGATTATTAAAAGATATGTTTTCATTTACTTCTAAACGGACAGGAGGCCTCAGAAAATAAAATGTGTACTGCCTTTGTTGGGCAAAATAACTCATGTTTCGGAGCCATCTTAAGTGTTGTCATGACTGCAAAAGCATCTGCAGCAGGTCTATCATGTCAATCAGCTGCAACCTTCATCTCACCTGCCCAGCAGCTCCCTTGATGAGCCATCGCTCAGGAGTGTCAGTCTGAGGTGCGGCCGCCAGCTGACGAGCAACATGGAGTGTGGAACACCACCTACACGCAAATGCAAAGTGTGGAGCACCACACACAAATACAAAGTACAGCCTATGCATTTCATCCCACACTTCAAGTGGGCCAACATCTGCTTGTTAACAACTGACACCTGCATTTGAAGCAAGAAGTGTGAGCAATAGTAGTATGACCTGGTGGTGTCTTACTCAAGTAGTTATTTTTACTGCTGTTGAGCTACCAAGGCACCCACCAAGGCTCAGCGATAGCGCCTTGTTCACTTCCAGCTAGCACCATCATTAACCGAGCAAGAGGGTTCTTAGTTGCATTGTGGACCCAGCTCTCAAACGTCATGTCATCAAGTTCCTGGTAGATGTAATCATCATCTCATGAGTGACATCAAGTTCCTGGTAGATGTAATCATCATCTCATGAGTGACATCAAGTTCCTGGTCGACGTAATCATCATCTCATGAGTAACATCAAGTTCCTGGTCGACGTAATCATCATCTCATGAGTGACATCAAGTTCCTGGTCGACATAATCATCATCTCATGAGTGACATCAAGTTCGTGGTCGACGTAATCATCATCTCATGAGTGACATCACGTGGTCGACGTAATCATCATCTCATAAGTAATGACATCACGTGGTCGACGTAATCATCATCTCATGAGTGACATCACGTGGTCGACGTAATCATCATCTCATGAGTGACATCACGTGGTCGACGTAATCATCATCTCAAGAGTGACATCATTTATGAGTGACATCATGAATCACATGATCATCCTTAATAAATGCTCCCTTGCTAAAAAGGATGAACTAGCGCCATCAAGAATATGTTCATACATACTCGTAGTTCATACATACTCGCTCGTAGTGGTAGATATACGTGATATCTTCATTTTTCTGCTGCATCATGAGTCCAGTCATCATGCACAAGGGCACAAGGGCTTATTCTCCACAGCATCAACTCCTTCCTACGACATGATCCTTTTATTCTTAACCAGTCTTTACCTCTGCACCAGGTGTCAGCCAGGGTGAGCTGATACTGACTGTGTCAACCAGCTCCCTGAACAATGTCATCACTCTCACCAGCTCCTCCAAACCCTCCTGAATGTGAGAACGTAGGAGACCAGCAGGGTGCATGAAGAGCAGAAGTGTAACAAGTGTAATGTCAGAGTTGGACATTATTTCAAGATCTTGTTGGTCGTGGATAATCATTACAGATGACCTTGAATCCAGTATATCAAAAACAACATCAATAACAGTACTACTGCCTCAACTTGCTGGTAGCATACCACAGGCGGTACAACTCCCCATGGCACTCTTCACACAACTTGAGCTCCCCTGTAGCACTTGCTACACAACTTCCATTGGTAGTTATTCTTTTCACACTACAATTCACACCTTGAGCTCCCCTGTAGCACTTGCTATACAACTTCCATTGGTAGTTATTCTATTCACACTACAATTCACACCTTGAGCTCCCCTGTAGCACTTGCTATAGCTCTCTTCATGGGCTCTGGACTCTCAGACTCCCCTTCTCTTGGAATGATAAGGCAGTCCCAGCAGGGCCCTTCCTAAACATCATGTAAGATTGGAAGGAATATTGTTGTAATAAGCCAGGGTTTATAGGGGTCTATTGAATAATGATGAATAAGTATTATTGAGTCATTATGTCACAAGTATAAGGCTCTATTGAATGATAATGAATAAGTATTATTGAGTCATTATGTCACAAGTATAAGGCTCTATTGAATGATGATGAATAAGTATTATCAAGTCATGTCACAAGTATAAGGCTCTATTGAATGATGATGATGAAGCATTATCAAGTCATGTCACAAACATGAGCTTTGCACATCATGGGTATTATGGGTATGCCGCCATGAGCACAGGGAAGAGCGTTGCACATTATGGGTATTATGGGTATGCCGCCATGAGCACAGGGAAGAGCCTTGCACATTATGGGTATTATGGGTATGCCGCCATGAGCACAGGGAAGAGCCTTGCACATTATGGGTATTATGGGTATGCCGCCATGAGCACAGGGAAGAGCCTTGCACATTATGGGTATTATGGGTATGCCGCCATGAGCACAGGGAAGAACTTTGCACATTATGGGTATTATGGGTATGCCGCCATGAGCACAGGGAAAAGCTTTGCACATTATGGGTATTATGGGTATGCCGCCATGAGCACAGGGAAGAGCTTTGCACATTATGGGTATTATGGGTATGCCGCCATGAGCACAGGGAAGAGCCTTGCACATTATGAGCATGCCATTTATTTTTGAGCAATGTAAGGAATGATTACACAGTAGAATGAACAAAACTAAACTAAGACAGCTTCAGAGCAGATATTAGCAGATATTTCAGCCGATGTTCGAGATAGGCTTCACATTCAAGAGAACAGCATGTGCAATAGGTATGTGAAATAGCACTGTCGTTCAATTTTTGTGATAACTAGACTTAACAATTATCTACCTGCATGGAGACCTGATCCTTCCACTTCATAGCCACCTTCCCCATGCCATGGTAGGACAGGTATCTAGGCAGCTTGTACTCATCCAGCAAGTCCAGGAACATGGTCTGTGTGGGACCTACCCACATACCACCTACAAAAGATAATGAAACGAGTTGATGTTGACTGGACAAAGTGCACTATTCGAATTACTTCACAATACGTATGAAGAGTAGAACCCGCCTAGGAGGAACAATTTTAATCAGCAAAGTCGAAGTGTAATTAAATCAAATGTTTAAGACTGGGTGCATGGAATATGTCACCTTCATCGACCCATAAAGGTGCGTTTATGCCAGGTGGGGTTATTTCCTCCCTCAGAGATCGCCCTCCGAGTCTGTCCCTGGCTTCCACCTTCAACAGAATCAAGATACGAATCACTTCATTCAAATCAAACTTAAAGAGTTGTATTAACAAACATCGGCAATCACTGCCATCACAACATTACACAATGGTCATTACTAGTAACATATCTCAATCTAGCTTCAGTTACCACTGCAACAGAGTATCCAGCTCGCGTAAGTTGACGCGCCGAATAAAGGCCGGAGTAGCCAGCGCCAACGATGACCACGTCCACGGCAGAAGGAGTCCTTTTCTTCTTCGTAATTGAGGGACCGCCACTCTGGGAGTCATCAAATGGACGCTTGTCATCTAAGTCATGTAAGCCAAGAAGATTTGAAACCATGTACTCTGGACCGCCTCGGCGTTGTGTCATGCTGACTCGGGGCTTAGCGTGAGTGATGGCATTCAAACCGATCACAAACATTGACAAAATAATCAAACTTAACAGCGCATATCGTGAAATCATTATTCAACAACAATTGTTGAAATTAAAAGAGTCACGTGGGGTTTTTCTATGTTTTTCACTTCTATTCATTATTCACCGCATGAAAATCTTCGAATCTATTGTTTGATAGATTCGAGTTTAATGAAGAAGGCAACATGGCTAAAGTGTGAACAAGAATGTGGAGCATGTAAGCAGAGAAATGCCTCATGTCTCAGACATGTGGTCAAAGTCTTTGGTTTATCCAATCATCAAACAAGCTTAACATTTTATGATTGTCATATTAAATGCCGTATTTCTTTACAATTCACCCCACCAGCCTTGTCTCCTGACAAGACTGGAGCATTGGTTTTGATACAGCACTGTTATTGCTATTTGTTTTGATTTGTTGCTCACGTGCATGTTTGGATGCATGTTACTTTGCTTTGAGGGTCTGCAGATGAAGACAGTACTACAAAGAATTTAGTAATTGATGGGTTGTTCGGAAAATATTAGCTTCTCAAGCTCATGAAAGAGTGTCAATACTCATCTCCTCCTGCTCTTGGCAGCTTACTGTTTTGATATTTCATATTGGTACAGGATTGCGCCCTATTTCAGGCTATGGAAGGCGGATAACTAAAGAGTGATCTGCTCAGCTGCAAGCGAAATGATGAGTAACTAGAGTAGCTTTCTAGTAAACAGTATTGATTACAAGCTTATTGTTAGAAAGGCATTGAGTCGTACAACCTAGTCACAATAGATAACCAGGTTGGGCAGTGAATCTCAATTAAACTAGTAACACAACATACTTATTGTTAGAAAGGCATTGAGTCGTACAACCTAGTCACAATAGATAACCAGGTTGGGCAGTGAATCTCAATTAAACTAGTAACACAACATACTTCAATTGTGAGCAGATCGAGTCTCAAACAGGGTAATGTTTTAAGAGGGTGATGTTTTATGATAGAGGAAGACGCAGCAATGAGCTAATATGGTGTGAATATATCCGAAACATGGGATGCAAGAGGTTGGGCAGTGAATCTCAATTAAACTAGTAACACAACATACTTCAATTGTGAGCAGATCGAGTCTCAAACAGGGTAATGTTTTAAGAGGGTGATGTTTTATGATAGAGGAAGACGCAGCAATGAGCTAATTTGGTGTGAATATATCCGAAACATGGGATGCAAGAGGACATCTTCATCCTCCATCACCACCATAATGAATCCAATGGTCAAATCATGTCATTCCTATCTAGGGCACAGTCCAGTGGGCACGAGGCGCTTGATTCATCACACTTGATTCACGTGATGGAAGGCACTGTTTCACACTTGATTCATGTGATGGAAGGCATTGTTTCACACTTTCACCACAGCAGTGCATTAAACCCTGCTGATATCACCACGGCAGTGCATTAAACCCTGCTGCTATCACCACGGATTGCAATGTGTAAACTTCATGCCTAAGTAAAGACCAGGAGTAAACAGTCCCAAACAACAAATTGAAATACACTTTGACAATGAAATTGGACAACTTCGCTAATGAACACTTGCTTATCTAGTTTCAGCAGGCTCTTCAATATGTTCTTCCTTACGCTATCCCTTGACAGTATCGTCAACTTTAAGCTCAGTCATCCCCTCATGTAGATCACATCAAGCAGTCCTCAAGCATTAAGTTCCACACTCACAACAAGCTTTCATCTATCCACCAACATCACTCCAGAAACAAAATGCGTTGCATCTCTGATGGGGACTCTTGCACAGACATGATCCTTCCAGGGATACAACCACCACTGATCGTATCATGCCGCTCACGCTGAGTGCTCGCTAATGCGGCTGCATTCAATCCCTCATCAACTCTTCTGTCCTCTTGTGAGGGTTTAGGGTTGAGGGTTTCCACCTCACAGTTGCAACCGTGATCATCGCTGGATAGAAGCACTTGAACGTGTGGGAGTTCATAGCCTTTCAGAACATGGTCACCACCCTCATCATCTCCAGTCCTACTGACATTCAATCCGCCTCTCCTGCTATCATTCAGGACTGATGGAGAATTCAGCAAGCGGTTCTTCTGACCGCAATCCATCCTGATTGTTGCCGCTGCTGCAGTACCTTTCTGTGCTACACTAGCATGTACTGCCAAACTAGGTGCAGCAGCATGTAGCTTGCTTCTCTGCTCAAGCTGCACAGTCATCCTCACGTCCTGATCCATGCTGGAGTCTCTGTCATTGTCCCTCAGGACACATCCTCCATCAAAATCATCAGGGACAGCTGAAGTACAAGGAAGCAGTACTTTGGACAGAGGAGCGCTGTGCGTGGGTGTGTCCTGATCAGCGGCTGTACTCCACACTTGTGTGAGAGGTGATGTGGGGAGCCTTTTGAGGTGTATGGCGGAGGGGAGCGCCGCTTGCAGCACGGCAGCCCCTCTGGCGGAGGAGCGTGACATGATGGAGGGCTGTAAGATAGATGGGAGCGGCCCCCTTCGCATGAGGCTGGTAAACGGGATCCATGCTTCCAAACCTCCACCAGTAAGGCCACCTTCATCCGCCACTCTACTATCTACTGCGACAGAACCCACTCCAGCTTCCGGAATGTTCACCCATGTGGGGCTGGGTAGGTTGCGCAGCACAGGCCTGGGAGGTGATGAGAACGTACTGCCAGTAGGTGTGCCAGTAGTCGAGTGACCTCTACCAGTAGCTGAGTGACCTGTGTCAGTAGCTGAGTGACCTGAGCCCGTAGCCGAGTGACCTGGGCTTTCAGGGACCTGAGCACTAAAAGGAACATCATGATTGCTTCCTACCGAGAATAGTGGTGTTCTACGTGACATGTCCAATGATTCCTTTGCGGATGAGCTTCCAGTTCTGTAGGCATCAGAGGCATCAGGATGGTGGGTGGAAGGTTCTGGAAACAGGCCGGACATGGCTTGTGGTGGAGGGTTGCTGGAAGGGTTTAAGCTGTCAGGATGTAGCCTGGAGGTGTGTGCAGCCGGAGTTCCTGCTGCCATCCGTGATGTGCCTGTAGGAGTCCCATGATCAACATGATGCTCTGCTGCCATCCGTGATGTGCCTGTAGGAGTCCCATGATCAACATGATGCTCTGCTGCCATCCGTGATGTGCCTGTAGGAGTCCCATGATCAACATGATGCTCTGCCTGCCTGGCCCAGGTAGCAGCGGACTGTTGGCACATTGCTAGCAACCCAGGGTTGATACTGAGAAAGCAAAGGAGTCACAGTGAGAGATAGGGAGACACGGTGAGATATAGGGAGCCACAGTGAGATCTAGGGAGACACAGAGTCAGAGCTAGCTAGAGAGTGAGAGGTAGGGAGAAAGTGAGAGCTAGGGAGAGACTCAAGACGTGCGAGATAGGAATAGAAGAAAGAGGGGAAAGCGGAGAAGAGAGGAAAATACCTTAGTGTGTGCTACATTGGCTGCTTAACAGAAATAAACATACCTGATTGTGTTATGTGTCTGAGGGCCAGGTGTACATGGTGAACCCCCATGTGAGTTTATGTCCCTCCTGCCCCCTCCTCCAGTGATGATGTAGCCGTGCTTCCAGAGCAGAGGAGTGGGCGTTTTCATCAGCTGGGCCACTCTAAGTCAACATCTTAGGGTCTTGCTGCTTTGGGGAACAAGCTCCTAATCCTACCGGGTGTGAAGATCTTATGGCATCATTGTTCTCAGGATCCTCTAGATCCTCAAGGTTGGATCCAACAGTGGAGTCTCCCTTATGCTTTATATGGCTCTGATAGCTCTGGTTTGACTGGCGGTCTAGGCAAAAGGCCATTTGGGTCTGTGTACTCAGAGCAGCCTGCAAGAATGAAAGAAAAAACCCGCCATGTTTACAGAGTACGCATTCCTGCCAATGAATTATGCTTCGAAGTTGTTACACAGGCAGGACTCATTTCAGAACTGCGTATACAACATGATTCTCACAGCGACGTACTTGAGTCTACTTGAGTCTACTAGAAGAGGGTACTTGAGGCTACAAATTTAAAGCAAGAAATCCTTAATGTAGAAATGTGATAACCTCTCATGCTCACACCTCAGGCAAGGGCCGTTCTAAAAAACCCTTCGGCATCTTCCATAGGT
The DNA here is from genome assembly GCA_002335675.1 of Chlamydomonas eustigma. Lineage (NCBI taxonomy): Eukaryota > Viridiplantae > Chlorophyta > Chlorophyceae > Chlamydomonadales > Chlamydomonadaceae > Chlamydomonas > Chlamydomonas eustigma. The sequence continues at coordinate 252,292 of BEGY01000055.1, read as the reverse complement.
ATTTCTCCATGCATCCTTTTCCCTTCACCTCCACACCTCCTGACGGGACCCACTGAAGGTCCTCCTCTAAGAGAGGATGCTCAATGGATGTTTGAGAAGACGAGATGAGTAAGGCATAGGTTGAGGAGGAGATGTGGATGTGGCCTGCATAACACATATGTCACAGTGAGAGTGCTAGTCCAGAGTCAAAGAGAGCAGAGGCCGTACAATGCAAGCACCTGCCACATCCTAGCATGGCCATCCATGAATTGTAGACTGCAAGAGGTGTAGTAAAAGAATTCTTAGATCCATTTTAGAGCGAAGAACTGTATTGACATCTAGGTTCCCTCACTCTAAGAACTGTATTGACATCTAGGTTCTCTCACTCTAAGAACTGTATTGACGTCTAGGTTCCCTCACTCTAAAGAACTGTATTGACATCTAGGTTCCCTCACTCTAAAGAACTGTATTGACATCTAGGTTCCCTCACTCTAAAGAACTGTATTGACATCTAGGTTCCCTCACTCTAAGAACTGTATTGACATCTAGGTTCCCTCACTCTAAGAACTGTATTGACCTCTAGGTTCCCTCACTCTAAGAACTGTATTGACCTCTAGGTTCCCTCACTCTAAGAACTGTATTGACATCTAGGTTCCCTCACTCTAAGAACTGTATTGACATCTAGGTTCCCTCACTCTAAAGAACTGTATTGACATCTAGGTTCCCTCACTCTAAAG
>BEGY01000055.1:231376-249749 GCA_002335675.1 Chlamydomonas eustigma | reverse complement strand
CTCTAAGAACTGTATTGACCTCTAGGTTCCCTCACTCTAAGAACTGTATTGACCTCTAGGTTCCCTCACTCTAAGAACTGTATTGACATCTAGGTTCCCTCACTCTAAGAACTGTATTGACATCTAGGTTCCCTCACTCTAAAGAACTGTATTGACATCTAGGTTCCCTCACTCTAAAGAACTGTATTGACAACATCTAGGTTCCCTCACTCTTAGAACTGTATTGACAACATCTAGGTTCCCTCACTCTAAGAACTGTATTGACCTCTAGGTTCCCTTACTCTAAGAACTGTATTGACCTCTAGGTTCCCTCACTCTAAGAACTGTATTGATATCTAGGTTCCCTCATTCTAAGAACTGTATTGACATCTAGGTTCACTCACTCTAAGAACTGTATTGACCTCTAGGTTCCCTTACTCTAAGAACTGTATTGACATCTAGGTTCCCTCACTCTAAGAACTGTATTGACATCTAGGTTCCCTCACTCTAAATGCCCATTCACCCTAGAGGGGAGTACCTCTCTGCTAGCATGCATGGTGGTCTCACCGACTGTGCCTGTGCTCTCCATCCTAGAGGCTGTGTTCATGGTGTCTCCATAAATGGAGAACTTAGGCAGTTTAGTGCCCACAAGGCCTGTCACACAGTCTCCAGTGTGGATGCCAATACGTATGTCAAACACCTCATTGTTGTGAGGCATACGGACCTGTTCAGCATTATGTGAGGAAGGCATTAAATTGTTACAGTGATCCAATTAGGATAGAACAAACAAAAGATTTCAGTTTGTGGCAGTTCATGGAAGAATGATTACTAATTTGGTCTTGAAAAAGAAACACATATGATCTATAGATTCATGCCGGTCATTTGGTTGAAGAGTGGAGCAGTACATAGGCGTCCAATGTGGCAACACTGTGATCACCATGTTACCGCCACAACAGTCCACATTTTTAAAGCTGTTTGGTCTCACCTCTTTACTGCATCTCAACATATCCTTTGCAAAAGCCATCACCTTCCTCGCATTTTCCACTGGATCAGAGCTGTCAGTCAACTGTGGTCGAAACAAGAAGTCATTCCACACTGTTTACAACATTCGTACCTTATCAGAGACATGCATGCAAAGTGTGGGAAGCTGACTTGACTAGCACATTACCTGGTAGACCTGGTTCACAACATTCATACCTTATCAGAGACATGCAGGCCAAGTGTGGGAAGCTGACTTGACTAGCACATTACCTGGTAGACCTGGTTCACAACATTCATACCTTATCAGAGACATGCATGCAAAGTGTGGGAAGCTGACTTGACTAGCACATTACCACAGACCTGGTTCACAACATTCATATCTTATCAGAAACATGCATGCAAAGTGTGGGAAGCTGACTTGACTAGCACATTACCTGGTAGACCTGGTTCACAACATTCATACCTTATCAGAGACATGCATGCAAAGTGTGGGAAGCTGACTTGACTAGCACATTACCACAGACCTGGTAGAATCCCTGACTTGACCAGCACATTACCACAGACCTGGTAGAATCCCTGGCCATCACTCTCTATGATGCCGCCAGCCACGATGTAGCAATCTCCAATAGTCTCCATCTTCATGATGTACATGATGTTGTGGTGCTGGACCAAGTAGTCAAACATGGTGAACAACCTGCATGGGAAGTTCAAGACAGCTTGGTCAAACAACTGCATGGGAAGTTCAAGACAGCTTGGTCAAACAACTGCATGGGAAGATCAAGACAGCATGGTCAAATACCTGAATGGGAAGGTTAGGACAACATAGTCAAACAACTGCATGGGAAGATCAAGACAGCATGGTCAAACAACGGCATGGGCAGATCAGCTCCACAACTTGAACAGTCTGCCTGGGAAGATAAACATAACACGGTGACTGCTTAAGATCTTGACCAAAAACAATGATGCCTTTCATATCAAGACCACAAAAAATGACGCCTTTCATATCAAGACCACAAACTATGATGCCTTTCATATCAAGACCACAAACAATGATGCCTTTCATATCAAGACCAAAAACAATGATGCCTTTCATATCAATACAACAAACAATGATGCCTTTCATATCAATGGACTCACTGGTTTAAAAAGATGAGGATTGCAGTGGGCTCTACAGATTTGGACATGTTTGTAAACCCTGAAGGGCATGGGGACATCAGTTTTCAAGGCAAACTTCGGCTGGATAGGGCATGCTGTGCATTTGAAGACATTCTGTAAGATATCAGAGACGATATGGTGTAAAGTGGTATCTCCAAGTAGAATTGTATGAAACTTGAAAACCCCGTCTATTTAGGGTTTGCTGTTGTAACAACAGTACTGCTGAGCTTTCAGATGGCACGCAGTACCTGCTATGTCCATAAACCCTACAAAACCTATATGTATATAGGGTATACAGTACCTGCTATGTCCATAAACCCTACAAAACCCATATGTATATAGGGTATACAGTACCTGCTATATCCATAAACCCTTTAAACCCTTTATGTATATAGGGTATACAGTACCTGCTATGTCCATAAACTCTATAAACCCGATATGTATATAGGGTATACAGTACCTGCTATGTCCATGAAAAGGATGGTGACCTGAAAAAGGTAGTAAAATCATGTATTAAGTGTTGTTTCATCAAACTTCATGTCATTGAAAATTGTATTTTCAGTGGACATGGCAGATTCTTCTTATTCCAATGCATGGTGCAAATGTTAGAATGAAGAAGGATGCTAAGATAAGTCAATCATTTTGATGAGCAAAGTCAGCAGTTTCACACCTGTTTGTGAGAACGAGCTAGATTGCTCAATGGGCGGGAAAAGCTTCGATCCTCAGGTAAAAACTCTACAACATGCCTGCATTGGTGGTACAAAAAACATTGATGAAAGCTACAGTTCAAGCCCAAATCAGTTGCTCATAAATCAGACAGGGTTGCTGATGTGGTCCCATGACACTGCACCAACTACCTTGGGAAGATGTCAGACAACAGTGCATGCTATTAGTCCGATGACACTGCACCAACTACCTTGGGAAGATGACAAACAACAGTGCATGCTATTAGTCCGATGACACTGCACCAACCTTGGGAAGATGTCAGACAATAGTGCATGCTGAGTGCCACGTGCAAAGCTCAGTTGACGGTTAGTTTCCTGGATGACATAATCACGGGAAAACACATGTCAAGGGGGTGAGAAGTCGAAGAGACGCTAAAGAGAGGGTTAGACCAGCTTTAAACAAATGAGACAGGATGAGGTCTCAAATGAGACAGGATCAGGTCTCAAATGGTTTCCTGCTGAAGCATTTACACTTCAGCGCTACTTTTTATGACATGACACGCCATTCACCTTGCACCACAGAGCCCACTTGAAAGTTTGGAGAAGGCCGGCCATCTGGAATACAGAAGTATGACAACAGCATTATGACATCTGTCACTCACTCTTTGTATTGCCAGGTAGTACATAGCCTGGGATCTGCTCCTCAACACCAGGAATACAAGGACTGCCAACAGCATGGCAAGTATGAAAGCCGCGGCTATGGCTCCTCTGGCCCATGCAGGTCGCCATCCTCCTGGCTGGTCCACACACAATGTCCAAGTCAACCATGAGTACACATCCACAGAGGTACATGTGCAGTGGCTTGCTGACCTTGGGGCCTGATTTTTTTTTTTTCAAGGTCAAAAACATTTCAAGGTCAAAAAACGCTTGAATGTATTGAGAAGGAATGTGAACAGCACGTTGAAAAAACAGCCTACACTGATGGTGAGAAGAAGTGTGAAAAAAGAATATGTAGCTAAAAACCTAATGCGCGAGAAATACTCATATTTGGGAATTGGGGGTTTAATGTGACTACTCGTCACTGCCACCTACCGGTTTACTGATTGCAAGGAAACTCTGGTTCGAGGCATGTGGGTCAGACGCTAGCGAGTACAAGAGCCCTGAGGAAATCACCGGGCTGAGTCCATCCACCACCGATTGCCATGAGAACACAGACTAAAGGGTAGAAGAGGTTGAGGGATCAGTTCAAGTGACTGGGTGAAAGGAAGGAACATCACAGGCCAAGAGGAGCACTCTCAGAGATAACACCCGGCCATTACCACATCAAGCAGAGGGCTTACGTTTACTAAACCCCAGAGAGTGCTGCCATCTGGTCTATTACAAATATTTTGTGGGCATGCCTCAATACCACCAGTTCCTACATAGAGAGTACATAACAGACACAGCAAAGTGAGGATAGAGGCTATGGAAAAGCAAGCAATGTAGAAAATCAGAAGCAAATGAATTTAATGGCAGCAGGAGATTGATGGCGGCGATAGAGGGGACGAGTACTGCTGTGTCGCCAAAGACGAACACAACCTTGATGCGCCCCTTTATGTATATATGTCTTCAAGTCTGGATTCCGGTTCAGGTTTAGGGTTTAGGGTTTAGTAAACAGATAAGAGCAGTACTGCAATGATGATGACAGCGTAGCAAGATAAGAGCAGTACTGCAATGATGATGACAGCGTAGCAAGATATTAGTACTGCTAAGATGAGAGCAATGTGAATACCACCAGTGTTGGCAGCACTCTTCACAGCAGTAATCTATTACACCACCTTGTGGGCGTTCCCATTCACTAGCATTGGTAGTGTTCAAGAAGACGCTGTAGCGAATGATGATGAAGGTCAAACAGAATATCACTAGGGGTGTGATGATGAAGGTCAAACAGAATATCACTAGGAGCGTGATGATGAAGGTCAAACAGAAAATCACTGGGAGTGTGATGATGAAGGTGAAACAGAATATCACTAGGAGCGTGATGATGAAGGTCAAACAGAATATCACTAGGAGTGTGATGATGAAGGTCAAACAGAATATCACTAGGAGCGTGATGATGAAGGTCAAACAGAATATCACTAGGAGCGTGATGATGAAGGTCAAACAGAATATCACTAGGAGCGTGATGATGAAGGTCAAACAGAATATCACTAGGAGTGTGATGATGAAGGTCAATCAGAATATCACTAGTGGACCCTGATGATGAAGGCCATGAAACAGAATATCACTAGGACTCTGATGATGGCACAATTCTACAGGTGAGAAAAATAATAAAACTTTGGTTTTAATGATAGGGTTGTTCCAAATAAATGATAGATGTAATTTCGCAGTGTTGTTATACATTTGGTACATGCCTTCTATTACTAACTCCTAATTAGATGCTCGTAGGACAAATGCTAATGGTGAAAACCAATCCTGGCTCACCTGCTATGGGCCAATCAGGTAGATGGAACCATTCTGGGAGATTGAGTCCAAGTCTTCAACCCTGATCAATATGTATTATATGAGTCTCCTCAGAAACAAATCAGAGAGAGATGAGAAGATACAAGAATCATCCTCCATGATATCATTCATTCATTCATTCAAAGTCCATCCATCCATCTCATCATGTTAACCTCCTTTGTTTTACTGGCTACCTGCTGTTTCTAACAAAGAAATTCTGTGACTGGCATGATGACATTCATGGTACGACAACATCAAGTGACAGTAGAGCATTCGCTATTAACAACATCGCCTCAAAGGAGTCAGGGCTTCACTTCATATGAAAGACTCTGACATCCCACTGTCGACACTGACCAGAGCCCCTCTTACCATGGCACCCAATAGCTAGGTCGATTATAAGGTGACAGGATATCTCGTCCATAGTCAAAGTTATGGAGTAATCAAGACATGTAAGGTAGGAGGACCTGAGAAAGATTCGGTTGCTCTGTGATAAGCATGAGAATCTAGCCGTAATGTAACCAAGATGGTGCTATGTGCTGATAATGTATATACTCACTGTGCAATAGTGACGGCCAGAGCCTCAAACTTTGCGTTGAAGGAGGGCCAGTGGGGATTCTGAAGGCAGCATCGGTGCAGATGAGATATACAGTTTTGAACATGATGCATGATGAAGTTGCATTTTAATCCAGTATTGTTGTTTGTATATGATGTACAATGGAGGACTTGTAGCATGCAGCAGCATGGAACATATTAAGTGGACATAGCCGCCGCAGTACTAGAAGCAGATCGTCTGGAGTAATCCAATTAGTGGTAGTAGCTGTATGAGTAGCATTGGTTGTATTTGTCCTGATAAGATATTTGCATCTTGCATTGTGATTGGTGGTAGCCAGACATTAAAAGGTAGTCACAGAAATAAGTGATGAGGTGACGGAGGAATAAGTGAGTGCATGATACTGAGGTCATCAGGACTTCCTGTCCCAGTGATCTTTTGATCTTTGCGCACCAGTTCAATCTGCTGTGCCACAGAGAGAATGGGTCCCTTTTGATCGCCCAGAAGCTTTTCAAGCTCCCTTGCAGACGTAAGCGCCACGCTGTTGGCACCACTGATGTTCCCTGCAGTAACCAAGCCAACGTAATAAACCACGCCACAAGTACCCAACGTTGCCACTCCAGCGAACAGTGCCAGCGACACCCAAAAGTAGTAAGGTGGGGGCTTCGTCAAGGCCATGCGTACTCTGTCCTTTATACCCTGCAACGCAGAATATACATCTGTTTAATTATTTTCCTCATGGAAAGAGGCTGCTGTAACAACCAAAAAATCAACTTAATGTAGACGCCCACACGAAGATGAGATCGATTGGCCATTTTTCAACTTAGTCGTTTGTATCAACATTGCAGTGATAAGATTGAATCACAAACCTTCCAAGACATATCAGCCTTGGGCGACGTTCTCGAACCATTTTCAAAATCATTGTGTTCTGAAGATGCCCAAAACTCATGCCGTGTCCTTGATAAAAGTTCTATGTCCATTTGAAATTCTCTGCTCAAGATTTAATCTGACGACCACTATGTCAAGGCCATCCGTCCCCAAATAAAATTCTAAATGACACACCAAAGAAGGAAAAAGATGGAGACTTATCAACGTAAAGGTTGACAAGACAGGTGCAAAACTGCCAGAAACTCAAATTCAAAAGTGAGACAACAAGTAGAAGTAAACGCAGAAGGGGCTATAGTGTGAGTAGATAGTGATTGCTTTCCGTGTTCACTCTTGTTGTATGCGATACCTTGTTGCAGTTGAGATTTCATATATGTCTAACAACCGTACATCGGAGTACCCCATGTCCTCAAGTAAGTCAGAGATATTCGAATGTTTCTTTAGCTCTACGTGATGCAGACTGAATGTTTGCACTCATTGTCCCTTTCAAGACTGCAGTTCGCGACATTGCAGCGGCAGCTGCCTTACATGATTACAGTTATTGATTTATGGACATATCTATTGAAATTTCTCCATCATCTTAGGCCTTTTAACTGTGCTTCCAGAATTGGTGTTCATTAGGTAATATGTGCTGTCAGATTATGCCTCTTCAATCGTATATGTAGGTGTAATGCCTTTCAAACCAATCTAATCTTAGTTACCTTAGTTACATTTATAAAAAGTTCATGCACAGGTACATAACAGCTACTGCGGTGATGCCCAAATATTCTGGAGGACTGTCCACCGCATCATAGTAGTGTAATGCATTTAATCCATCTTGAATCGCCCATGAATACAGTAACTTGCTGTTCTTTCCACATATCATCAAGTAAAATATCCGAAGATCATATAATATAGCAATCTGTAGAAAGGGTGCAGTTCAGCGTGCATAGCGTGCAAGGCAAGCTGTCCTTCAATCAAGCATATTCAGGCAATTCATCGATTCTTCCTCATGTCAAACTTATTATGTACCCTACGACCTGCAATTCTACCTCTTGACATGATATGTCCTGTCTTTAATGCCACGGACCAGTCTAGCTGACAGCAATGCATCATCTGCCCATGTAGCCCATGCCATCGCCGCTTCGACTTCAGAGTGAAGTCTGCCCATGTAGCCCATGCCATCGCCGCTTCGACTACTTTGACTTCAGAGTGAAGTCTGCCCATGGAAAAGGACTTCCGAAGTGAAAGTTTGGAGACAAGAGGATTACCAACATTCTCATCATTTCCAAACATTTTGTTCAACACCCGTGATTGATTCAACAGCTTAGGTTATTCCTCCTTGGTATCGAGACTGCCAGCCTCTCCACAGCTTCCGACATCCTCCAGAGAAGCAGGGTAAGGTGGCTGTGCAGGCCTTTCAATCTGGATTATTGCATCGGAGTCCGTCACATGCAGGCCTGAGAGCTGGGTACTGCTAAATATGAGGCCCTGATGTACATCCCCCCCAGTAGAGTGATGCTGGGAACGTAAGTAGGACTCCTGAATAACACGTGCATCAGCATGGCTGCCTGCTGAATAGAGAGTCCGCCACAAGGGCGCAGCCGCTATCCTAGTCCCCTGCTCATCATCCAAGGCTGCGCGTCTCTTCACCTCAGTGGCTTTGTTGTGCATGCTGCCCCCTTCGGACTTCTTGTATTTGATGGCAGCGGCAGAACAAGCTGCTGCTGCTGCTGCCGAGTGCCTGGAGAATTCATCTGAGAGTCTGCCAGCTACGGCCCTTCTTGCAGGAGAGAAAGGGGGAGAGGCAGGGGCCTTGCTTCCAGAAGCTGAGATGCAAGTCGAGGAGGCGGCCCACGAGGCGGCCGATTGTTGACACATTGTCAATAGTGCAGAGTTGATCCTGTATTCACACATGTGTGGGATTATTCATCACAAGGCAGACTTTTTGCAGAGGATATTGTATGTAGATGAAAATGTATGATGTCTCAGGAACATTCAAGAGATCATAACATCACATCACAGATCCTTCTTCTGTAAACACAGCACGTTGTACATAGAAGGTGTAGAAGGTGTCCAGTTTGATCAATTTCTCACTTGATCTTCCTAGGTGTAGATGCCCGATGCGAGTGGGAGTCAGGGGAAGCACCACTGCCTGCAACAGAGGCGTTCCAGGAGGAGGAGTGGTTATGATATTTTGAGCTGTTGTGGTCCGGATTGCTTCCATGAGGGCCCCCGAGTGGCAGCTTTCTGCTGTCATGATGGTCCGGATTGCTTCCATGAGGGCCCCCGGGTGGCAGCTTTCCGCTGTCATGATGGTCCGGATTGCTTCCATGAGGGCCCCCGGGTGGCAGCTTTCCGCTGTCATGATGGTCCGGATTGCTTCCATGAGGGCCCCCGGGTGGCAGCTTTCCGCTGTCATGATGGTCCGGGTTGATTCCCCGCCTGCCACCTCCCGCTGCCAGCCCCCTGCCGTTGTCTTGCATCATTACCAGGCTGCTCTGACTCGGCATCATCAGCTTATCAAGCAGAGCCAAAGTTGTTGCTGCTTCTCCTGGTTGTAGTTGAAGGTCTCTGACAGGAGATGGATGTAGTACAGTTTGAGGTGCAGCAGAGGCCTGGCTCTGGTACTGCCGATTCCTTGCAAACTCACCATAAGAACCTTTGCCATGATTTGAAACAAAACTTGACTCCAAGGCTCGAGGACCTGCCCTTGTTAAAAAGGAAACAATGCTTGGATCTCTGCCAAGACGCTTATTGCTGGTCGTTGATATATCTGAAAAAGGGGCGTTGATGAAGGTCCCACTGTTCTGAACGGGGGAATCCCCATGATTGCTGCTAGCAACCTTATTTCTTCGAACAGAGAAGCCTTCTGCTGTGTGAGCAACCTCTATTCTTAACTCCTTTTCCTGTAACCCAAGCATTGAGGCATCATTGCTACATGGAATCACACCAAAGGGTTGATTTCCATCTGAAGCCGTAGAAGTAGTGACAGTAGTGACAGCCGCATCACCCTGTATCTGTTCTGATGTGCCTGAAGCCGTAGAAGTAGTGACAGCCGCTTCACCCTGTATCTGTTCTGATGTGCCTGAAGCTGTAGAAGTAGTGACAGCCGCTTCACCCCGTATCTGTTCTGATGTGCCTGAAGCCGTAGAAGTAGTGACAGCCGCTTCACCCTGTATCTGTTCTGATGTGCCTGAAGCTGTAGAAGTAGTGACAGCCGCTTCACCCTGTATCTGTTCTGATGTGCCTGAAGCTGTAGAAGTAGTGACAGCCGCTTCACCCTGCATCTGTTCTGCTCTGCCTGAGGCTGTGCTCCCATCCTCATGATAAGCTTTGCTGTGGTGGAGGATGACATCCAGGGCATCCACATGTACACCATCATGGCGGGCGGTGAGGAGAGCTGTGACTTGAGGGCCAGAGGGAGAGCCACAGCTGAGCGCAGATTTGAGAGCTCCCTGCAATATGAGAACCAAGACAGCTGAGGGTTCAGTGATTTGACTTTAGAGCTCCCTGCAATATGAGAACCAAGACAGCAGTGTAGGGTTCAGTGATTTGACTTTAGAGCTCTATGCAACATGAGAACCAAGACAGCAGGGTAGGGTTCAGTGATTTGACTTTAGAGCTCTATGCAACATGAGAACCAAGACAGCTGAGGGTTCAGTGATTTGACTTTAGAGCTCCCTGCAACATGAGAACCAAGACAGCTGAGGGTTCAGTGATTTGACTTTAGAGCTCCCTGCAACATGAGAACCAAGACAGCAGGGTAGGGTTTAGGGTTTAGGGTTTAGAGTCGTTGACACTTGTATGAGTAATCTACTATACCTCAGGAAGCGGCTGATCCAAAAACCCCTCGGGCATCTTCCACACATACGTCTCCATCACGCCCTTTCCTTTTACTTCCACCCCGCCCGAGGATAGCCATTGGTCACAGCCGCTGTAGCTCCCATCAGACGACTGTTGACTCAGCAGCTTGTGGGTAGAGGCTGAGATGTGGATTGTTCCTATAATGTCATGGAGAACACACAGGAAGAGTGAGTCAGGATGAGAGACGTCAAATAAGATCTAAGAAAGACATGTAGGGGATCTGCTGTGAGATGAGGCCATATTTCTGTAAAGCCTGCTGTGAGATGAAGCCATATTTCTGTAAAGCCTGCTGTGAGATGCAGCAGCCATATTTCTATAAAGCCTGTTGTGAGATGAAGCCATATTTCTGTAAAGCCTGCTGTGAGATGAAGCCATATTTCTGTAAAGCCTGCTGTGAGATGCAGCAGCCATATTTCTGTAAAGCCTGCGGCTGTAGTGGTTCCCATTTGCAATGACTAAGGCTGCCATATGTAAATACTAATAATGGAGGCTCGTCCTCATTACAGAATGAAGGTTCAGCAGGGGTAACAGCATTCATACATGACTTTAGTTGAGCCAATAATTCATTGGCTGTTTAGAACCTCATGAAAGGCAGCAAGGTGAAATAGCAGGGACCATTGATAAGGAGCATTAATTATGGTTGCTGTTTCACAATAATCAGTGTAATAAGCATGCATGGTGGTCTCACAAACAGTGAAATAAACATGCATGGTGGTCTCACAAACAGTGAAATAAGCATGCATGGTCGTGGTCTCACAAACAGTGAAATAAGCATGCATGGTGTTCTCACAAACAGTGAAATAAGCATGCATGGTGGCCTCACAAACAGTGTAAGAAACATGTACAGTTGTCTCACCGACGGTGCCTGTGCTCTCCATCCTGGAGGCTGTGTTCATGGTGTCTCCATAAATGGAGAACTTAGGCAGCTTAGTGCCCACAAGGCCTGTCACACAGTCTCCAGTGTGGATACCAATACGTATGTCAACCACCTCATTGTTGTGAGGCATGCGGACCTGTTCATGTGATGATAGTGATGAGAGTAATGAGCAGCCGAAGAGTTTATGAATGTGAACTTATGTCAATGTAGCTAATGTAGCCAAAGGGTATTCTTGAACTATAAATAGACAATGTCAATGTTCATAATGTGAAGAATGAAGACTACAGAACGGGCCCTGATTGCGATAACGCTCTCTTCAAGACCTGCAAGACCACTGCCTCTTAAGGAAGCCTTAATTCTAGGCAGTCTCATTCTTAACTGCAATAATGTGAAAGACCTAACCTGTCCTCATCCTAGAGCAGCAGTTTGAAAGCTAAGAATAATATGTCAGAAACAATGTAACTGCAGTGCCTCAGTAGCCTCAGCAAAGAGTATCTGTACGTCGGTAACTTTCCGATCGCTTGAAAGGTCCCCTGATTCAGACTGGGGGAAAGCTTTCGCCTGAATGTCGTTTGAATGACGCCTGAATAAGGCTGGGCCAATGATGCCCTCTCTTACACGCCTTTCTTATGATCAGTAAGGCTTTCGTGTAAACCATTGCTGATTGCTCTCACCTCTTTGCTGCACCTCAACATATCCTTTGCAAATGCCATGACTCGTGAGGCATTGTCCACTGGATCTGAGTGATCAGTCATCTAGATCAACAGTGATGAAGAAATGTGTCATGAGTATGAAGTGAGACGTTTCATAATATTCAGTTGTACATATCATGGGTGAGGCCAAAGATAAAACTTGAATGCTTGAAGTTGCTGCTGAACTGCTTGTAGCAACCTACACTACACACATTTAACAGAGATGATACATTGCGAGCTAAATGTGAAAAGGTGTATAGTCAAGTACACCTACTGAAGTGTGAACAGGTGTATAGACAAATACACCTACTGATGTATGAAAAGGTGTATAGACAAATACACCTACTGAAGTGCATGAAGTGTGAAAAGGTGTATAGGCAAATACACCTACTGAAGTATGAAAAGGTGTATAGGCAAATACACAATCACAGACCTGGTAGAATCCTTGACTATCAATCTCCATGATACCGCCAGCAACGATGTAGCAATCTCCAATAGTCTCCACTTTCATGATGTTGTGGTATTCAACCAGGTAGTCAAACATTGAGAACAATCTGCATGGCAAGTTCAGGACAGCATGGTCAAAGCCTGCATGGGAAAATTAGCAGAATTCGGCCAGGTAGTCAAACATGCCGGTTATGGAGAACAACCTGCATGCAAAGTTCAGGACAGCATGGTCAAACAACTGCTACAACTGCATGGGAAGACTAGCAGAACTCAACCAGGTAGTCAAACATGGAGAACAACCTGCAATGAAGCAGCAAAAACATTATTCATAGTCACCAGTACTTAAAGCATGACGAGGCCATGGTTTCAGTCAATGATCTGAGCTGCTATTGTTCTGTGGATTGGAACAGAGAACAATATTTGTTGTGACCTCCATCAAGGTTAGTCACCAGGAAGCTGTTAAATTATACGGTGCAATTCAGTACAGTACATGTTGCTGTTGATAAGTAGTTGAACATTGGGTTGGTGTGCGTTGATAAGTAGTTGAGCATCGGGCTGGTGTTGAAAAGAGTATTAGAGAAGAACAGAACTTACTCATTTAAGAAGATAAGGATGGCTTCTGCAGAGACAGCCTTGCACATGGCCGTGAACCCTACATTAAGAATCAAGAGGTCAAAACAGTATGCTCACTGGAGCTGAGGTAGCTGAGGGTCGTTGCGCTCTGAAACATCATCATTGTAAAGATGATCATATATAGTATGTACATGTAATGCATGATTGTTTCTTTAACATCATGTTTAAAAAGACGAGTCGAGGGGATAATGCAGCAGAGCTCCATGAGAGGAAACTCACTCACCTGCTATGTCCATAAACCCTATATATATAGGGTATACAGTACCTGCTATGTCCATAAACCCTATAAACCCTATATATATATAGGGTATACAGTACCTGCTATGTCCATAAACCCTATATGTATTTAGGGTATACAGTACCTGCTATGTCCATGAAAAGGATTGTCACCTAAACAAAAAAGCAGGCAACGGAACATGATCATGTAATAACATGCTGCAAGTTGAGGGTAGTAATCATAATAAATAAAGCTGCTCATCGGGATACAAGTTCCAGACCTTTGGACATGATGAGTCATCAATATATCGCCGCAGTGATTATGTATTATGAGTAAATACGTATATCTTATGTGATGATATGATAATTCCAATAATCTTAGAATCATCATAAAGATTCATATCAGCAGTCTGTCCTGCTAGAGGTCACATAATAGCAGCTATTGAACGTAGTATCATAAAATGCTATTATAAACATGTGAGCTCGACGACTCACTATGCATGGATGGTATTTGATCCTGCTAACGACAGGTTAAGACATAATCATAATGCTACCTCTCTATGAGACCTCGCAACATCACTAAGGGGCCGGGCGATGAGGTCATTGGAGTTGGTCTTTGACAGAAACTCCACAACATGCCTGAAGCGAGAAGCGATTATTTACTGTCAGAACATGTACTACTGCTGATTAAATGAACATGGTCTGAAGTAAACCTGCTGGTGGAAAGCACGCACAGCAAATTTGAATGTGAAGACCTGAGCTTTGCGCATTAGTAGAACTCCGTTGAAAGCATTGCTGATGGCTAAGATGGTACCTTGGAAAGATACCAGAAAGCAGCGCGTTCTGAGTCTCTCTGGCTGCCATCAACTGCTTATTACTCTCCTTTATATGTTGCAAAAAAACAAGGTTGTCATCAACAAACAAGATCCAAATGAAACGCTAACTAGCAATGAGCAAAAATTATTCTACCACATGCATGCAAAATTTGTGCACATAATAATGCACGATGTTTAAGACGTCAATTAACTCAAGGCTGTAGGTCTAACTGCCATACCTTCTGCTGCCTGAGGTAGAGAACCGCTTGATGTTGGCTTCGGAGCACCAGACCCACCAACAGTGATAAAATGAAGGCAATGATCACAACAGCAGCAGTGGCTCCCCCCTTCCACTGTGGATCCCAGCCATTCACAGGGTACACACAAAGCGTCCAGCTGAGCCAAGAGAATACATTAACATCCACGCATGAAGCCAGGGACCGGGGTGCTGGCTGCATTATCAGATCAGGAAGATGTGCGATATGTGTTGATCATGAGGTATCATTAATGAATACCCAACAAGGATGAAGGCGATTTTATCAAAGCTTCAGACTCAGAACCTCTCCAGATATTTCAGAGCTACTTTGAACTTAGGCTGATAGGACTAGGTAATATGAACTATATGAACAGACAATCTGCTGATTGACTTTATCATGCAAATCATGGGTTTATGCCCAGTGAGTGATAAGGACTCATGGGTTATTTATGCCCAGTGAGTGATAAGGACTCGCGGCGGGACTCATGGGTTTATGCCCAGTGAGTGATAAGGACTCATGGCGGGTATCATGGGTTTATAGGGTTTATGCCCAGTGAGAAATAAGGACTCATGGCGGGTATCATGGGTTTATGCCCAGTGAATGTTCACAGGCCCCTGCTGAAACAAATGACAATCTAGTCACCACATAGTACATTTTAAAATTGAATTTTACTCCCCCACAAAGTTTCCTTTATTACAGTAGTAACTATAATAAGGTTAATGATGAAATTATAAGGCAATGAATGCTTGGCACAGGCCTGAACTTACAGGATTACTCAATGCCAGATAGCTCTGGTTAGGGCTGCGGATATCTGGGGTTAGAGTGTAGAGGAGACCAGACGACAACACCGGATTCAATCCAGGAATAATTGTGTCCCATGTGAAGATGGCCTACATGGAAAGCAGGTAGGATTGTGTCCCATGTCGTGAAGATGGCCTGCATGGAAAGCAGGTAGGATTGTGTTCCATGTGAAGATAGCCTACCAGGTCTACATGGAAAGCAGGTAGGTTTGTGTTCCATGTGAAGATGGCCTGCTACATGGAAAGCAGGTAGGAGTGTGTCCCATGTGTGTACCAGTAGATGTGCTCAAAAACTTTGAGAATGCTCTCTTGTGTGGAGGGCTTCTGTTTTATTGTGAGCATGGGCCACATTATAGCAGGATCACATAAGATGAACAAAAGATGACTTCTGACCCACATTTATCAAGCCCCAAAACCTACCCCCTGTCGGGGTTCTGCACAGCACCTCAGGGCATGCTATGATCCCCGTGGTACCTTCTGCGCAGATAGCGCAGATGGTTTTAGATGATATGAGGTTTCAAACAAGACCAACAAGAGTTTTATAAAATCTAAAAGACACAATCAGAGAGTGAAGGCTACACAAAGGCCATTCATCTTTAACCTAGTTCTTAGGATCGTCGTTCTCTTCGATGTCGCTGATTAAGAAATTAGTGGGTCAGCAAGGTGGTTAGTGGTTAGTGCAAGGTGGTTAGTGGGAAATTAGTGGGTCAGCAAGGTGACGTCACTGTTAAAAGGTCCACACCATATATACAGCTGTACTTGCGCCTTGACTCCCGAGCACAGTATGTAGTTATGTAAAATTAGATTACAATCTCAGCATTATGTGCAGCCTCTAGCAGTATGTAGTGGTAGCAGTGGACAATCCTTTTGAAAGATCCTAACATTATGATCTTGTGTCCATCTATTAAGAATATGGTCACTAATGCCATATCTGGAAGCAGGTATTCATACTACCTGGCATTTCCAAGGCGTTCCACTCTGTGTCATTTGAAATGTTTAGGAATATGGAGTAGCGCAAGGTGAATAGTAGGTCCACACCATGTCCCTGTGCACAGTATGAGCAGAGCATGGTGAATAGTAGGTCCACACCATGTCCTTGTGCACTATATGAACAAAGCAAGGTGAATAGGTCCACTACACCAGGTCCCTGTGCACTATATGAACAAAGCAAGGTGAATAGGTCCACTACACCAGGTCCCTGTGCACTATATGAACAAAGCAAGGTGAATAGTAGGTCCTCTACACCAGGTCCCTGTGCACTATATGAACAAAGCAAGGTGAATAGTAGGTCCACTACACCAGGTCTACCAGCGGTCCCTGTGCATAATATGAACTATAATATGAACAGAGCAAGGTGAACGGAAGGTCAATACCAGGTCCCTGTTCTAGCTGATGAGCAAAAGATGACGATCTTATAGATCTTAAGGCGGCAAAAAACATAATCTTGATTAATGAGTACAGAATGTCATCTACATGAGTTCCTCCAAAAACAGGGTTCCTCACCTGCCAAGGACCAATCAGGACAATGGATCCATTTTGAGAGATGCTACCCACATCCTCTCCCCTGAACAATAAACAAGGCAAAAAGTACAAAAAGATACAACACTAGTAAGGTCCACACTGATGGCACATTACGCCATCACTACATACACTACATGATGTTTACTGGAAGTTGAAAGCAAGGCTATTAATAATTGCAACTAGTACAACCAATAGCTAACTATCCTTGTTAGCATTATGAACAATAAGTCGTTATTATAAATTATTAGTCACCAGGGTGCCCAGTAGTTGGGTCGGTTGTAGGGGTTCAAAATGTCCTTCCCAAAGTCCAGGTTGTCGACCATGTACTGTGTGAGGTTGTTCCCAGTCAGGTTCTGCGATGCTGCCCAAGCTGGCGGGCGTCGTAGGGATCCGAGCAGCAGAGTGAGAATAGTGAGAACACAGTGAAATATGCACAATACAAGTACGAGTCATGTGCTATATCAACATCATCGTATGCTGGTTTGCTGCTTTCTTTTAAGAAGTATAAGAAGAGATTCAAAACGCATACAGCGTCAAGTTAGTCAAGTAAATGCCTGTCGCACTTCTTGGTCATCAAGTAGAGTGTGATAAGTGTGATACTCTCTTTATTCTCTCTTCACAAAATGGAAACCAATCCCATTATTTTCTTACAATAATAATAGCAACTACAGCTATTATTATGATGTATATGATGATTACTGTCCACGACACTCACGTAAGTACATTGAGGCAATGAGGCCATAAGGGTCAGCCTCCAGCTCGTAGAAAGTGTAGAGCCTGAGCAGGTAAAAGATGAGGAGGATTAATTAATATTTATTGAACATATAACTGTAGCACCATTTGCGACTATTGCGACCATATCTACCAAATCGCCGCTGTTAAGTCGTCAGCTCCGCTTTCATCAGGAGTATTGGGGCGAACAAATTATGACAGCAGCAGGTCTTACATGTTGGCAAAATGCAGTGTACAACGTAAGTCACCTACTTTGAGATGGTAGTTGCCAAGCTGTTGAAGTTGTCTCTCACGGTAGGCCAATGAGGATTCTGAGAGCGAGTGAGAAATCAAGAGGATATGATGAGATTAGTAAGGCTGTCTGTCAGGTACACCTACTTAGCAGGTGTCCATTATTATTGATCTTATTGATCGTACTTCATATCTGTCCTGATAGTCCTGAGAATTGCCTTGCAGGTATTGCAGGTTGTGTATTAGGAGAGAGCAGATATCTTCATTCCCGCTGTGGACATTATATATTCATTCCTGGATTCATGGTATCTACTGCTAATAGACACCGCGATTAAATGGAAGCTGGCAATAATTCAGAGAGTACATTACTTGTTGTTCCTTCATCAGCGGCAGGAGGAATCAGGTGTTGTAACTACACCCAGCAAGATGGGTATACAACAGTACACCCTCAATAAGCAGGTGCAGGCATATGAAGAAACCTGACCTGATAGATTGTGGTGGCTGTGGTCAAAACGGGTCCTTTTTGATTACCCAGGAGCTTCTCAAGCTCTCTGGCAGATGCCGATGCGATGCTGGTTGCACTGTTGACATACCCCACCCGTACTAGACC
>BEGY01000055.1:207834-230944 GCA_002335675.1 Chlamydomonas eustigma | reverse complement strand
TACTATGATATTCACTCCCCCCCCCCCCCCCGTAGCAAGATACTAGGGTAGATACAAGGACATTTCTTGATAAATGCTTGGTATATCAGGTATTATTAGGAATATTAATAATATGGAATGCTGGAGTGGCAGCAATATACCATCTGCCTGCGATGAAATAAAAGTGCATATATGGCTAATATGGCATTAAGGGAGCTTCCTACAAGATTTTTGCTTCCACTACTTCCACCGCCATGTCACGCTAGTAACGCTAGTCTAGCTAGTCACGCACGAGAACATATCTAAAGAGAATATGAATGAGTCAGGTGATAGCAGTAATAGCAGTAATAGCAGTAATTACAGTAATAGCAGATGCAGGTATTGACATATCCAATCAAGGAGTGCATGTGAGAGAAGCTAGAGAAGCATCAGTTTGTTATGTCTGTACTCACCTAATTCACCTGCATTGTAGACTGCTAGGCACGTCTGTACTCATAGTACTCACCAGCATAGTAGACTACCAGCTCCACTCCCAACACAGTGAGACAAGCCATGACAATCAATGAAACCCAGATGTAATAGGACATTAGCCATAAGAGTAATGTCGTTTTGATAGTTTTGAAGACCTTGATTCGTCGCAAACCACTGAAAAATGACAACAAAGAAGACCGATGAGCTCCGTCTAGAGTACCTAGAGCTCCTAGAGCTCCTGACCTGCTCATATCCGCCTGTGAATAAAAGTAATAAGTACGTAATAAGTATACATGAGAGTAGACAGCAGATAGAGTAGAACAAATGGCGTAGACCATGATATGAAGATGAGGAACATGTGTAACATTAAAGCACTAAAGTTTGTGTGATAATTGTGATAGTGCGTGTTCTCTAGAATGAACATTTTAGAATGTGCCAGCCGACTGGTCTTTCATCATGATGGACTAGATGGACTGCTTGATGTCAATACCGATTCCGATTTATTCATAATAGGCTTAAAGTCCCAACCGTCTTGATCAAGGGCTGTGCCTACTGTGCCATTAGTGCCATGCAAATTTTCAGGCTGAACGTGCGCTGTTTCATCAGCATGAGGCTCATCAATATCATCAATGACTTCGTAGGTGTCTGTCATGGGTTGCTGTATAAGCAGATCTCTTCTCCCAAATGTGCGACCAGTATGCCTGGGGCTCTGAGGGCTAGTCGTAAGTAAACATGATGAAGCCAACCTGCTAGACTGAGCAGGCGCCGAGAGTCCATTACTCTTGCTGAATGGGGACAGCGACGCAATATATTCTTTCATCTAAAGTTCTGCAAGGATGATTTAAAATCCAAATTGAGCGTGGAAAACCTTATCCTTGTGAATTCTCATTAAACACAAAAAGCTGGTGCAAAAGCAAGTTCGAGGAGTTAATCGAAAATTAAGATGAGATATAAATAATACTCGTCACCGAAAACGTCACATTTTCGGCGATGCCCCAGTCCTGGGCGGGGCCGCGGAGCCCCCATGTTCACACTACCGTTTCCGTCCGTGTGTCCGTCCGATGAGTTGACCGGCACTTCTGACCGCTAGGTATTGAAGCGCTACAAATATGTTTTGATTTGAGCTTCTGAAAGCCTTATTTTTACCACGGTCAACGCGCATGCACTGAGAAACTGGGAAGATGAGCACTCTTTGCGTGTGCGTCTTGATTGATACAATGTAAAAATAAATAAATTTGACTCAGGTTGGATCTCTTCTTTTATGTGAACGGTGATGCAGAGTTCTTCTGTCCTCTACGTCAAGCTATGCTTCGGCGTTTTATTACTATTGTAGAGACATGTAGCTACTTAAATTCTTTTTCCAAACCCCCTTTACGACATCGGGCCTCGAGGCGTCATTAGCTACATTAGCTGAGGCATTCTGTATAATACACTAAATACACTGTATCGTATTATTGGATGAGGTGCTATCCCGCCTGTCAGAAGTAAACAGTGCTTTAGGTTTAAATGTCATTATAAATGCTATTATGTATAAAATGTGGCTAGCATGACTGGTGGTGTTAATTTTGTGCTATTTGTGCGCTGATGATGCTAGGAAGCGTTTTTCTGCTTTTAGGCTTAAAGATGATTTTAAACTTTGACATCGCGTATCTCGAAGTGATACAGCAGGGCTCCGTGCATCACCTTTTCTTTCAGGGACTGCCATACCACTATATATCATCACTGAAATAATATTTAACATTGTCCCTATCTCTCTGCCAACATGCTTAATGCTTAATGTGAAGCACTAAACACAAAAAACATGATGCATTAGAGAGGTTTGAGGAAGCATGTAGCTACATAATAAACACAACGGTGAACCATAATTTAAAAAGATACAATGTAAGACTGCTCGCGTTTGATGTACATTATGAGGCAAAGATGCGTTAGTAAATAAGACTCCAAAGCTTCTTGTTTCGAGGATTTTATTAACTTACAGCTAAAATGAGAGTACGCAGTATCATCTCTGATGTTCTACATATTTACGCACGTACTCCATGACCATTCCTTTAATTTTCATTTTTCTCTCCTCCGAGAAGAAAGCCTTGTCAATATTGACGCCAGCATGGGCGTCGACGAGCTTCTTGATAACCCTGAAAAATGTAATTGCATTCATTTAATTCATTAGCTGCTGACATTATTAGATTTATCAGATTTATGTTGTAGGGATTTGGACATCAATGCGAAATAACTCACTTATCTTTAATCTTTGAATATATCTCCTTTGTGATAGCTTTGCACTCAATCTGTGGCTTGAGATGAGCCTTCACATAGTTCTCCAGAAGAGAAATGTCGGCTGGGCCTGTAGACACTCTTTTCTCATGGCTATGTTTTGGATCACTCTGTAATGGCTTGGAATCGAAGGCGGAAGCTGAGTTTAAAGGTGGCCCTGCTTCCCCACTTTTCCTGGCTTTGTGCTCTATTTTCTTGAACTCCTCAAAGGTTGCAATCTTTGGCAGCACAACTTGCTACATACATGGAGGTCAACAACAGCTTCATCAGGACAAAGCGGCTTAGGCACTTCAGTGGATACAAGGAATATAGAGTATTTGGCTGTGAAGTATTATCTTTATAGTAGGAAGACAAAACATAAGTTCCATTATCCTCTTCTTCAGAAATTACAGCAGGCAGTGAGTGACTTAATGTAAACTGGAGTGTGAACTTAAAGTCAACATCTGGTGTAGTTTGGTTCAGTCCTATCAGTAGCCCATTCAATAGCCAGCTCACAACATCCATTACATCCATCCTCACCCTTGCACTGAGCATGACTTGACGCGTCCGTTCCGTTGCAGCCCTCGTCTCCTCTTCTTTCATGGCATCTATTGCAGCCTGTCATCATGATTCAACAAGTTATCAAGTTCATGTGGATTATACTTCACGTGGATATTCTTCTTTCATAGCATCTATTGCAGCCAGTCATCATGATTCAACAAGTTATCAAGTTACAACATTATCTTTGAACCTCATGAATCCTCATCATCGACTCACAATGATGTCAAGCAGACATTTTAGACAGGGAAGTCCACATTAGTAAAAGAAAGAAGTAGACATGAGGTCTTGAGTCTCTCACAACACGACTCACCTGAGCTGCTGCAATCTTGGACTGAACCTGTTGTGGTAACTCCACTTGCTCCAAAGCAGTGGTCACAGCAGGCTGCTTCCCTAATGATCTTATACCTGCTGACTTGTTAGCAAGTGCAGAGCCAGGCTGCCAAGCAGTACCAGGGTTGCCATGTACTGCAGCCTGAAAGGATCCATGATTGCGCATGATGGCAGCTCTAGATGCAGCAGCAGCACCTGGCCTTGCAGCAGCAGCAGCAGTAGCAGCAGTTGGCTTTGATGCTGGGCCCCACCGCAGCAGTAGCTCCTCAGCTGCCTTGCGCACCTACAGTGCCATTCATGATCAGAGTGAAAGTGTAGTAATAATGCTTTAAGCAATTGTACACACCCCTGCAACAGTAGTAGAGGGATGGCATTGTATGTCTTCCTACATCAACAACGTCATCAGCTTCGTCATGCTATCAACAATACAGAGTCCATGCATCGATATCAACAATACAGCCGAGTCCATGCATCGATATCAACAACAATGCAAGAGTCCATGCAGCTTTATCAGCAACAATACAAGAGTCCATGCAGCTTTATCAGCGGCAACAATGCAAGAGTCCATGCATCGATATCATCAGCAATGCAAGAGTCCATGCAGCTTTATCATCAACAATGCAAGAGTCCATGCAGCTTTATCAGCAACAATGCAAGAGTCCATGCAGCTTTATCATCAACAATAATGCAACAGTCCATGCAGCTTTATCAGCAACAATGCAAGAGTCCATGCAGCTTTATCAGCAACAATGCAAGAGTCCATGCAGCTTTATCATCAACAATAATGCAAGAGTCCATGCAGCTTTATCAGCATCAATGTAGGAGTCCATCTATTGCATCTAGTTATCAAGAATTCAGCCTGAAACCACGTGCACTGCTGCAAATAATAAGCACGAGGTAAAAGCAGCGCACAGGGTAGCAGAGGCTGATGTGATGGAAAGAGGAAGGAAGCTCTGCACAGAGGTTGGAAGCTGTGCACTGAGGATGCCGCACCTCTTTGGTGATCACTCTGCCACTGCCATCCACCATCTTGCTTTTGACAGTTGCGACGAGACCACTCCCTCTGCAGCACAGAGATGAGGAACCACCCACTCTACTACCACATCATTCAATATGTAATTAAAACATGCGATCTATCTTAAAAATGAAACAATGGACACAACGTGAAATCACCAATCCTAAAATTACACCAGCAGTGTTTAATGCTAAAATCATTCACAAGTAAATGTTAACACACGAAACCCTAGAGATGTAACATGATGGAAATCAGGGTTCCCTGAAGACACATGAGCACTTAAGTGACATCGCATGGGAGTGAGATCACAAGAATAATGGACAAGCAGAGTTCCAAGGAGACATTTGAGATTGGATGAATATCAGATTGGATCAATAAGAAGTAAGGATGGACATTACCTGAGGATCTCCAATTTGACTGGAATCTTTGCCATGAGTTTCAGCATGGCAGTGATGAAGGGCTCAATTCCAATACCAGCAGCCTGGCTGCAGCAGTCCTGGTAACACAAGTGTGGACAGTGAATAATAACAGATTGAGGATTATACTCCAACTATTTCATGCAGCAATCATGAACACAGGTCTAACAGAAGTACAGAAAATATGTCTCGCCTACAATGCCTCAGATAATATTCATGCACAAACACAGTCCTACATTTCTGTGGCGGTTACGTAAACAATATTTAAAGACATCTGCTCACTTTAATCCACTCGCTGAGCATCTTCAGAATAGCGGAATCTGCTGAAATGGTTTCAAGAGCTTCAGGCACAGCCTGGACGGAAAGCATGTTAGGCATCATGGCAAAATGAAAAACAACTGCATGAATATGAGGCAACACAGCACCCTAAACTTCTTATTTCAATAATGTTACATATATTTGGAAATTGCAGTATCAAGGCAGTACAATCAATGGCTTCATTCAGTGAGAATATATGAATTAGCAGCAAACCAATTATTTTCATCGTCAAAAATGTCATGATAGGAGCAATAATATTGGGAACCTAGTGCTGGTCAGTAATGTTAAACAGGATAGATATGAGAAAAAGCAACCTGCTGGGATCAGAAATGTTAGATATAAGAAGCAGAAGTAACTGCAGTGCTTTACACATGATAATTGAGAAGATAGTTTCATAAGATAAACACTGCTAGCAAAGCATCCACACGCGTAGCAACTACTAGCGCATAGCTGTGTTCACATGACATGATGATTGAGAAGATAGTTTCATGAGATAAACACTGCTAGCAAAGCATCCACACGCGTAGCAACTAGCGGTGCTATGTTCACACATAATGATTGAGAAAAAAAATGGCTGAAACGTTACGCCAAAATGTTACGTTTATCAAATGCAAGTGTAAACGTTACTAGTTTTGGGAGAATCACTAGCAAAGCATACATCACTCAGCATTAACGAGTCATAAGATCTGCACTGCAACATCTTATTACAGGATGCGTCTTCAATGTCTTCAATGTCCAGTTGTATATTCATAAACCAGTAATACCTGAACCAGCACATGCACCAGCTGAGCCCTGAGGTCCCAACCGTCACTGGCGGCTGAAAGCACTTCCCACAAAGGACTCAAGTTCCCTGAAACAGCATGGCAGATGACACGGCATAAATAATTATTTGCGGCCTAATAAGGCCGTGTGCCAAGATAAGGCCAAGCTTGGTGGATGAGAATAATGAAGAAGGCTAGTTCTTGACTACCCAAGATAATGCCTGCTTATGGAATTACTATGTAATTATTATTGGGTGCAAAACGATGAACAGGAGCATCAAGTAGAAAATGTTACCCTGAGATAAAGGGTACAAAAGTGATATCTCTGCAGGAATCCTCGCCTTTTGAAGCCATAATGAGGGCTTTGTGCGCAGCCTTGATGTCCTGGCGGGCTTCCTGTCTTCTCACCAGCTCTGCCTCGGCACGCCGTGGATCATACTCACCTGTTGTTAAGATCCATTACGCTAGTGGCAGCATTAAGGACGCATGCACATCATGTTACATAATGCTCACATGACTGGAATAGCATCGAGGACGCATGCACATCATGTTACATGTTCACATGACTAGACATAGCACGTAGGTATAATAGTAGTTAAAATTATAGATGTGATCACTTAGGCCCATGACCTCGGCAGGCCAAAACACAAAGCAAGAAGTTTAAGACTTTAACACACAGTGTGAGGGGCATGCAAATGAACAAAAAGCTTGAACAAAAAAATATGCGCCCATTAGTTAAATCTGCATTTACTTGCTGGTCAGAGCATTGTTAAGAGCTTACCCCAATTAGTCTCACCTAAACCACCAGGACCATCCATAGCAGCCACAGATGCATCCCCGGCTCTCTTTCTCTTGCCTTCACCCCCCTCAACCTTCTGCTTCTTTGATTTCTTCTTAGCCAAGGACACTCCTTCATCACCAGCAGCCTCATCCTCTGCATCATCACTGCTATCACGAACCTTCGCCTTCCTCTTGCCTCTGCCATTTTTCTTCACCGTTCCGTAATCCTCATCGTTTACATCATTGGTTGAGGACCTTTTTCCCCTCTTCTTTTTCTTTGGGCGTTGCTCTTCCTCTTCTTCTTCTGCCAACCCATCCTCATCTTCTTCCTCCTCATCGTCCCCTTCCCCTATTCTGATTCGGTTCTGCCTATCTTCTTCATGTTTTTCCAACGACTTGAAATCAAAATCTCGCTCATCTCCAACAGGTTTCAAAGTAATTGGAGCTGATAGCCTTGCAGCTGATGGAGGTGTCACTCCAGTCACTGGATCCTCATCCCCGAAGATTGCAGCCAATATCCTTGCTGCCTCTCTTACCTTGGGATGGTAAGTAAAGAAGCAATTTGAGAACAGAAGTTCACTTAGTTCACAATGACCTGAGTAGCAAAATAAGCAGCTTCTAATGCTGCAGAATTTGCAGAATGTCCTCAGAAATTTGCACAAAAAAATGACCTAGAAGTAACTCAAACGAAGTGGCAGTCCCTGTTTTTATCTAGCCATAGAGCAGTGACCAGCACCTACCCCTGACTGAAGTGAAGCAGACAGACGTCCTCCTAATGGAGCCAAGAACTGCCCACCACTTGCATATTCACCTGCAGCATAATGCAAAAGGGGAACTTTTAGAGAGAAAGCATAAGGGTGATCACTCTTATACAGAGATGCCTCGTAATCCCAGGATCCTAGGATGAGATGGTAAGGTTAAGCCGCAAGAAAAGTGAAAACATAGTCTACTGAGTCCACTGCAAGTAGGAACAATTACCTATAAAAATGTCAAATGCATGCGGCCCAATTACATTAATTACTAATTACATGAACAGGGTTGTATAAGGTACAGATGAAGGAGTGAGATATGTGCCCAGCAGAGTCGCATGCTACAAATGAGAGACAATGTTAACACGACCCTGACACTAGTAACCCTAAACCTGACACTGGTAACCCTAACCCTGACACTAACACGACCCTGACACTGGTAACCCTAACCCTGACACTAACACAATCCTGACACTGGTAACCCTAACCCTAACCCTGACACTGGTAACCCTAACCCTGACACTGGTAACCCTAACCCTGACACTAGTAACCCTAACCCTGACACTGGTAACCCTAACCCTAACTCCGACACTGGTAACCCTGACACTAACACAACCCTGACACTTGTATCACCTGCAAAGCAAAGCCTATCTTTCACAGGCAATGAAAGAGCTGATAGATCATGCAGCAAGTCCAGCACAGTGTCAGCCGTCAGGCCGTTGCTGATACCAGAGGAAGCCAATTGAAAGGTGAAGCTCTCAGATCGCCCTGCAGGCCCCGCAGGCCCCCATCTGGACACATGGACTGCCCTAGGAGTGGGATTCACATCAGGTAGGGCAGCAGAGCAAGATGACTGATGATGAGAAGTAGTACAGGTAGCTGGCGGTGGGAAGGCAGAATGCACTGCCTCGATTGCTGCCGCCTGGAGTAGCTTGCTTGAAAATGCCTGCAGTCAATGGTAAAAGTCAGCAGTCAGAAAACAAGTACTACTAATTTGTGTGTCTTCAGTCCCCAGAGAGCGTCAGGCAAGATCAAGATATATGTAGAGAGGCCAGTAGAGAATGAATTGACAGACGTCTTACAGAATGGTATACAATGTGTACAATGCAAAGTGTGAATGCAAGGTGTGAATACGTATTAGGTTAGCCCTTGTCACAAATATCACCATTCTCTCAAACTGTCCCTTCACAGGAACACCCTCATAAGCACGAGCAGTTCTCACCATCCAGCTGGCGGCATCCCCTCCTCCAGCAAACTGTACCAGCAGACAGGCACCAGGTACCCTCCCTTGTCCCACCTCCGTGATCAACACCGGGCGCACCTCGGCAGCTGACAAGGAAGGGGCGGCTGGATAACCAGATTCAGCAGCACCAGCAGCAGCAGCAGCACCAGCACCAGCACCAGCACCAGCAGCAGCACCAGCATTACCCCTAGGAGCTGCGATGTCTGATGACCCAGTCTCTCTAGCTTGATCTTTTAGCGCAACAGCCACAGTCGTGAGGTGAGCTGTCTCCTCAGTTTTTGCAGCATCATCCTCTGCTTGGGTATCATGGTTACCAAGACACACTTCCACTGGCTGTTCAACTAAACCTCCCACCATCACTGTCGCTTCTACTTTCTCGGCACCATTGCCCTCCACCTTCTCGGCACCACCATTGCCCTCCACCTTCTCGGCACCACCATTTCCCTCCACCTTCTCGGTTTTACCTTTGCCCTCCACCTTCTCGGAACCACCAATGCTCTCCACCTTCTTGGCTAGTTTACCTTTGCCCTCCACCTTCTCGGAACCACCAATGCTCTCCACCTTCTTGGCTAGTTTACCTTTGCCCTCCACCTTCTCGGAACCACCAATGCTCTCCACCTGCTCGGCACTACCATTGCCCTCCACCTTCATTATTGGGGCAAACCTTTCTTCCTCCACCTTTCTTAGCGCCTCCTTACTCTCAGCAGGTATCTCAGACATGGCATGAAGGCTTTCAATGCTGCTTCTTATAAGGCCATAGGAACCGGAATTAACCCCTGTCTTTTGTCCCACTCCACCATTTAGGTCACCACCTTCTGCTCCTAGCCTCCAGAAAGCAGTGTCATACTGCAAGAGTACACTGGCCCCAAAGCCGCACCCCATTCTGGATATTGCACCCGTCTTCCAAGCGGGAAGCTCGGGTGAGAAGATGATGTCATCATCCTGTAGGAGGCAACAATACAAGATGAGGAGGAAGTGAGGAGATGACGTATGGGACACAATAACAGAAACAATGCTGGAACCAGGCAGCATTAATATGCTGCCACACACCTGAAGGCTTGATAGTGGCACCGCCATTAGAACCACATCCCCTGCTATTTCTTCACCTGTCGCCAGGGGGAGGAAAACAGAGAGGAAGCCATTTAAGTAAAAATGAGGTCCTAACAACGATGATGATGACATTGCGGAATCCGACCAGAACAATCATCAGCTTCAAAGTATGGATTAAAACCACTAGACTGCACTCACCAATGTGGTTTCAAGGCACACAAACAATGTATAAGTTCATTCTGTGATCAGACATCTTGGCTGACACTGCACCTAGCAATCAGACTACCGGCAGGCATGATGACACTGCTGATTCTAAATAGGCTTGCTAGTAGAGAGCAATCTATTGACTCCAATAAGCAGTCAGGCGCACTCTGATCGCCTGCTTACTGTCACAGAGACTACTATTAATAATCCATTGTAAGCTGCGAATACTCATCCTTTACCCTCCTAGTTGAAACCCTTAACCCTAAACCCTCATAATTATTGAATGTCACGACAACTTCCCATTCACCTGATGTGGTGACCACTTTGACACCCTTCTTGTTGTATGTCACTTTCTTAACCTGGCAGCCGTACCGCACATCCAGGCCTTCTACGAGGCCTTCCAGAAGCAGAGAAGAACTGACTGGAAACTGAGTCCCAAGCACATCATCAACTACATCATCAGCTACATCAGCTACGTCTGATGTGATGGGACCTGCAGCAGCCAAAGGGACCCCGTGACTTTGCGCATCAGACGAGGCATCATGACGAGTACCAACAGGATCTCTCTTCTTGACCAGTACTGCAGCGGCAGCTGATGATGATGACAACAGTAGTGCACTTGATGAGGGAGCAGTTGAAGTATGTCCACAACTGGATGCCTGAAGCCGGTGCAGAAAGCCACTGATACAAGCAGCAGGTAGGCGGGTCAGTGGTGCACCGGCTGCCAGCTCCCAGCACCTCAGGTGCCAACGAAGTACATCCAGTACGGCAGGCTGCATGGGGAACAAAGCAAGCGACGGTGATCATGTGTGGGGAACAGCATGGGGAACAGCATGTGACGGTGATCATTTGTCAAGATATGTAATTTGAGGTCACATTGAATTACTACAACCGCTACAACTAATCTAAGATATGACTCAGTGAGCGGAATGCCCGCCACATGCTTATTGATCCGCGAGCAACAGATACCAGTCCCATCTCAGGCATCTAGAGACATGGTTGGTAGCCTAGAGCCTAGAGCCTGAGCATGCACTGAAGAACCAATGCAACCAGCTGCGGTAGGTGTCATTCCACAGAAGCACCAACTACGTAACCAGGTGTCATTTCATAGAAGCTGGAGTAGTAGAATAATAAAGATGATATAATGTACACACCGCAGGAGTTGTGTTGAAGTTAGTAGTAGGCTGGCTGGAGTCTTCAGGTTGGATTGAGTCCAAGCTACTGCCGGCTGTAACGCCTGTTGCCTGCTCAGCATCTGTAGGGATCATAAACAGAGCAGTGACACAGCAGCAGCAGCAACAACAGCTCATTTAATCATGATGTTAGGACGAACTGCCTTCCACACTATGATCATAAACACAGCAGGGACACAGCAACAACAGCTCATTTAATCATGATGTTAGGACGAACTGCCTTCCACACTATGATTATAAACAGAGCAAGCAGTTGCAGTGCCTGCTGAAACATTTTCAATTGTACCTTCTGGTGAGCCTATCATGACATCACTGCGGCATAAAGTAGTTACCGGGATTGGCCGCCTTGTTGTGTCGCATTGCCGACGATGTTACTACTATATGCAGAGCAGCCTCCAGCGCACAGGATAAGTTGTTGCAGTTGAATCCTGGGGGTAGAGCAGAGGACTTCTGAGATGTACTTTTGGAAGAACCAGGATCCTGTACCCAGTGTTGCACCTGAGCAACCATCTCCTCAAGAAGCCTACACCACCAAGTACCAATGAACACTCAAACATTAAATTAATTCAAGTATAATTTGAATAAACTACACAGCACCATGATTGTGTAGATTGTGCAGTACTGTTCAGAAGGTTAAGTGGACAATCATCTGATGTAATCAAGATAAGTTTTAATGTAGACAGGACACAGTCCAAGCATTCCTGAGAAGTTTTTCATGAAGCGAAGTCACAAGAAGCGAGTAGTTAAGGGCCCATAATGAAGTCACGGGAAGCGAGTAGTTAAGAGCCCATAATGAAGTCACGGGAAGCGAGTTGTTAAGGGCCCATAATGAAGTCACGGGAAGCGAGTAGTTCAGGACCCATAATAAAGTCACGGGAAGCGAGTAGTGAAGGGCCCATAATGAAGCTCTGGAAGTTCTGGAGGCTCCTCATCATCATCAGTCATTACAACAAGCAGGTCCTAGGTCTTCCTTTTAGTTATGAACCAAACATAGTACACATTATGAACTATACTGTAAGTACCTACTTCTCTGCCTCTTCAGCTACATCTGCTGCCACGTCCACTGCACCACACAGCAGGCGTGGCGGTCCAGCAGACCTGATACCTTTCAGAAGCTCTGGGAGCTCATGTTGTACAGTAGAGGTATTGACAGGCCCGCTCTCATCAGGGAATTGACGGACAATGGGAACAAGGTCCAAACCCTAACCATCAAGAACAGGCCATGAACTTTAAAGTACGAGATTTGGGAGTCAATAACTCTTGTACACCTCCAACTATAACTCCCTCCTTCACTCTTCATCATGAGTGTACTCATGATGGAAGCTTCACCTGCTGCTCAGCCAGCACTTCTATCAGCCCAGGCACGTCATATGCAGAGCACCCCTGGGAATGCTTTCTTGACAGGCGGGAAGGAAGAAGAAGCAACTCAGGTGACATCATGGGCTTGTTCAGCGCTTGAACCACAGCGCCTGCTGCTGCTCCATCCTGACAAGAGGGGCATTGTCATGGAATAACAGTAGCTTTATTGCTTTAACAATGCGAGGAGGCAAAATAAACTTAAACGCTGAAAATACAAAGCAAAATCATCACCCTAACAATACATGCAATACTTACATGAGCTAGAGCTTCAAGCAGATTGATCAGGAGCTTCAAGATTCATTAAGAACTTCAAGATTGACCAAGAACTTCAAGATTGATCAAGAGCTTCAAGACTGGGTCCATATGAGCATCAGCATGAGTACACAATTTTTGCCATTTCCATCTATGCTTTAGAGATGCAAACAATTTCTAGTGAAACACCCCTTCTGAGCTGAATATCTACTGGGAGACTATGTCGGTTATCATTGGGATGAAAGTGCTAGACAAGATGAATCATGTCTCCTACGCCTCAATCACTTGAATCAGTCCATCAAGTCTTAGCAGAGACCAGTCATATGGGGATTTGTCCAAAATTCGAAATATGAATTCAAATTCATATTCCATCAATGAATTCACCTGCAATTCAGCAGAAGCTATAGATGCACTGAGGGCCACTAGTGGTGAAGCAGCTCTCCCTCCAATCCTTTGTGATGCCTCCAAGACTGTCACCTCCAAAAACTTGCCGCCTACTTTCTGCATAGTTCATCGTGACATGTGAGTGTAAAGCTTGTTTCTGAGTTGCATTTGAACAAATCATCTCAGCCGCTAAACTCAGCATAACTTGTAAAT
Organism: Chlamydomonas eustigma; assembly: GCA_002335675.1. Lineage (NCBI taxonomy): Eukaryota > Viridiplantae > Chlorophyta > Chlorophyceae > Chlamydomonadales > Chlamydomonadaceae > Chlamydomonas > Chlamydomonas eustigma. The sequence goes on along the minus strand of BEGY01000055.1, from coordinate 217,416 downwards.
CCTGGGTGTGAAGGGAAGTATATGAATATGTTTCAATGATCACTAAGTCCTGACAGCCGGTCTAGGGAAGCAGAGATCTCTAGATCTCCTCCAAGTTGATGAAACCCTAAACCCTGACCTTTAAAGTTGATGCTGCTGCAAGGCCAGCTGCTCCTGCTCCAACCACCAGAACCCGTCTGCTCATGACAACACCCTTAGTGCCAATATGACTACCAACATCTGCCTGCTGATCTTCTTCATCATCGTCTTCCAAAGGTTCCAGCTTTTCACGGGCTTCCATATTATCAATAACATGCATCACCTACAAAAAGCAAATCAGGCTGCAATGTCTCCACCAACACGCATTCACGAATGCATGCAAATCCCTAATTCTAATATACACAAACCTAGTTCTAGCAGAAACAAGAGCTGCTGCAATGTCTTTCCAGCAAAGACACAAGCAAATAGACAGAGCCATGCAATTCTCATTTCAGAGCATGAAAAATTCACCACTAACATTACGACACGTTCATGACAGCTTGTAGTAATTATTGACTCACATGTTTCCTGATGTAAGCTTTAAAGCATTCCACGTCACAGCCCACCTCCTCGGCCAGTTGCTTCCGGATCATCTTCTCTGTCATGACCTGCATAAAAGGCACTAATAACATGCTGAGCTAGCTTTCTCTCTCAGATGCAGCGGCGGTGCGCCTGCTGTTAATTTCAACATATAAACTGTGATGAGGTGATCGATTAGTAAAAGAGCAGGTACAATTAGACTGTGATGAGGTGATCCATTAGTAAAAGAGCAGGTACAATTAGACTGTGATGAGGTGATCGATTAGTAAAAGAGCAGGTACAATTAGACTGTGATGAGGTGATCGATTAGTAAAAGAGCAGTTACAATTAGACTGTAATGAGGTGATCGATTAGTAAAAGAGCAGTTACAATTAGACTGTGATGAGGTGATCGATTAGTAAAAGAGCAGGTACAATTAGACTTTGATTAGGTGATCGATTAGTAAAAGAGCAGTTACAATTAGACTTTGATGAGGTGATCGATTAGTAAAAGAGCAGGTACAATTAGACTGTGATGAGGTGATCGATTAGTAAAAGAGGAGGTACAATTAGATTGTGATGAGGTGATCCATTAGTAAAAGAGCAGGTACAATTAGACTGTGATGAGGTGATCGATTAGTAAAAGAGCAGGTACAATTAGACTGTGATGAGGTGATCGATTAGTAAAAGAGCAGGTACAATTAGACTGTGATGAGGTGATCGATTAGTAAAAGAGCAGGTACAATTAGATTGTGATGAGGTGATCCATTAGTAAAAGAGCAGGTACAATTAGACTGTGATGAGGTGATCGATTAGTAAAACAGCAGGTACAATTAGACTGTGATGAGGTGATCGATTAGTAAAACAGCAGGTACAATTATATGAATTTTCAAATGCCCATTGAGGAATAAGCATAATCTGTATTAAGGATGACACAGAAGAGTTGCAGCATGTGGAATACAGCAAGTTTCAAACTACAATCCCTTGCATGGAGCCATCACAGATGAAGTTGCATGGAATGAATGTCTGTTGTGACCATGCTGCATGGAATGAATGTCCATTGGCACCATGCTGCATGTAATGAATGTCTACTGTCACCATGCTGCATGGAATAAATGTCCATTATTGGCACTATTATCATCCCTTCAGATTCACCTGGAAGTCCACAGTCCTGAGGATGGTGTAAAGTTTATCTTTTAGGTCAGAGGCCTTCTTGATCACGCAATGAATATCAGTGGTGAGTGCAGCAGGAGGAACGGTGTGCTCACTGGAAACTAGTGCTGCAGCGACAGAAGTCATACAAGCAGCTGCTGGATCATCACTACCGTCAGTCGTCCCTCCCGTCCCAATAAGTAGGGCCGTCGTTGCAGGGCCCTCATCTGTGGATCCAAGCAAAGAATCTGAGGCAGCAAATTAAGCGCAGCAAGTGACCTAATAACAGAGTACAATGAATAGTGGATATGAAAGTGCAGCCTTACGATCAGGGCACTGAGTTTATTAAGACAAGATTTAAGACCCGATCTCTTAAGGGAGAGGCAGAGCATGACATCATTGTGAAAGTGTTATCACTATTGACACAGCATGTAGGTTATTCATGGATGTCTGTCAAACCCTTACAGCAGACCTTAAACCCCGTTCAGTGGGTGCAGTGAAGAGAAAAAGGACTCATGCAATCACAACAGTTCTTATTACCAGTTGTCTGCTGGACTCATGCAATCACAACAGTTCTTATTACCAGTTGTCTGCTGGACTCATGCAATCACAACAGTCCTTATTACCAGTTGTCTGCTGGACTCATGCAATCACAACAGTTCTTATTACCAGTTGTCTGCTGGACTCATGCAATCACAACAGTCCTTATTACCAGTTGTCTGCTGGACTCATGCAATCACAACAGTTCTTATTACCAGTTGTCTGCTGGACTCATGCAATCACAACAGTTCTTATTACCAGTTGTCTGCTGGACTGAACCAAAGTTGATGATTCCATGGCGGAGCAGGTAGGTATATGCTGCAGATCCAACTCCTTTACTCACGCATGGTGTTAGTGCTGACAATTCAGCTGTGATAAGAAGCATGAATGTTGGCAACAAGCTGATGAATGCTCAATAAGAACAGTAGCTAACGTCATCATAGGAATTTATTTCAGGATTTGTAGTGACTGCACTTCAGGTAATCCTGTTGTGAGCCAACTTTGCTATGAGCAATGTACAAAAAAGACCAACCTTCACATGCATCGAGAGTTAAGAATGTGCACGGATTTCTACACCATAGTCCAAGTATGCTCGATCTAGGAAAAGTAAGTTTAGTTAACACGTGATGCCAAACATGGACGTAGCAAGAGAATCCGCATCAAACCTTGCAAGCGCGTACGCCTCCTCATGTCCTCCGAATACCCTCTTTTCTCCTTCGTCTATGCTCGACATGGCTATAGGTAGCGCTTGAACCTAAGACCCTCAGAAAATGACAAATATGCAGCCTAACAGTTAGGCCTTTCACACCTGATCATCCTCAATTGTTTGCGACAAAAAAAGAGGAATCGACGGGCGATTATTTGGCAAGGACATCAAGACCATTCAGGCAAATCTGCAACTGTTTAAACTTAGGGACGGAAGAATTAGTACCTAATAGTCAGAGTGTGGACATTTCTGGATGCACAGTAGATGACACGCAGCAAGTTACTAAACGAGCAGGCGATAGACCTAATAAAATTTGATGGTATGTACGAAAGGAGAATCAGACGAGGAGAAGAATAATGTAGGGACTAAAAGGTTTTGAGGGAAATAAAATAATTATCAGTCTACAGAAATGAACAGATCTAGATAGAAGTTGCTCAGGATGTGTGCTCCTCTGATAGAGCAGTGCTGGTAGTACTGCTTCCTTCCTTCTTTCTCTTACACCATCCATTTCACAGATCGCAGCTAATATCATGAGGCTGCAAGGGAAGGTGGGACTGCAACAAAGAAGAAGAGGAGGCAAGGTCATTATGTCGACAATAATGCTGATTCTGTAGCAGTATGATCTAGACTTCTGAACCCTGTACTGACCAGGGGGGGAGAGGCTTCTGAGGTAATGAACATGAAGATATTGGCACAGCTTCCAATTTCATGTGACTAATAAGGCCATAACACGTAGCGGCCACAACTGTTACTAATTTGGGTTGCAGGGGAAAAGTAGTCGCACGAAACCCATGTTAATCCTGCTAGTAATAAGCACCTGCTCTATCATGACGACTCACAATGAATGAAGGATGAGCGCACACCTCTGCATCGGACTCGGTAAGCTGAGCATCATGAAGTGCAGCAGGACATGAAGGTATCCCAGGTTGCGGGAAGACACCTGAGAGTAATTTAATGCATTTAATGTTACATGACATGCAGTGCCGCATTTAGGTATCATTAGTATCATCCCAGCCGGTTGCGGGAAGACTGCACCGCCTGTGAGTGATATATAATTACATTATCTACATCATGAGCACATACCATAAATCCATTTGAAAAACAATAAGAGGCACAATGGTTGGCATTATGGTGACAGAGCCAACCAGCTGCTGCACGACTGCTAATAGCTCATCTATAATTACACTAGCAGGCCAAGGACCTAAAGGACTGGGGCTACGGTAGGAATAAAGGTCATGACTAATAATACTAATAATACATTCTATGGACGATACTAAAGATGATATTCAACATGGGCAAGGCGGATTCTTGTATGCTTTTAGTACTGTTCATAATGCAGCTCCCTGTTGTACATAATGTAAAATCACATTAATCACTAATCACATCTCATCATAAGGTTGGGATCACATGACCTACATGTCCTAAGGTTGGGATCACATGACCTACATGTCCTAAGCAGGTTGGGATCACATGATCTGCATGTCCTAAGCAGGTTGGGATCACATGACCTACATGTCCTAAGGTTGGGATCACATGACCTACATGTCCTAAGCAGATTGGGATCACATGACCTACATATCCTAAGCAGGTTGGGATCACATGACCTACATATCCTAAGCAGGTTGGGATCACATGACCTACATGTCCTAAGCAGGTTGGGATCACATGATCTGCATGTCCTAAGCAGGTTGGGATCACATGACCTACATATCCTAAGCAGGTTGGGATCACATGACCTACATATCCTAAGCAGGTTGGGATCACATGATCTGCATGTCCTAAGCAGGTTGGGATCACTTCTAGTGTATTGTGACCTTGACTTCTCGCCAAGTACTGACAAATAAGGCTCTGTTCCAACTGAGAGTGCTTTTGCTGATGACTGCCTGCACATGAGGATGGTATCTTCGATTAAATCAGCCAATAATGAGAAGAAAAGCAAATTGGAATGAAAACAAATGCCTTAGTAGCGTCACCGCAAGCGTCAGTAGCAGTGATAGAAACTAAAGAAACACAACATCTGCTGCGTGACGTACTACTGTATTAGCAACTACAGCTAATACAGCAGCACTTCTGGCGGGACAACAGCAATGCTCTGTGGTTCCTCTCATTTGAGGAGTGGGATTCACATTTGTACGGTTTCTCTGGTTCTGATTCGGCTTCAGTACGAATCGGCTTCAGTTACGTGTGTATCGGTTTCACGTATTAGTTCCAGAAACATCTTGAAATGAATAAGGAAACACGTAAAGCATCTTCTTTTGTTGGCATTGTACAGCTGGATTAACTCATGACTGCTTATTGCTCTACAACATGATCGTGTGGTGTTAGTACTAGTGTGTACTATTACTAAGCCTTCTGATAAGCATTCCCAATAAGACCTGCTAATACCTGATGACCAAGCTGCTCCTGCTGGCCCAGTAAGGTGATGAACATCACAACATGATATTTTTTTTTGTGTGTACTACTAGGCCTTCTAAGATGACTAAGCATTCCCAATAGACCTACCTGATGACCAAGCTGCTCCTGCTGGCCCAGTAAGGTGATGAACATCACAACATGATAGTTTTGTGTGTACTACTAGGCCTTCTAAGATGACTAAGCATTCCCAATAGACCTACCTGATGACCAAGCTGCTCCTGCTGGCCCAGTAAGGCGATGAACATCACAACATGATAGTTTTGTGTGTACTACTAGGCCTTCTGAGATGACTAAGCATTCCCAATAGACCTACCTGATGAGCAAGCTGCTGCTGCTGGCCCAGTAGGATGAACATCACAGGATGTGACTGCTCCTGTCACGAGTGCTGGCAGGCCCTTATCAACCTGCTGGGAGGAGATCCTCAGCAAGTGCTGGCAGGCCCTTATCAACCTGGAAGGAGATCCTCAGCAAGTGCTGGCAGGCCCTTATCAACCTGGGAGGAGATCTTCAGCACGTGCTGGCAGGCCCTTATCAACCTGGGAGGAGATCCTGAGCATGAGGCCCTCCTGCAGAACGACAGCAGAGAAAATACAATAGGTATTCTGGTGCCAAGAAGACTGAGACTTCTACCCTTACAGCATCAGTCAATTAAAGGTCCTTACAGCAAAGACCATCATTCCTCCTGCTATATCAGTAGAAACGCCGCAGCAATGCAGAATTGGTCACTTGTCTAGTTTGCAGTCCTGATTTTATCGACACCCAAGCTATCAGAACAGGTGATCTAGGTGATCACATCACACTGACGGACAACTATGGCCAATAACAAACATCTCTCTATATCTTCAGCTTTCGTAACTTATCATCACTGGCGGCTGCTGACCATCCTAACCATCCTGCTCATCATCTCAGTAGGTGGCTCATCGGCCTTATTGCATGGCTAGCATTATAGTAGCTCACCTGCTGCTTCACTAGATCCGCCTTATTGCATGGCTAGCATGATAGTAGCTCACCTGTTGCTTCACTAGATCCGCCTTATTGCATGGCTAGCATTATAGTAGCTCACCTGCTGCTTCACTAGATCCGCCTTATTGCATGGCTAGCATTATAGTAGCTCACCTGCTGCTTCACTAGATCCGCCTTATTGCATGGCTAGCATTATAGTAGCTCACCTGCTGCTTCACTAGATCCGCCTTATTGCATGGCTAGCATCATAGTAGCTCACCTGCTGCTTCACTAGATCCGCCTTATTGCATGGCTAGCATGATAGCTCACCTGCTGACCATCCGACGTTCCGAAATCGTCATGGTGCTCCTGAAGTAAGAGATCCCAGTCGAGTCCTTCCATATATTTCGGACTCTGTGATTATTAGCTTGTACGCATGCTCAAATGGTCGCGTATCAAAACGAGTTTTTAAAACAAGGGCTTTGAGACGTTTCTGTTTAATTGAAATGTCACTACTTCAGCACGCATGTATTAACGTTAGAAGTCTAGGTCACAGAGGTGAAGAACCGGAACCTAATAACGACGAGCAACAAGGCATTGCTAAACTCCAGGTATACTTCCAACGGCCAACAGGATAAAAGAAATTTACAAATACTAATTACTAATTGAAATAAATGATGGGTGATTGTAGAATTTGGGGATAGAGGTAATACAAAAAACTCTGGCGAGTCACCTCGTTCATGACTGGGTGGCCTCACTTGGACACGAGCTTAATATATTCACTGAAAACCTGGTCAATCTTATGGTGATAGTGCTGCCTCTCTTCATCAGACAAAAATGAAGCCGAGAAACTGTTCTTTGCTAAGCGCGCCACCTAAGTTGACATAAATTAGAGACACCATTTCCCAAAATTATACTTGTGATCTGAACGTGTGCATAACCATGTATAATATGTGTGCTGAGGAGCGACCAACGACCTAGCAGCAGACACAGCAATTCAATGCTAATTTAACACAAAGAATGAGACAAACCTTGGCATTGTTGTAATCCATACTTCTTAATTCAGAAATGATCAGGCGTTATCTGAAACAGATCATTTATTTGTGTCTGGCATTATATTGGATATTAAGATGAAGCGGGATTGACATTACTTCCTTATTGCAATTTCTTTACAGTTATGACATACCTGTTCCACTTTCAGACTCAGAATCCGCTGAACAAACAAGTAGTTATCCATCAGGTAGCCACCAAAATATGCTGGATCATCGCTGTTGAGCATGACCAAAAGCTTTGTTTCTACAAACAGTAGAAAAGCAATATCAATGATATTGATAACAACATGATCCACATCATCTTCGCTGCTCAAGATATTATTTAGGTGAGTGTGAGACAATGCCAGTAATTCAGCTGCTGGCCTCAGATCATTGACAAAACAACAGATTTCTGTGCTAATAAAAAACAATTTCAATCAAAAGGCAGAGCTGTCATCCAGAACAACACGACTGGATAGTGGCAGTTACATGTTATGGTGGTAACCAACTCACCCAGGATGAATTTCCCCAAAATTCTGGCCGCAGTGGCTTCATCTGGAAACACCTGCAGTGTGGAACAAGCTTATGAATGGCTGTAGTGGCTTCATCTAGAAACACCTGCAGTGTAGTACAACAAGCTTATGAAAGGCCGCAGTGGTTTCATCTAGAAACACCTGCAGTGTGGAACAAGCTTATGAATGGCTGTAGTGGCTTCATCTGGAAACACCTGCAGTGTAGTACAACAAGCTTATGAATGGCTACAGTGGCTTCATCTAGAAACACCTGCAGTGTAGTACAACAAGCTTATGAATGGCCGCAGTGGCTTCATCTAGAAACACCTGCAGTGTAGTACAACAAGCTTATGAATGGCCGCAGTGGCTTCATCTAGAAACACCTGCAGTGTAGTACAACAAGCTTATGAATGGCCGCAGTGGCTTCATCTGGAAACACCTGCAGTGTGGAACAAGCTTATGAATGGCCGCAGTGGCTTCATCTGGAAACACCTGCAGTGTAGTACAACAAGCTTATGAATGGCATCTCATCAATGGAAAGGCAAGCACTAGAGGCCTAAATACTGCATTGAGACATTCAAACATTAAGATCATTTTTTGTATAATTGGAGTACTTCTAGGACAGAAGTTGGTGAAGAATTGCAGGACCCCTGCTCGTAATCCTTTAGTGCTGCAGGACCCTGCTGGTAATCCATCAATGCTGCAGGACACCTGCTGGTAATCAATCAGTGCTGCAGGACACCTGCTGGTAATCCATCAGTGCTGCAGAATCGAGTTACAGCGCTCCAATAAGGGACTCTTGAAGTCCCTTTTCGACCTGCTGGAAATCCGGTGGTACAGAATCTCACCTTCAGTCTCATGTTTGAGAGCGGGCATAGGGTGATGCCTATCCTTTGCTCCTCCAAATGAGTGACTAACGCTGTGTCCTCCAGAGATCTGATACCATGATCCACTCGCTCTACACCTAGGTCCTGCAGGTACAATTCAACACAAGAGATAAGATGAGACGAAGACAAAACATGAAGTAGCTTTATTTCATTGCTGATTTGTCCACTACATCGAGGCATTATTGATGTTAAGTACTTACTACAGCTACAGCTACAAGCCCTCAGTGTATTCAAGATGATGACAATAATATGATATTGGAATACAGAATTTAATTTCATTTTTATAATCCATATGAATGTTGTACCTTAATTGCTTCCCATACGTATTCCGCTGGACCTTCCTCTCCAGCATGTGCCACCAGCCTCAAACCCAGGGCCTTGGCCATCCCATACACCCTCTTGAACAATGAAGGAGGTCGGTTAGCCTCAGAGCTATCCAGACCAACACCCAAGAGATGTTCTCTGAAGGGCTTTGCCTGTAGTGTAGAGAAAGAGAAAAGGTTTATAATGCGCTGCTCATCATCTTTACCAAACTATTCACTCACCTGATTCAATGTTTCAATGGCGCTCTCCTCTGACAGGTGGCACAGGAGGCACAGGATGAGCCTCACGTTCAAACAACCCACACACCTGATTCAATGTTTCAATGGCGCTCTCCTCTGACTGGTGGCGCAAGAGGCGCATGACGAGCCTCGTGTTCAAACAACCCACACACCTGATTCAATGTTTCAATGGCACTCTCCTCTGACAGGTGGCGCAGGAGGCACATGATGAGCCTCACGTTCAAACAACCCACACACCTGATTCAATGTTTCAATGGCACTCTCCTCTGACAGGTGGCGCAGGAGGCACATGATGAGC
>BEGY01000055.1:190312-207802 GCA_002335675.1 Chlamydomonas eustigma | reverse complement strand
GGCGCTCTCCTCTGACTGGTGGCGCAAGAGGCGCATGACGAGCCTCGTGTTCAAACAACCCACACACCTGATTCAATGTTTCAATGGCACTCTCCTCTGACAGGTGGCGCAGGAGGCACATGATGAGCCTCACGTTCAAACAACCCACACACCTGATTCAATGTTTAAATGGCACTCTCCTCTGAGAGGCGGCGCAGGAAGCACATGACGAGCCTCAAGTTCAAACAACCCACGCACCTGATTCAATGTTTCAATTGCACTCTCCTCTGACAGGTGGCGCGACGAGCCTCACGGTCAAACAATTAATACACCTGATTCAATGTTTCAATAGCACTCTCCTCTGACAGGTGGCACAGGAGGCACATGATGAGCCTCACGTTCAAACAACCCACACACCTGATTCAATGTTTCAATGGCACTCTCCTCTGACATATGGCGCAGGAAGCACATGATGAGCCTCACGTTCAAACCTAGCTTTTCTTTAGCAGTTGTCACCTGCAACAGTCATCAATACACATAAGCTGTTTGCATATGGTTAGGAAAGGCGGTGAGAATTTTAGAGCACAAAAGTGGTCGTATTACACGATTGGAAATATTGAAATTATGAGTTCAGTAAAGACTGTTATGTTATTGCTCAGTTGCGGAGTGACTGATTTATGGAAGCAGACTTACAGCGTCTAGGATGCCTGGGAGAAATGTGGAGAATGGCACATTGCGCTCCAAATGCGTCTACAGCAGGTTACAGGAAGATCATTCAGCACGGTGTGTGCTTACTGAGCAGGTTACAGGAAAGTGATTAAGCAGGTTGTGAGTAGTAGGAAACCCAGATCATGACCTGATGATCAATCTGAGTCCAATAATAAGTCCTACATCACGACCTGATAATCAATCTGAGTCCAATAATAAGACCTACATCACGACCTGATAATCAATCTGAGTCCAAGCATGAGACCTACATCATGTCCTGATGATCAATCATCTGAGTCCAAGCATGAGACCTACATCATGTCCTGATGATCAATCATCTGAGTCCAAGCATGAGACCTACATCATGTCCTGATGATCAATCATCTGAGTCCAAGCATGAGACCTACATCATGTCCTGATGATCAATCATCTGAGTCCAAGCATGAGACCTACATCATGTCCTGAGGAGCCACAACAACATCACCTGAGGATCAAAGAACAGCTCAATGTGCTTTACGTTCTCAGAGGCGGCCCGCTCAAAGTAAGCCCAGGCAAGGTCATAAAAGTCTTGAGAAGTCAATAGCACAGCACACCCTGTTATGCAGAACCACAACAATGTGTAGCTGATAAGGAAAATATGGTTTTGCATTTTGGGATACATAGGCACTGAGTATGTAGTCTTGCCTTTAAAGGCATTTATACAAGTTCTCATACTTGCAATTGCCTAGCTTGCCATACCAGGTGGGACCACAAGCTGTCATACGAAGCAGTTTGAATTGCATTTCAGCATGAGCTGGTTTCACTCAAATAACTGCTATGATATGAACTGAAAAGTTTACACAAGTGCACAGTACAATGTGCAACAGACTGCTACGTAGTAAATATTTGCGATTTGGCCAGGGTTCAAATAGTGTCCAGACTTGATGCTCGTCTTACCATTATAGTACAAGTCAAGGAAGGACTGTAAGTCTTGATGCTCGTCTTACCATTATAGTACAAGTCAAGGAAGGACTGTAAGTCTTGATGCTCGTCTTACCATTATAGTACAAGTCAAGGAAGGACTGTAAGTCTTTGAATTGGTAAGCCTGTCTTGCTGCCTCTGCAGATAGGTAAGGGGGCGGCAAGCCATTTCGAGCTGCAACAGAGGATTCAAGGCATCAAAGTTTAAAAAGAGGTGCAGTTGAGTTAAGAAGGAGCTACTCGGACGTCTCCCAATTACATGATATGAGAGAGTATTTGTGGAGCATTATTATGATACACAGCCACATAATGATGAGCGAAGGGAAAAGTAGGGCCATTATCAACACATATGAATACATGATGCAGATAACGTGAGATGTAAGTCGGTGTCAACGTTCATCATGCTGGAGTAGCATTAAAGAGTTAGCACAGACCGGACTAATCATCCCGCCTCGGCAGTTGGCAGGAGTTAAGCAGCCTATATTACATCTGATCTTGTGTGATATTAAGGCTATTTCTACCACTGCTACATCTCATCAGAAGTCCTATCTAGAGGAAATCTTGGCTAAGAATAACATTGCACGTGACTTGAGTTTCAGCCAGTTCTCTCGCGAGGACAGCACAAGGCACTGAAAACTCGCGAGCAGTAAGCAGGTTATTGGGCTTGGTAAAATTACCTCTGCTGTCGGTGCTGAATTAGCAACGACGTCTTTCGCACTATGAAATGTTGTATTTTACCTGCGAGTTCCAACATCATTTCTGGCTCCAGCGTTCCTTCCAAATGAATGTGCAGTTCCGCTTTTGGGACGGCCGCAATAAATGCTTGAACTGGACCACGGTTAGCAGCATCCTTGGAATTTGTACCACGTTCCACCAATGCGTGACTGTGTTGAGTGCTTGAACAAGCTCTTACATTGACTTCATGTTCATTTGTATCGTCAGCTTTGTTTTTTGATGAATGGTTGGATGCAAATGCAGCTGCAAGCACGCATTGACTCATGTTCAAAAAAGATAATTACAGAATGAATTTGGTGTTTAATTGTACCTTCTGATTACTTATAAACTATGCTGTGACAGGGAATCCAAACCATGGAATCATGTTTGGAACATGATGTCATCAGCACGCAAATATATGTGTATTACAAATGCCTATTTTGTGTGTGTTGATACATGTGCATGTTTTTCGGGCTCAAACCTGGCCATAAATATGTGTTCACGATCGTCTAAGGATGTTGTTATTTGGTGTCTCAAAATGACATCAGTCGAGTTGTGACCAAAATGGCGGGCTTTTGAAATACATTTTCCGAACATTTGTCGAGAAGCTACGACACCCTTCGGCGCATTAAACACCGTTCACATCAGAAACATCTTATTTCTTATTTTGTCACATTGGGTGTCTTCAAAATGGATTTCAGCAAACATGGACAGCGATTCCTCACATTCTTATCAGTCGTCACATTTGTTTCTTTGGGACCCGCTTCTGCAGCGTCTGCGGCTCCAAAGGCTGTGAGCATAACGATCGCCAAGTTGCAGGGAACATGGCACGGGTCGTGCCAGCAATACGCCGCAGTCAATACATCGGCTCCTGATATGCCCCCAACTACTTGTCTACTCCCATACAAGTCCTACAAGCCTATCATCTACAGCGTCAATATAACGTATAACGGTTCCACCGTGTCTGTTTCAACCACACCGGCTTTGAGCCCAATCATATTCCGCGGATCAAACTTCACTTGGCCCGCATACTCCTACAAGGCCATCCTCCAGAGCATGTCTCCGTACAAGAACACTACACTGCAAAATGTTCAGGTGCCTGAGAGCATCTTATGACTCATTCCCCCATATTCCAGTAATGCGCCTGAACCAACTCAATACTCTTACATCCTTGGACTAAATGCGAATTCAGAAATACATTATTTTGTGCAATGCACTTGATGATCGGCAGCATCTGGCTTGAGATCTGCAGCACATTCATGTCACCTATCCCAAGATGCACGATGGACATCCCGGCATCTCAATCAAAGCGCAGATACAGAAATTATACTTCATTGTCTTCACTGTGACCAAAGTTCATTGTGATTGCATTTCTATGATGTCCTGTCGTTTAATTTGAGTCTCTTGAGTTCCTTGTTTTCAATCAGGCCCAGCAGATGATCAGTGAGACTCTGTTCAAGTACCAGCTGACTCTCACCAGCACCAATGGCGTGTTAACACTGACTCAGGTGCGACTCTGGAGCTGCTCACATATGACTGATGACTCCATTGTGTCCATACCCAGAGATACCCTCAAATCTCATACCCTGCTCATCTCATCTCCAACTCATCTCTCACATGTCTTCACTACCACGTCCAACTCATCTCTCACATGCCTTCACTACCACGTCCAACTCATCTCTCAAATGTCTTCACCACCCTGCCTTACTCATCTCTCACATGCCTTCACTACCCTGCCCTACCTATCCCTCACATGCCTTCACTACCCTGCCCTACTCATCTCTCAAAGGCCTTCACTACCACGTCCAACTCATCTCTCACATGTCTTCACTACCCTGCCCTTCTCATCTCTCACATGCCTTCACTACCACGGCCAACTCATCTCTCACATGTTTTCACCACCCTGCCTTACTCATCTCTCACATGCCTTCACTACCCTGCCCTACTCATCCCTCACATGCCTTCACTACCCTGCCTTACCCATCTCTCACATATCTTCACTACCCTGTCCAACTCATCTCTCACATGCCATCACTACCATGTCGTACAAAACTCTACTGTTCTCTTACTTCATTTTTCTCATGTCCCCTGTCAAGATTTAAATCAGTTCTGCTATATCATTTATCGGCTGCTGGTCTGATCTTTTCCTGCAGGCTGGTGTCCAATACATTACCGAAGACCCTGTAAGTAACAACGCGTTCAGCAATGCCATGCCTACAAGCTTTATCAGCGCAGGGCTTCAATGTGCGCCTCAGAAGACATTCAATTACATATGCACTGTGAAGCTGGCAGGAAAGTGAAGGATAGGTAGTGCAAGATCTTAGCTGTGTTTGAGTAATGACTGCAGTCCAGGTGGTGGATTTTGCCTCTTCAAAATTTAAATGGAAAGTAGGCAGTTAAGACCCTTTTTAATGGCGATGATTGTGACCCTGCCGCCATAGGCAGGCAGGCAAGAGTTTCCTACGGTACCTTGAACGCTGAAAATACTCTCAAGTGTCTAATAATACTAGAATATTTGAGCCAGTAGTTCAAATTGAAACATATTTTGTGCTGTTTGTTTATTTGTTCATGCAATTAAGTTGGAAGATTTTGTAGATTGCGCGAGATCCCCTCCCTGCTAGTCGGAGTCTGAATTGATATGCTAGGAGAAATAGTTGGCACTTTCCTCCCTTCTGCTCATTTTTAAAAACAATGAGTTATTGGTTGATGATGATGAGATCTGAATTGACGACCCGCCTGCTCATGATTTCTGGTGATCATTGTTTCTTGCCGACTGCTATTGTTATATATTCAAATGGCAAAACGGAAGAGAAAACACTCATAGCAATCAGAATTGGGTATAATTGGGAAGGTGTTAAAACATCTGTTCAGCAGCAATATCGACACTTTCTTACATCGGTTTATAAAAATAGCTGCTGCCGTAATTCAGAGACCACTTAGTAATGGCAATTGGTGAACCCTGGCAATGCAGAGAGCCCTTAAATTGAGCATGTTTTGCAGCCAGACCTCCAATGTTCGCAAACTTACTCTGCTCTGACTCTAATGGTATTATGACCTTTAGCAGAGTCTATATCGTTAAGCAGCTAAGTTTTCATGTGGATGTGAGGTCCCACACATCCACATATATTCATACTTCAGTAAACATGCTCATTGAGCATGTTTATTGAAGTATGAACACCCCCAACCAGAAATCCAAGTCCGCACTCCCACTCACTGTGCTTCAAAGTTCAATAAATCCCGTTGTTTCTTTTCAATCTGTATGAGTAGCTTGTGCAAGTATTGCAAGTGCTCTGTTACCTACCTGTTATCTTACTCAAAATTTCAGGCAAGTACAAGACTTCAATGACCTGTCACCTGCATGTCAATGCTGACACCATTATGGTCTTAATCTGTTTCTTTTGTGGACCTGCTCTATTCTTTCTGTCTTTCAGAACGTACCATTGCAGTAATGTTTGCGCCCTTCATCGTCCCTGAATCTGAGACTTAAGGGTAGGTGCCGTTCGTACGCTTTGAACAGTAGTCAGACAGGAGGGCATGAACTAATTATGTCGGAGTGTTCGTGTTGAAGCAGTGAGAACTCAATGTTTAGAGTTGATTAGATGTAGTACACAGAAATAGAATATCATCAAAGTATTTTATGAATCTGAAGTTGTATTCCTGTCAAAGCCTAAGCAAAACAGTTGAAAGATCATTGTTAGATCACTGCTCATCATCTGAAGAATCAAAGGCACTATCAGGAGGCTTCTTAATGAATATCTTATGAAGCAGACTCATTTGAGGAACAATGAGACCGCTGCTAAGCATTTTATGGCACATCCTTGGAAGCAGAAATGCTGCACTTATGAATGCTCTTGTTTGGAACCATTGGCCTTATTGGGTACTACACTTAATATTTTGAAATGTATCTTGAAATGTGGAGGTAACAACTCAGAGCGTCAACGTAAGCCATGTCAGACACAACTTTGGTGCCTCGGAAGGGTCCGTAGTATCGCGGTTGCAACTTTCTTTTGGCTGTGAGCGCATGTGGCAGATGTACATATGAAGGTATCAAAAACACATTATACAATTTATCCTTTCTTATGCTCTGGCATTCCTCTGAAGAATGTAGTTATTTTGTGGTATTGAGGATTGCATTTATTGATTGCGTTCTTTTTAACATGCAGCTGGTAATAAAGTAATAAGCGAGCACAGACAATTAGTTCCCGCTAATTACTTCGTTATTTATTCCTCAGCATGAATAATAATATTATAATTCGTGGTTTGTTTTGTCTGCTCCTTCTGATACAAATCTCCCTTTTGCTCATCTCCCCAAATGCCGCATTCACCACCACCATGCTGACCCCGGAACCCTTAAGTCGCTCTTATCCTTTCATGCAGTCTGGTGTCGTTAACATCAATGGAAAGGACGTTCTAAACAAAAGCCCAAGCAATGCTCATCCTGGGAAAGATGAGAGCCTGGCCTTGAGATGTGAAAATAAGAATTCATACAACTATGTGTGCATTGCGCACCCCATGAAGTTATCTGCATAAGCAATCATGGATGGATCCGTGAGTACTGGAGGGTAATAGCTTGCTGAACACATGATCATTTTCTGGCTGTGAGCTGAAGGGCGGTAGTTTATAATTATCCCTGTTGAATATCTGGACCTAATAGTCTAGATATTGCAGGGCTTACTAGTGCGGTGTCAGGATAGTCGGGAAAGGTCTGGTCCTCTGATGTTACAGGTCATGATAAGTATTGAGTTTAAAATTTTCAATTAAGATGTATGGAATCCTTGAAGTCCTCCGCCAGTTGCTGTGTACATACAAAAATGTTGAGATGAAGTTCTGAGTAGGCAAGTCTGATTGGAATTATCTTTCATGTAAATAAGGGCTGATTGTTTTGTTCACAGACTTCAACGTTAGAATGGCATAGCTGCTACCTCGAGTTCGAACTAACCAATAAGGATAGGGTGGAACGACGACATTTAAGCCTCAATAACCTGAACATGCTACTGATCCAGGTCATCAGCTTAACATTATTCCTCTGCTTCAATCATATTAGATCACAAAAATCGGTAGCAACTTTCTTTTGGCTGTGAGCGCATGTGGCAGATGTACATGTGAAGCAGCTAGCCACACTTTATCATCAACCTTAAAATTTGTTCCCTTCTGTGCTTGTTGGCATTTCTAGCCATTCTGTTTTGTGCCTGCTTGAGGGCTTGAGGCATGGCAGCGCGTTTTGATGAAGGTACAGTAGGTACAGACTCTTGTACACTGCAGTCATGGCAGTGCACTTTAATGAAGGTGCAGACTCCTGCACACTGCAGTCATGGCAGCGTACTTTGATGAAGGTACAGACTCTTGTACACCGCAGTCATGGCAGCGCACTTTGATGAAGGTACAGACCTTTGTACACTGCCATCATGACAGCGCACTTTAAAGAAGGTACAGACCTTTGTACACTGCAGTCATGGCAGCGCACTTTAATGAAGGTACAGACCTTTGTACACTGGTGGCAGCATTTTTATGTACACCTTCCTCTAAGGTGCTGTCGTGGTTACCAAAGTCACAGTGCTAGACTGATGTAGCCATTGCATTATTTGATGAAGTATAATTATACAAAAACACTTATTACAAGGGGCACTATTTGCACTGAGGAAGCAGGTAACAGTAATATACGAAGTAAGAGGAAGCAGGTAACAGTAATATACGAAGTAGGAGGAAGCAGGTAACAGTAATATACAAAGTAGGAGGAAGCAGGTAACAGTAATATACGAAGTAGCTCATCAGATGAGGCGTTTAGCATATCCAGATGATCAAGCATGATACAGAGTGCGGTGGGCGGTCGTAGCTCTATCTCATCCCACTGCTGCTTATTATAGACGTAGTTTGAACAGCCAAAGTCGCCAACAACAACATTTTAGTCACATTTCGGCTGCGGGTTGCGGGCGCGGCAGATAATGAGTGAAGAAATGAGTGAAGTTGAGTTGCAATTACATCGAAACTGTGTCGAATCTGCGGTGCTTAACCTCATCACGGCACATTGAATGTGTCACATTGTATATACTTGTTGCTATTTCCTTCAGTGTATCTGGTTGTTAGCAGCACAATGAGCAGATTTTTCACGGCATCGACATGCGCCCTCCTCATTCTTGTTGCAGTGGCCACCATTGCTCCAAATGTGAAAGGAGACAATAGCAACGAAAATGTCTTGGCAACTTTACAAGGCGCATGGCAGGGAACTTGTTCACAGTACGGAGCTGTGTTGGTTGGATCATCTGATCAAGAAGCATCCGTGACTTGTCTTCCTTACAACGCACCGTCGACTATGCATTATCAATTTTTTGCATTATATAATGGCTCCAGCTTCATGTTCAGTACTACGGGTGCAATTAGAAATGTCACGCACGGAAGCGAGACCTTCACGTGGAAACCTGCCTCTGGAAACGCTACAGTCATTCACATATCTCCTCTAAAGAACACATCAGTCTCAGTAGTCCAAGTAAGCTATAAAGTAGCTCTTACCCACCTGCACATTACGACTGGTACATTATACTTACGAGGAGAATTTGATTGACATCATGAATATATCATATGCCACCTAAATCTATACCTGATGCGGTTCATACTGTACATGTTTTACAGGCTGTTTTGAGCGACAGTGACGGCACACTCTTCAAGTATGAGGTCATGATTTCAGAGGTGAACGGCACAGCTGTTTACAAGCAGGTAATGAGAAGCTGGTTGCATGACAAGCAGTGATTTCAGGGCTTCGTACTGTTGTCATGATGTAAACGTATCTAATGGTCACTCTCCATCATTGAAATTCTCATCATTGAAATGTCAAGATGTAAAAGTAAGGTCACTCTCCAACTGAAATATGGTAAACAGACAGATGGCATTGCGTGATGATAGGTATCAAAAACACATTATACAATTTATCCTTTCTTATGCTCTGGCATTCCTCTGAAGAATGTAGTTATTTTGTGGTATTGAGGATTGCATTTATTGATTGCGTTCTTTTTAACATGCAGCTGGTAATAAAGCAATAAGAGAGCTCAGACAATTAGTTCCCGCTAATTACTTCGTTATTTATTCCTCAACATGAATAATAATATTATAATCCGTGGTTTGTTTTGTCTGCTCCTTCTGATACAAATCTCCCTTTTGCTCATCTCCCCAAATGCCGCATTCACCACCACCATGCTGACCCCGGAACCCTTAAGTCGCTCTTATCCTTTCATGCAGTCTGGTGTCGTTAACATCAATGGAAAGGACGTTCTAAACAACAGCCCAAGCAATGCTCATCCTGGGAAAGATGAGAGCCTGGCCTTGAGATGTGAAAATAAGAATTCATACAACTATGTGTGCATTGCGCACCCCATGAAGTTATCTGCATAAGCAATCATGGATGGATCCGTGAGTACTGGAGGGTAATAGCTTGCTGAATCAGCACATGATCATTTTCTGGCTGTGAGCTGAAGGGCGGTAGTTTATAATTATCCCTGTTGAATATCTGGACCTAGTCTAGATATTGCAGGGCTTACTAGTGCGGTGTCAGGATAGTCGGGAAAGGTCTGGTCCTCTGATATTACAGGTCATGATAAGTATTGAGTTTAAAATTTTCAATTAAGATGTATGGAATCTTGAAGTCCTCCGCCAGTTGCTGTGTACATACAAAAATGTTGAGATGAAGTTCTGAGTAGGCAAGTCTGATTGGAATTATCTTTCATGTAAATAAGGGCTGAATGTTTTGTTCACAGACTTCAACGTTAGAATGGCATAGCTGCTACCTCGAGTTCGAACTAACCAATAAGGATAGGGTGGAACGATGACATTTAAGCCTCAATAACCTGAACATGCTACTGATCCAGGTCATCAGCTCAACATTATTCCTCTGCTTCAATCATATTAGATCTCGAAAATCAGGGCTGATGGGAGGTTGTTAAGTTACAATTATTCTTAGAACGTTGCTGGGCGACAATCAAACCGTTCGGTCATTATGGCCTACACGTTCAAACGCCGCTCTTAATATTCTATCTGATTTAGAAATAGTCTTAATTCAACATTGTGAAGACGGTGTTCTGCATAAATTTGTACGGCACATGCCGCCTAATAAATTATGATCAAATTTGTTGAGAGCATCGAAATTCTACCAACGCTGTAGAATTCGTTGATGATGATCATGTTGAGCATTTTCATGGTGATTTTGCCAGTAATTCGGACAGTGTCGTCCTCAACGACCATAATGTCTCTGCAAGCAACTTGGTCAGGAACCTGCAGACAGTACGCTGGATACAACTCAACAGGCCAACTAGTCTGTATCCCCTACAAGTCTTCACCTATTGTGTACGCATACACCGCAGTTTACAAGGGAAATAACTTTAATTACACCCAAGGCAACGCAAAGACGGTCGTTTACAACGGTCTCTCGTATGGGTACCCTGCATACGTATCTGGCATTGATACAATTATCTCCGTCACTCCGCTGCGTAAATATCTTAATACATCCAATATGCTGGTAAGTTGGCTCAATGCCATCATTCAAATACATCGTAGTTCATCAGCAACTCTACGTAAGAGCCAGTAAGATCACAGCATCCGAAGTGTTTACTTTTTAATAAAATTTTTTACATTCTAAAATTTCAAAACACGATTGTAGGCAACTGACAGTAGCGGCCTAAAGTACCAGTTTCAAACATCGGTGACATACACACCAGCTGCAGGAAAAACACCTGCCAAGTACACTTATGTTGAAACTGGGGTTTATTACACTGCAGTAAGTAATATTATGGTCCTAATGGCTTGATAGCATTGCTTAAAGCAGTTCCAAAAACAACAGTTGTGCAACAAGTCATGTCAATCAAAACCATAACATTACACAATCCGCATTCGTTGTTATTTTTCAAGCATGCTATAAATTATTAGCAATGTTTAATAGGCGTCTGCTAGGTGCATAATAAATTGCATCTTACAGCTTCCATCTTGTATTGCGGTAGAAGCTGAGCCTTCAGTTCATCAGTAGCTGAGTCTTCAGTTCTGTAATTTCTAGTAATCCCAAAGGGTGGGGGGAGCTGTTCATGAATCCATAACCCATATTCATCTTCAGCTTGCCTTCATTCATACCTGGACCGCCTCTGCTGGACATGATATATTCTCTAACATGTATGCCTCTGCATAGTTAAGCTAGTTAAGCTTATGATCATTGATGTGCAACTAGTGCAACAGGTCAACTAAACAGTGCTCAATAAGATCACATCCCTCATGTCCCACTTGCTCAACTAAGCCCTGACTTGTCTTACGCAGACCAACCAGCCCCGAGATCTGGTGTCTGAGACCATCGTTTCAAAGCTACAGTGCAATCCTTCAGTCTTCAACTACTACTGCAGTGCTACCAAGGTGGTTTAAGTCAAATGTTATTCTCAATAGCATTATTTACAGTACTAGTTTCATCATGGCTTGTTTTCAGATTTCACAATTTTGGCTGTCACTGTTTGATACCACATTTTGTAAGCTTGTGCAGAAAATATTATGATGATTTAAGAAGGTCAAGTTCTGTTACTTTTTTAGCAGTGTGATTTCTGTGTAGTATGCAAGGGGATAATGATCATTACTTTCTGAAATGGGAAACATGATTCAGGTTCTCTAATCTCTATTATGTAGTATAATTTTAATTGTAGTTAATTGAATCACTCGCAAATAAGTTGCATTCTTTACATTATGCGAATCACATGTTTCAGATCAAGTCAGTTATTGTAGTTATTGCTGACGACGCGCCTAGTCTAGTAGGCTACTGCACCAGCACATAACAATAATACATATGAGAGTTGCAAAAGGGACTACCGTATTGGTGGCACTGAGTTACTAAATATCAAGGGCCATGGATAGTATGCTCTGCTCTTCTGGGTATGTGAACAAGTAGAACCGCAAGCCTGGTGTTGTTATGCTGCCTCAGAAAAGAATTGAAAGTTCACCTGATACAAGATACGTGAAAGTAAGATAAAATGTTGAGTTTGTAGTTTCTTCTCTTCTCAAGTTGATTAGTACCATACCAACTAGCGCCCTATCACACAACCTATACTCCATAATGAAGGATGATAATGGGTACTGCGTCAGTGTGTGGCTATTAAATAATGAACTCACCTCATCTAAGAGAATGGAAGCATCCCTGAGGGCAGCCTTTGCTGCATGTCCTGATGCTATTAAATGATATACTCACCTCATCTAAGAGAATGGAAGCCTCTCTGAGGGCAGCCGCAAAGGTATCATCTGATGAGGATGCTTCACTGCTCGACACCTCCTGGATCCTTCTCCCCAACTGGTCCCTGGCCTCTCTCAGATTCAGCTTCAGCATCAGAGACTACACAACATCACAACGACCAGAGGGAGTAGTAACACACTGTCATCAGGAAAAGGCCACAGTTTTCCAACAACTACATAGTAGTCCAATGGCATCATGCTGTGAAACTTGGAAGTACAGCAGCAGAGTAGCTGGACCATAACGTTGCAGTGTACATCAACACTCACCATTGCACAAGGATACTGCCTTCAGGAACATAATGACATACCTTGGCAGGGTCTGTGTTATTCTTAATCTCCTCCAGAGCTCCCTTAAGACCTGACACAGCCAGCCTGATCTCAGAGATCTGAGAGGCTGCACACACACACAAACAGGGTACACATGTTGGTACTACATCAGCATGGGAGACGAGTCCAGGACATGATTCAACAGGGTACACATGTCGGTACATCAGCATGGGAGAGTCCAGGAGCTGATTCAACAGGGTACACATCTCGGTACATCAGCATTGGAGAGTCCAGAAAATTCAAAAGGGCACAGCCCAAGAGACTCAGGATCAGACTACGCCAGGCCTCCTATGCCCTGTTCAATTTGTCATGTACACCAGCATATGCCATTATGACATGTGCACGTCCTCATGCACATGCGCCAGCATGAGTTTTCTCATCATGTGCATGAGGACATGCACCAGCATGTGATTTGGAATGTGCTCTGGATTTTCAGGATGCAGTATCTTCTGTCAGATACTGCCAGGCAACTTTACAGCACTGAAAAGAGACTGTCTTATGTCAGATACGGCCATGCAACTTTCACAGCACTACTAAGCTTGAGGTATATCAACGCTACATCTCTTTCCACGGCAACACACACAGGCCATGGAACTCTGACTAATGGATTCAATATGAGAAGATGTCTCATTATCGTGAGTCAAACAATATGATTAGGGAGTTGCAGTTCAAAAACAACTGATTGAGATTGAGATCATTGTGGTATTAGGTACAGGGTCTCACATATCTGGCTGGCCGCAACATCTGCCTTGCCATATGTTACAGTGGGTACATCAGTGGCATCAGCTGCTGGCATGTCAGAGAAGTCACCATGCACTATAGACTGCTTGCTGGGAGGCTCAGGGATGAACTCTGTCAAGATGTTGGCCACCTGCAACATCAGCAGAGAGGTATATCAGGGATGAACTCTGTCAAATGCTAGCCACCTGCAACATCAGTAGAGAGGTACATCAGTGATGAACTCTGTCAAATGCTAGCCACCTGCAACATCAGCAGAGAGGTACATCAGGGATGAACTCTGTCAAGATGCTTGCAAGCAGTTATGGCAGCATTGAGTCGCAGCTTGAGCACTGATAACTGCTCACTCCAACTGACCCATGTAACTGCACTTCATACATCAACCACAAGTGTAAGCAGGAAACCTGGTAAACCCTAATGCAACATATGGAGCTTCATTCAGTTTTTATCTATCAATAGCTGGCGAAGCATCACCCCTAGTAGCAAGCATGTACCCCATGTTGGTAGCACTGACATGCACTCACCTCTGTTGGTAGCGCAGTCTTGATGTTAGCCAGGACGTCTGTCTCCACGTCAGCTCCTCTCTCCAACAACTCCAAAACCCTGACTTCAGCCAACTGCAAAAAACCAGTATCCAGGAGATACATCAATGTGTGAGCAAACAGAAGGAACAGAGTTAAAAGTAAGACCTTTGGTCTGCTCATGAGTCATCAACTTTGAACTAAGATGATGGTTAGAATGATTGAAGCAGCATATCTTAGTGACCCTTGATGAGGACACTCAACCTGATTTAAGGCTACTCCCCTACAAGCAAAATCTAAACCCTAAACTCTCCCCTGCAAGCAAAATCTAAGCTAAGCAAGGAGTTCATTCAATTGTACAAATGCTCACATGCAGACAAAGGCCAAGTTTTGTCAAGCAAGCAAGAAGACACCCCACAAAATGATGAAAAGCAGCCCGCTAACAGAATGAAGAAAGTAACGTCGTGAAATAGGAAGCAATGTTCACTTCAGGCCTGAATGATGAACAAATGGCAGGGCCCATTACATAAAAGTATGAAGATGCCACACAATATAGAGAGGGCAATGTACTTCAACATGCCTGTACTTCAACACACCTTTCAAATATATTTACCTGAAGTAGCACCTCCTGCTTCTCAGAGATTGGCCTAGGGTCTTGCACAAGTTCCCAGGCTTTTTCCAAATCATATTGCCTAAAATTAAGAACAGCGTTTAAAATTGTGAAAAGAAGCACATAAATGAATGGACTGAAGCATGGAACCATTAAATATCTGCTGTTACCCATCTGTTAGTGATTTTTGAAAAAACACATTTGTAAGGGAATGTAGGCTTATGTAATTTTTGTATTTAACTGAAGAAAATGCAAGTTATGATTGCTATTCTCATTGTCTCACAGAGTTTGCAGTCTTTCAGGAGCAGAGACAAGGGCTCCAGCACTAGCCCTTGGACCAAATGTGAGAACATCGAACGGCGTCTTTAACCATCGACCAAGCTTGTCACCCACAACTGCAAAAGTAAGCGATGACATCTCGAAAATCTTTCTTCCGACAAGTTCACCTATTAACACAGCAGCTCCCTGTTTATCTGATTAAACATTTACACGCACTTGAACTCGCATCGAAAGGAATCTCAGCTCTTGCAACATGGCGCGACCCTCTTAATGAATGAACAAATCTTGTCTTAGCACCAAGCATTATTCTAGACCACTAAGTAGAACTGCTCGTAAAAGTATCAACCTTCTTTACTAAATCTTCCTGGAACGTACGTCTTCTTAATGATGTGAAGTGTGAGCAAATTGTGCGTTCCCTACCAGCCAAAGAATTTCAACAGGCTGCCCCAGTCACATACTTCTTGCACATAATAGAATACAAGATGCAACAGTGCCTATCGCATCACAGCATGGCTGGTTCTGTTTCTACCATGAGAATGAGCAAAGTGCTTGTTCGACCATGCCTTTCACGTAAAGTGAGACAGCAGACAGTGGCGCTCTTTGGATCTTCTGCACCAGCCAAGGGTAGTTTCTACGAATATGAGGTTAAAGTAAGAGTTGGATATACCTCTTTCTACGGCAAACATTATTTGCCGAAACATGTTTTAATGCATGACGTAACTCATGACCTATCAGAACATAGATGGCAAGCCAGTGAAACTAGATCAGTTCAAGGGGAAGGTGAGAATCTGTATGTGAGGACTGGATCATGCGATCCTAGGATTTCTGTAATTGTGATTTAAATGATCTGCTGAAGTGCCTGCTTATGTAAAGATTCTTGCTCCTTCACCAGAAAGAGCCCTAAAGCAGATTTTTTATGTTTTTACAGGTCGTCCTTGTGGTGAACTTGGCCTCTCAGGTATATGAGCTGCCACTCATTCATGGTATTTATATGAACATGTACATGCCATGCTTACTGACTGTATGGAAATCCTGCATTGTCACTTTGACCTCAACATTGTTTGTTTGGTCCCTAAATCTGCATGCAAGGTGTTGAGGAATGCTTTAATTACCAAATCTTTGCTATCGCAGTGTGGGTGAGGAACTCAGTGACAATGATGGAACATATTAACATTAGGAGTACAGCCTTCATTGATGGCGCTGTTTGACCCCATGTGCCATAATGAGACGCCAAAGATTAACAACAGGAGCCCAGCCCCCATTGATGGAGCTATACCCCAGGGTCCAGCCTCCATTGATGGAGCTATAACCCATTCTTATTTGACTGTGGGCTTATCATTTTCTGAGCTACTAATAGTTTTGCGCTATTTTCTGGTTTGTCATTCAAAAAGCATCCTGGTCACAATGATTCTGACCCTCTTCCTCTTCTCACTGCTGTACTCCAACTGTCTCCCTCTTTCTGCTGCTGTTACTGGACAGCTTCACTCCTCAGTATGCTGAGCTTGAGTCTTTGTACAAGAAGTACAGCAAGCAGGTGAGAAGCCTCAGTATGCTCAGTCTCTACAAGTCTCAGCTACTGGTTTTGATGATGATATATTGTTGGTTTAATGGTAGGGGATTTTCTGTGTACAGTCATGTCTGTCAATAGGATAGCAGGTATATCATGTAAATAATTGCTCATTGAACTCTTGTCAGATATCCTAAAAATGTAATCTGTATCATGTTCAGGGCTTTGTGGTGGCTGGTTTCCCATGCAATCAGGTAGGGAACCTGTCATAATCATAATGTTGTTTACAGTCATGCAATCTTTGATGAGCAAGGTGCTGAATGTCTAACTCAGAAAGCAGGAGGACCTGTGAAGTGTTCAGTGAGAACTAAGCACAAGCATGCAAGGGATCTGAACCCATATTTTACCAATTACTGGTTGTAGTTCACTATGCATGCAATTACATGTAGAAGAAATGTTGAACGAACCTCCATGTCACTGATTTAGTTGTAGTGTGAACATTGATGATTATGCTGAGTGTGTATTGTAGTTTGGTGCTCAAGAGCCTGGCTCCAACAGTGAGATCAAGCGATTTGCAACCAGCAACTACGGTGTGAGCTTTCCTCTCTTTGCCAAGGTAAGAGCATCATGTTTCTAGCCATTATGAGCTTTCCTCTCTTTGTCACTAAGGTAAGAGAAACACACCTCCAGCCATTATGAGCTTTCCTCTCTTTGCCACTAAGGTAAGAGAAACACACCTCCAGCCATTATGAGCTTTCCTCTCTTTGTCACTAAGGTAAGAGAAACACACCTCCAGCCATTATGAGCTTTCCTCACTTTGCCTCTAAGGTAAGAGAAACACACCTCCAGCCATTATGAGCTTTCCTCTCTTTGCCACTAAGGTAAGAGAAACACACCTCCAGCCA
>BEGY01000055.1:151772-190286 GCA_002335675.1 Chlamydomonas eustigma | reverse complement strand
CTCTCTTTGCCACTAAGGTAAGAGAAACACACCTCCAGCCATTATGAGCTTTCCTCTCTTTGTCACTAAGGTAAGAGAAACACACCTCCAGCCATTATGAGCTTTCCTCTCTTTGCCACTAAGGTAAGAGAAACACACCTCCAGCCATTATGAGCTTTCCTCACTTTGCCACTAAGGTAAGAGAAACACACCTCCAGCCATTATGAGCTTTCCTCTCTTTGCCACTAAGGTAAGAGAAACACACCTCCAGCCATTATGAGCTTTCCTCTCTTTGCCACTAAGGTAAGAGAAACACACCTCCAGCCATTATGAGCTTTCCTCTCTTTGCCACTAAGGTAAGAGAAACACACCTCCAGCCATTATGAGCTTTCCTCTCTTTGCCACTAAGGTAAGAGAAACACACCTCCAGCCATTATGAGCTTTCCTCTCTTTGCCACTAAGGTAACGGAAACATGATTCTAGCCCATCCTCTCATTGTTTTGCTTTATCACGGGACTTCTCTTGGACCATGGATCTCACACAGCTGTTAGACACTAGTGATCTGCTTGCTTCTTTGACCTGCTTTTTTTGATGCTAGGTGGATGTCAATGGCCCTGAGGCTGACCCAGTGTTTGATTTCTTGAAGAGCCAGAAGGGAGGTGAGTTGATGTAGGACAGGATTCATAACAACAGTGTCTGCTGTCTTCAATGTATTGTCCGCCACTACTGGCTTATAAATAAAAATCATTTTCTTATTCCATATCGATATCTTAGTTTAAAGACTACATGTCCATGGTCATCATTCATGGCTGGCCATAGTCATCAATCATAATGGCTGCATGGTGGTCATGGCCTTGATGAGCCGAATGGCCTAGTCGTCATAGTCATCATAGTCATCATAGTCATCATTGTCATCATTGTCATCATTGGTCACATATTCAAAGCCATAATAAGCTGTTTGATCGTGGCAGTCATATTGAGCAACATGTTCATCATTTGGATGGGCCCTGCATACCTAAGGTCATAATCAGCAGACCTTGTACTATTCATTGAGGCGGTTTAAGTAGAGCAGGGTAACATCATCTCCAATGATAGCTTTGCTTTGGGACCCTTGAACCATGACTTACTGAATGAGCTCTGCTGCTGTAATGAGGATCCCTTTTTGCTCATGCAGGGATCCTGAACAATGACATTAAATGGAATTTCTCCAAGTTCTTGGTAGACAAGCAAGGCAATGTCGTGGGAAGGTAAGGACCTGCTTACGCGACCATTTGTAGACAAGGACGAAGGAAATCTAGTAGGTGGAAAGTAAACTTGAGCAGCAGTATTAAGTCGTGTCCTGTCGTTGTGAGCTAGGAACTACTGATTGTTTCCTCATCATTCATCCCTCTCTATCCATTTTCACGCATCAAGTATGAATTAGAACATAAGATTTAGAGGCATGTATGAATGAATTAGAACATAAGATTTAGAGGTATGCATGTATATTAACATGCATACAGATTTAGAGGCATGTATGTTAACAGGCATATACATTGCTGCTGCTGTAAAAGAATGATTAAACCTTAACCCTAAACCTAGTGCTTCTAGAAAGTGATCTTTCTACGGCATTACCCGAGGGCTACAATGATCAGTCTCAAGAGGCTGTAAGATCTTAGATTTCTAGGTACCACATCAGATCTCTTAGATCTATATGACTCTGTGATTGAATGCATTTACGTTTGTCATTGTGCAGCATTCTGTGCACTGCTGCTGCCAGCCAGACACATACATAGTACTTGATTGTGCTTGTTGTCCACGATGATCAGGTACCCTTCCACCACAGCTCCTGAGCAGATCGACTCAGACATTGCAAAGCTCTTGTAGACGCAAGTTGTTGTACAGTGTAGTGCTATTGTCATCCGACAAAGTAGTCATTTTGTTGAGAGGAGTTGTTTTCTAAGTAACTACTCCTACATTGCTGATCTGAATTGTTGTTCAGTCAGTATTCACATTATCGCTGCTGTTTCTTTCTAACAGTAGTCGTACTAGTTGATGTTTGGAACATATCCTAATTCTTGCAGCAGATCGCTCGTTATTTGGGAAAGAATCAGCACACGGTCGATTTTGAATATATGAAGCAGGACATTATCTATCAGCCGCAATTGTCATATCCAAACGACATTAAAAACTGTGTAAAACATCATGTCTCATGTATGATATCATTGCAGTCACGAGATTGATGCATTATGCTCTAAATACATTATATGACACCAGCTGATGAGATCCACTTAATAATTCAAATGCCCAAAGTCTCCCATCCAGCCACTTCCTTTGCTTTGCCTTGCTCCTGAATGAGGCTCCGCCGCCCTGTTCTGCAGAATAACAGAAACCTTGAGGTCACCAGGGGAAGGCCCTGGCACCTCCCAGGCCACTCCCCCTCTTACTGCTCCTGCTCCTACTTTTTTTTGACCAGCAGCAGTAGCAGCAGCAACCAAGGAATAAGGGGCAGCAGCAGGCACCTCCGGGCAGGCCACACCTATGCCAGATGATGACAAAGTCTGTGGAGTGGTAGTAGGACCAAGCAGGCTGGTCAGCCAAGGTCTACTAGAAGACAGCACCCAATCGTGTGCCCTCCAAGAATTAGTCGAAGGATTCATGACAGCACGACTATTAGCTGAATGATCGGCCTCAAAGAGTGGCCCTGGGGAAAATAGGAATCCAGGTGTTGAAGCACGACCAGCAGTAGAACTGAGCATTTGATATGGTGGTGGATCGTCGTGAGCTCTGCCGTCCTGCAGGCTGTACATCATAGCCGCAGCCTGAGTGTTATCTGTACCTGCTAGCTTTTGGTTACCGCCACTTACAGCAGCAGCAGCAGTATTAGGCGGCAGGGAGCGATCTGTATCTGTACTTACATCAGAAGCATGCTCCTGCGGTATCAACCACCAGGGCTGATGATCAGGAGCTAGTGTAGAGGAATGGTATGAAGATGGAGAGGCATTTGAGTCAAGAGTCTGTACTGCTATTGAGTCAAGTGTCTGTACTGCTATTGAGTCAAGTGTCTGTACTGCTATTGCTTCCGCCTTGATACCTGCACAGTGGTATATCCAGCAGTAGCAGAAAGACATGAAGTGAGATTATGTATTAATCAAAAGGCCCAGCAGTAGCAGAAAGACATGAAGTGAGATTATGTATTAATCAAAAGGCCCAGCAGTAACAGAAAGACATGAAGTGAGATTATGTATTAATCAAAAGGCCCAGCAGTAGCAGAAAGACATGAAGTGAGATTATGTATTAATCAAAAGGCCCAGCAGTAGCAGAAAGACATGAAGTGAGATTAGGTATTAACCAAAAGGCCCAGCAGTAGCAGAAAGACATGAAGTGAGATTATGTATTAATCAAAAGGCCCAGCAGTAGCAGAAAGACCACAGCACTACATGGCTCTGTACCGCAGGTAGCGTAGTCATCAGCACTACATGGCTCTGTACCTACCTTGTTGTGGGTTATCCTGAAGCAGCAGTATAGCTGCACATCTATACGTATTGATGTGTTGGGCACTTTCCATTACCTGGATCAGGCTGCTATTGCGGTTTATTAGTATCTAATAGCAGCAGCAGCAGTACATCTGTACATAATGTGCTGGGTACTTACCATGACCTGGATTAGGCTGCTGCTGCGGATTAGTGTCCAGATCCTTGAGAGTCCACGCAGTCCAAGGATTAGAGGCCAGCCTGTCAACGATCTGGGAAGGCGTAGAATGAGAGCTGGAGGGCAGAGAAGCTGCTGCAGCAGGAGAAATACCTGTAATGGCAGGAGCTGCTGGTGAGGATGAAGCTACTAGTGATGAGGGCTTATTAAGATGACTAGGAGCGGCAGCAGCAGCAGCAGCAGGTTGGTAGCGGTGGGTGGGCGTGCCGTTGACACCATGGCCACCTCCTACATGCTTCCAGCCAGCCTCCATCTTCTTCTGCTGCTGTACATCAGTCTGTTGCTGGATAAGGAGGCGGTCTGAACTAAGCGGCAGTACAGTACTTGTCTCCAATGCAGCCCTAGGAAAAGGCACTACATATGTGCCCCGATTCATCAATAGACCAGCAGCAGCAGCGGCAGCCGCAGCCTTGTCCTTGCGCACCTGCTCCTTGATCCTACTCTCCACCCTCTTGTAGTGACTACTGCCGATTCCACCACCATAGCTGGCACTCAGCCTCTGCCTACTTGATGCACTGCCTCCACCTCTATCAGCAGAAGATGGTCCTGCCTGCAGTGAACCCATCCTTATTATCCCCGCCCTGTGACTATTGACCACCTCATCCTGTTCTCTACCGTCATTCATGACCATGGCCATGGCCTCATCATTCCATGCAGCCGCATCAGGACTTTCAGAACGACCAGCATTCATATTCTGAGACGTGCTCCAGCTCAACCCTGCGCCTTGTAGTAGTTCTACATTTTGTGTTTGCACTGGAAGGTGATCACTCCACTCATTCTCGTCTGCTACTCCTGTCTTCTCTGCAGTCCTACTGATAGGATGCCCAGAAGGAGGGTTGTAGGCATGGTCATGGGACTGCAGTGAGTGAGAGGTCACATGCTGGGTTTGAAGTGCCGAAGGCCGCGGTGGATTGCTCATATCTGACCTGCTTGGAGTCTGCTGGTGCTTGGAAGGTTCTAGAACACTCTGTAGCATGTCGTACCAGGCTGGAGGTGCCAGGGTGTCCCTGTTGATCATAGCAGAGGGCAGCGTCCCATCAGCTGTAGCGTCGCCCTGTAATCCTTTTGGCTGTGCCGGCAATGATAGCCAGCCCTGATGCCTGGCAGCAGCAGCAGGGTTTAGGGTAATAGAGGCACTGTACTCATCTTGACTAGCATGAGTATCTGCTACAGTATCTGCTGCCACACGTCCTTGTGCCTCCGTTGCCACTTGCTGCTGCTGATTGCCTTGTGTGGTGGTGATGGTTGCATTTCCATATCTGGAACTAGGCACTTGAAGGTATCGAGATGTGACAAGATCGTCTTGGAAGATGGGTACCTGCATTGTGTGGGATAGATGGCATATAAAGAGGCAGCAGTGGTGCAGGTACTGATTAAGTAGTAACATTAGTAACATGGAGAAATAACTGACGCTAAAATTCCAGCAACCCGTAAGTCAGTTGCCAATAATTATGACTAGTCTATTAAACCACCTTCTGATGAGAATAAATTCCATGCGGGCCGCCACCAAACCCTAAACCAAACCAAGGACCAACCGCCACCAAACCAAGGACTACTCTTCAAACATAATCAAGGTTTTCATGATCCGAGCTTAAAACTTACTGGATCTGGCAATACACTGTACGCCAAGCGAGGTGGGGGCTTGGATTCACGGACAGGCATCTTTGGTTTCGGAGCCACCTGTGGAGCATCAATGCTGCCATCCCCCCACCAAGAGGGATACAACGGACCTATATGGCGATCCTCTGCATAATTGCAGCATACAGTAGCGGTGTTCAGCATGAAGAACAAGCGGAATATTACATCCATTAAAAAAAGTTGGACAGCTATTGATATAATACAGTTTAAGCTATTACTTCTTGCCTTCACGTGTTGGACTCCTTCTCCTTCCTGGTGGGGACCAAGTGCGGCTAACATCGTACCGCCAGTCACTGCAGGGTAGTACTGCTGCAGGTACAATGACATTCACTGACTTGCGCGCTGGACCATTGCGACGCTGATTAGAGGGGCTGGCACTGCCATGTCTTAGATTCTTAGCAGCTTCTGCTGCTGCCTTTGGTTTAGAATGTGGTTGATTGTCAGTTGCCCTCACGTCAGAGTCTGCAGTCACAATTATCACGGTGTCAGGATTTGTGTTGTTGCCTGCTTTCTTCATAAAAACCACCTTGTCCCTAGGATCATCATTTGTATTGTTGCCTTTCTTCATAAAGACCACCTTGTCCCTAGGATCATTATTTGTGGAATTGGGAACTCTGTTTCAAGCACTCCCACCTTCTAGGTGGGGAAGCAGTCAGCCTCACCTTGATGCCCATTAAAAGCTCCTTCCAGGTGGGGAAGCAGTCAGCCTCACCTTGATGTCCATAAAAAGCTCCTTCTAGGTGGGGAAGCAGTCAGCCTCACCTTGATGTCCATTAAAAGCACCTTCTAGGTGGGGAAGCAGCCAGCCTCACCTTGATGTCCATTAAAAGCTCCTTCTAGGTGTGGAAGCAGTCAGCCTCACCTTGATGTCCATTAAAAGCTCCTTATAGGTGGGGAAGCAGTCAGCCTCACCTTGATGTCCATTAAAAGCTGAGACACTGAATTGCTTCCAGGGTAAGTGAGGTGAGGGAGGTCTGTCAGCATTCTTGGCTCCTTGCTGTAACACAAACATACGATATCACAACTCAGATGACCAGAGGTAACGGAAGATATCAGCATATGTTTCATCACTCATGTCTAATATGGTTACATTGGAAGCAAGATGCGCCTTGACTGGGCTTTGGTGCCGATCATACACCATCTCTGTGACATCCTCTAATTGGTTCTGGAGGTTGTCAAGCTGTGCCCTCACGTCTGGTAGAGAGCTCTCAACAACAGCAGCGACCTGTTTGTGGATCATGGATGGTGAAGTTTCACAGTTGTAAGTACACATGTACAATAGATCTCTAATAAATATGTATTCCTTTTTATCTGATTGTCATGATTTCACCATGTCAGTTTTCTCGATCAGGGTGCCAGACGTAGCGAAGGGGCTACATGAATTTATTTTGGTAGAGAGGTACAGTAAAATGCAGTTTCAGAACTGGATTAAAGAGAAGATATGGACAGCAGGGCAACAGGTTAAAAGAGTAGGAGCATTTTACCTGTTCTACGCCACCTGTACTTTTTTGATGAATTATACATTTTGACTGGTAAGACTAATCAACACATTTACCTGGTGGCTGGTCAGGATTTCCCTTAAATTCTCAATGGAAAAGAGCTTTCCAGAGAAAAGCTTGCGCAGATTTACAATCCCGAACAGCAGGGTGAGTTTGACCACTTCAGGATGGTCTTTGGACGTAAAATTTGAAAGATACTCTCGTATATTCCTATTTCGGAGTAAGTTAGGGCTGACCTGGTCGAACCATGGGGGCTCTCTCCCTGAAATCATTCAAATTCTGCTCTGACAACAGTACTGTTGAAGAGACAAGAAGTGTTTGGTATAAAATTAGAGGATACATTAAGAATATTTCGATTAAAAGAGCATTGTACACAGTACCAACTTCCTCACACTTTCACGAGATCTGCTACCTCATAGGAGCACAGTGCGTTCTTTGTTGAATCCAGCTTTATGACTTGATACATTCGTGTTCTTAAGAGTTTTTAACTATCCACTTTTTGTCTTTAAGAATGCCGCAACTGACGTAGGAATCAGCTCTGTTTTCACAAATATTTATGGGTAACTCTCCTTCAAGTCAATTATCTGCTAAAGGACCAGGCGTTGCTACTTTGGATGCATCAACTGCTCTCAACTTCACACCATCTGATGGATTCTTCCTCATGGACGCGTCTAAGGTTCTCTTGAGATTATTCTGCTTCAATTAAATGAGTTATATCGCTTCTTATTCTTATCCCAGTCTAAAGGCTCAAAACCTCATATCTTCATATGATCGTCATGAATTACACCTCCTAGTACACCCACCAGATATTTGTGATGTCTCTTACCAATAAACTATCTCACTGTGTCCTTACTCAAGTTAGGCAGGCAATCACCAGGTCCTGGAGTTGTTCCTGAGTAAGAATCCAGCTCTGGTGTTTGCCAAGTCGCAGGAGGATGGCAGTACGCCGTGGCACTACGCAGCTCAGGTGATGATGACGACAAGCATATTAAGAAGTCATTATTTGGTGCTCTGATGAGGCAAACTGTACTGGTAGTGCTGTACTGCACTAAGCGCATTTGAACTAGTGATTCTGCTGCTGTTTCTGATGCTTCATGTTGACTTACCAGCTGCTGGCTACCTGCATTTTTGTAAAATACTTGCTGGGTTCAATAGTCTTTGTAAGCTACTTGCTGGCTGCTACCTGCATTTTTGTAAAATACTTGCTGGGTTCAATAGTCTTTGTAAGCTACTTGCTGGCTGCTACCTGTATTTTTGTAAAATGCTTGCTGGGTACAATCTTTTTGAATTTCTTCCATTTTTCTCATCCACTGCTTCCTCTATTTATCTAGACTATCTAGACATACAGATTTAGTTGACATGCTGTGCATTACAGCAGTAGCAGGTTCATGTGCATTACAGCAGTAGCAGGTTCATGTGCATTACAGCAGTAGCAGGTTCATGTGCATTACAGCAGTAGCAGGTTCATGTGCATTACAGCAGTAGCAGGTTCATGTGCATTACAGCAGTAGCAGGTTCAGCTGCTAATTGCATATCGTTATTGTTCTTTTCTCCATATTGCACCCTCTTGTCCTGCTTGTCTCAGTGCTGGAAAAGCATGAGTGATATGAAGCTCTATGATGGCTATGAAGGCATTAATTGTAGTTTTGATGATGATGTAAGTTCTGTGTAATTCATGTTCTAAGTATTCTGCTGATATATTATATTCTAAGAACCTAAGGTCTCTTGCTGCATGTACAAAACTAACGACGTTCTTCAGGAAGGTCATGCTCAAGTGCTGGAGCTCCTTACTTCTGTGACGAAGAATGCTGCCATCTCCAACACCTTTGACCCTGTGGCCAAGGTGAATCATCATTTCTCATCTGCTTGCCTGCTACTGCATTAGCTACATAGTACCAGTTACTTCGGTTAACTAGTAGTTATTTAAGTTACACCTTCAAGGGCCGCCAAGCTACTACTGGTACTTGGGCAGCAGTGATAACTAGTATTGTTTCGTCATATAATATGCGGTTAATCATAGTTGTCCGGAGTCGCATAATCATCTACTTATTATCTTCATCATGTATAATGGTAATAATGGCGGGAAATGGACATCGTTGACATCATCTAGCAGGTGATCAACTGTCAGAACACTAAGGGACAGACGTCGCTCATGCTGGCCTGCAGAGGAGGACATTTCAGCTGTGTGAAACTTTTGCTCTCCAACGGAGCCATCCCAACAATGGAGGATGTGCAGGTAGCTGCGGCAACTGTTAGCGAATTACAAGTTTTCCTAGGTAGTTATTTTAGGTGAAAATCTGATGACGTTATGACTACATGCCTTGCCTTATTTCTACTACTTTTTACCTGATATACATCAGGGATTGAATTCACTGCATTACTCTGCCTTGGGAATGAATGCTGGTTGCACGCTGCAGCTACTGAAGAAAGTTGGCCTGTGGGGTGCTGCAGGGCCACAGGTAATAATGGTGCCTAGAGCTGTGTAGTATTGCCTGCTGTACCTGCTGTGTACTGCTGATTAGTATGGTCGTGGTTGTCCTGCTAGTCCTGCCGCTGCAGTGTATGCCACTAATGCCACTTTAAATGTGATATGGAGGTGATGAGTAGTAAGCAATGGAGTAACTAGAGCAACAATAGTAATAAGATGATGAGTGCTACAAGCTATAGAAGGACTATGCAGAGCTGGCGCCTTTGAGATGATAGAGTACTCATTATCTCAGCAGTTACATATTTGTCACTATGCTATGCAAATGCTCATAATGATGACTGATGTTGTTGTCCATTCTGTCAAATGCCAACAGGCTGTGGCGGCCAGTAACAAGGAAAGTAACAAGGAGCTCTTCTCCTTCATAAATGGCGTTGATGCTTTCGGGAGAACTCCCTTGGTACTGACGACCTGATGCTCTAGCTGCTTTAGCTCTGCTCGATATTTTTATTTTGGTCATGACATTCATCATAATTTACTATCATATTGGAAGCCGACGAACTCCCTGCTGCTAGTTGGTATAGAGCTTCTCATCATGATGTTCAGAATCAGGTCCCATAAAGTGGTACACTAATCTCATTATGTACCAGTCGTCATTGGTAACTAACGCTATTATGCTGCTGCTACCTGCTGTCATCTTGACAACTACTAGTACTGTATAATAATTCTTGGTAGTCTTGCTGCTGCGCACAAACAGTAGCACTACATCATTAAGGCTCGATCATCTGCTTGTAGTACTACGACATCATCAAGGCTCGATCATCTTGTAGTATTACTACATCATCAACTAGTCTCAATCATCTTGTAGTACTACATCATCAAGGCTCAATCATTTGTAGTACTGCTACATCAAGGCTCAATCATCTTGTAGTACATCATCAAGGTTCAATCATCTTGTAGTACTACATCCTGCAATTACTGCAATTGATGCAAAAATCAGCATTGAAGTAATGATGATACCTCATCTAAGATTACTCTGAATAATGCATCATGATGACATATGCAGCACTACGCTGCTTGGGTCGGAGATGCTGAGTCAGCCGTTGCATTGATGGGAGCTGGTGCCAACATACTAGCAAAATCAGCGTGAGCACATCTTCATACGTATCATACCTTGTGCATCATCTGATCCGCACAACTAATTGTAACTCATCAATAGCTCCCAGTCGCTATTTAGTCATCACCACAACAACAGCCGCCGGATGCAACATTATTAGTAGTGATTATGAACAAACTTTTCTTCAGGCTACTAATCATCATCACAGGTTTAATCTCTCTGCTGTGATAGCTGCTTGTATGATGACTTATCGTCTTATCATTATGGCCTTATGGCCTTATTCCATAATAGTTGTTGTTGTTGGTATTACATAATGTACATAATGTCAGTGTGGTTACTAACCAAACTACTAGTACTACTAGTGTGGTGAGTGTGGTTGGATTGCTGTGATGATGATGACTTAGATGACCTCATCCAATTATGCTCACTATGGTCAGCAGGTTCTAGTTTAAGAATCAATTTCATGTTATTATTATATGATGATACAGGTATGACTGTTATGAATCCAGCCTCCCATGCAACAGTGGCACCAGTCCGCTGCACCTAGCTGCCATGAAGGTACAACGACTAGCAATAATATAACAGAGCTGCTGATGAATTAGCTGAATTACTATAATGTTGCATGATGAAATACTTACAGCAGCAATACTTCAACCCATTGGGCTGAAGTAATAGTATTACTAGACTACCTTTCCCAACTGCATGATGACTAGAAAAGCTCTTATTAAGGCAGTCAGCACTCTAGTAGAACCTTTGCACTACTGCCGCTGTAGTATTATTTGATATTTAACAGCTAACTTAGCTTATTCATAAGGTTTCATCATAATGTCTCTGCTGCATGAAGGAACTTTACATATGAACTATCCAGCTTAGTTGTGAGCAGGGCCGAATTGTGACCTAGCCTGGCCTTGCCTTGATGAGCTAGTTGTTCTACTGCTTGTTCCATTAGTTCCATGCCTCTTCCCTGGCAGGGACACAGAGGTGTAGCGATTGCTATCATTGCCGCTTATTTGATGGCCCTTCAAAGGTATCAGAAGGAGCACTACAGGAGAAGTGCTGCAGTGGCTAAAAAGCAGCAATCCCTGAAGCAATT
Organism: Chlamydomonas eustigma; assembly: GCA_002335675.1. NCBI lineage: Eukaryota > Viridiplantae > Chlorophyta > Chlorophyceae > Chlamydomonadales > Chlamydomonadaceae > Chlamydomonas > Chlamydomonas eustigma. Next base: position 178,845 of record BEGY01000055.1, on the reverse strand, counting down.
CGTTGCATCAGCCGGTGTGAGCAGCAAGGCCGCCGCCGTCGTATCAGCACCTCTGCCGTCAACACATAGTACTGCAGCGACAGGCGGGACAGCCGTAGTTCCATCAGCCACCACTAACATCCATCTTCAACTGACTTCAGCTACTTCTGCTAATGCTGCTGGTATATCGTCCTCTCTAGCACAAGTGAATTTCTCCTCATTGCCCGGTTTCCCGCCTCCTCCCCCAGATCCCCGTGTTATCAGGGATACCTACACCAACACTCCACTTGACATCGCGGCCTCGCGGAAACATGATGATGGAGCATTGATGAGGCTTCTGGACCCCTCCAGGACTCCGCTTAACAGCCTAGATGATCTGGAAAAGCTTCTGGAGGCTGGAAAGGGCCTTCATGGGCTCCTTAATGCATCATCTGAAACTACATCTGCTGCAGCAGCTGTGAGGGTGGACATGGCGGGGGGGGCAGGCGGAGCACCCGCCTTCGTGAGGTCCTCAGCCATGACTGCAGCGATGGCGGTGGGTGTGGATGAAGTGATGGTGATGGTACGCCAGGGTATGCGTTTTTCTGGACGTCGTGATGCGGGTGGTGTTCTGGCAGGTTTGAGTGTTGGGGCTTCTGATGCTACTGCTGCAGCCCATTTGTGTGAAGGGTCTACTACTGCATGTTCAGCAGCCGGTGGTGCATCAGGATCATCAGATGGAGAAGTTAGCGATAAAGAGGGTTGGCCACGGTCAGAAGCCTCAGTGAACTTCACACCCGCTCTGACAGAAGAAAATCTGGCGGCAGAGGCTGAAGAAGCCGAGGTACGTCGGAGGAGGCGGAAGCAGCATGCTGCAGCGGAGAAGCGGAAAAGGTGGAGAGCAAGACAACTAAGACAATCATCTGTTACTGCTGACATTACTGCAGATAATAACTCAAATATCATAGATGGAAGAAGGGCTGAGGAGGTTATGGTGGAGGCAGGATACAGTACTAGTAGCAGTACCAGCAGTAGCATTGGCAGTACAGATCAGGGAATGCTGGGAAGGTTCTACGGTTTCGCTCCTCGGCGCATGTCGCCAGCATGTAAGGCCACCGCGGCAGCAGTGCTACTCAGACAAGGAGCAGCGGGTGATAGTGGTGCGCCAGCCGTGCCTGCTGCTGCGGCGGCGGCATCTCATTTCATAAACTATACAGAGACTACTGAGACGATGGCGGCTACTGAAGGAAGCTGCTTGAAAGAACAGCCGGCCACTAAAGACAGGGATGATGCTGCAGTTGACAATAAGGGTGGAACAGCAGGTAGCTTTCAGCAGGATTCGCCAATCAAAACGGCAACTACAATTGCAGCCATGACAAATGGCCAGAAGCAGCCTGGAAGGCTCACCACTGAAATAGGAAAACACACAGTGCACATGTATGACTTGCGGCCTGAAGCACCCCACAGCAGTACTCAGCATCCTCGCTTCACACTTCCAACAGCATCGTTGCAAAGCGGGCAGCCCCAAAGCAGTCATCACCGCCCCCCTGTCCCTGACTGCTTCCTGTGTCCTCTCACTCTCAAGGTATTTATTTGCTATCAACTAATAAATCAATTGTTTGCAACATTATCACTAATAGTTATGTTAAGAAACTAGTAGTTTCTCAATGTTTCTGTGTTATTCTCTTCCTTCATTTGTGATCACGACTTGACAAAAAAGTTTGTTACTACTAGTGCTACTATCGCAGGTGCTTCGCCACCCAGTTGTTGCTGCGGATGGTGTGACATATGAAGAAGAAGCCATCCTGAAACACTTTAGACTGACTACTGCCGGCCCAGCAGCCAAGACTAGTAACGCAGCAACAGTCACCAGGCCTGTCGTATCTACGACTACATCCGCTCCTGAGGCTCTTTCGGCGAGGCCGCCAGATGCGTCTACATCTATTAGTAGTAGTGCTGCCTCTGGTACTAGTGTCACTGGCAGTACTAGTGCTGTTGTTGCATGCAGGCGCCAAGAGGGCGGGCTTACTTCATCTACGACTATACTTCAGTATAACAGCATGACTAGTAATAATGATTATTGTAAGGCTACCTCTCCTCTGACTCGGCAGGTGATGCCACACGATGGTTGTCCTCTGTTGTTTCCCAACAGAGCCTTGAGGCAAGCCATTGAGTTCTGGGTTGCTGCCAATGATGTTGATGCTGAATTTCTTAGTACAGCTCACCATTAATGACTACGATACAATGACAACTTAGGCTGGCGGATGAGGACGATATCTGCTAAGTTATGGGGAGAAGAAGGATATTTTAGGATTCATCGGAGAGGAGAAAACATGTGTGGGTTAGCCGTCTGTGCTTCCTGTGTTAAATTGACTCTCGGATCCTTATCCCTACGACCTGCTTTTGCTTCACTAGCTTCACATTATGGTATCCTAGAAATTATGGCTGAGATGTTCGTCACTCTCATCCCCCGCTATCTGCTACCCCTATTCCATCATCAGTATTAATGAACACATTGAAAACATTATCACTTGTCTGTGATGGCAATATACCACCTGCTAAGCTACGCACTTACTGCCAACTGCTCTCTCCACATTCAGAGCTCCATCAGTAAAGTAACCGAAGTCTGATGAGATATGATACTAAGCTTCTGGATATGAATGGTGGTTGCAAACCACCTGAGCTGCTGCTACTAGACGCTTCCGTCAGCAGACGTTTTCATCACCAAGGAAATCAACAATACTGCCGCAATCTGAATCAGTAGACAGGCACCAGTAGCACTAGCAGTGGCATTATAGTTGTACATGGCGAAGGATTAGTAAGATGCGACTGCTACGACTACATGGTTGCAATTGAAGCTACAGCAGCAAGCTCAACGTGATATCACAATTAAAACATCAGCAGTACAACTGCTGACAGATGAAGAAAATTATCACAGTACAATAATGCCTGCCTAGCAGTAGAAGTATTAGTTGTAGCCCCTGACTAGTTTTGTGACTGCCATTAAGACATGTATCCTCATAGTAATCATCAAGTACATGATATCATCATACTAATCATACTGCTGCCATAATTACATAATCTGCACCTGCACTAGCAGCACAAAATATGAAAATTTCATAACTAAGCTGGCGGCAAGATTATTGTAATGATAATCTAGATAATTTTATTTAAAAAAAGAGATGAGCAGGCCAGCCGCTAGCAGTAGCAGGTCAGCAGTTGTCTGAGCTGCTGCTGCATGACACCTTAGTAAAGTAAGTGAAGGAAAACTCATGTAAAAGAGTACGATTAGTAGCTTCCTGAATCTAAATTTATCATATCTTCTAGACGCAGTCAGCATCGGCAAGCTGCTGGCTACTGAAAAAGAGTCATCAGTGGACGATATTGGAAGCTTGGATTGTCATTAGTTGTACCACCTTGCAGACTACACGACTGCCTAGTACACATCTTGTCATCTGTGACAGCTATGACAGCAGTAGTACAAGCAATACAACAGGTGAAGCCGTACTAAAAAGACGAAGCCCCATCATCATGAAGCTACATCATCTATTCAGCGACAGTATGTTATGTGACAAACTACCATGTAGTTTTCTTACCTAACTAAGGTATCCCAATTTTTATTTCAAATTGATTGTCATTATTTGAATCACGATGCCTAATAGATTATTGTAATCATTATTGGCGATGGTGCAGATGAGGCAGTCATGTGCATGCTGACATGTTGCTGATTTATTAGCTGATGATTCAAAGCAGCTATAACTAGAGCAGCGGCCACGAGCTATCACTGCAGCTACTACAGCTACTGCAGCTGCAGAGATCGCAGTCGAGTAGTAGCGGTGATGGCGGTAGTCACAACATGGTGTAGCTTTGTAGTAGTTGTGACTATAATCATAACGGCTATAACGGCATCCTCTGTGATCATGCTGGGCTATCAGGGCATTATTATTGCCCTCTTTTTATATTCCCCAGTCCTTTTGTCCATCAATAATAGCAGTAGCAGCAGCTGAGAACCTGCTTTAATGAGCAGCAGGACCATGAGAGAATCAAGGTCAAAAATGGCTGCAGCTCTAAAATGTACTGCCACTACACAAAGTTGCAGTTCAGCAGTACACAAAGTAGCAGTTCAGCAGTCGTCTTTCAAACACATTATGACACACACATGATGACACACACACATGATGATGACACACTCATGATCTGACACATCTGACACTGCAAACCAAAGGCAGCACACCTGTTTTTTCCATCATCAACATTGCATTGCAGTTGCAGCTAATCATCATGATTGTATATTAGAAGCTGCTACAAGTGCCGCCACACTGGTAGTAGTAGCTGATACAGTAGCTGATTCTAGGGTAGTAGTAGTAGTAGTAGTAGTAGCTGATACAGTAGCTGATTCTATGGTAGTAGTAGTCTCCACAGTAGCTGATTCTATGGGATGATGACTTAGATGACTGCTAGGCAATCTAGAACTACTAGTAGCACTGTTTGCTGATGATGGCACCATCATCTCCTCCTCTTTTATGGGCATATAACAGCCGACTTCCTTTTCCAACTCGATATCCATCAGCGAGGTGATTAGCCTAATCTCATCCTTCAGAGTAGTATTGTGAGCTGCTTGGGACGGATTGAACCAGACACTCTTACGCATGGCAGCCTCCACATGAAACGGCCAGGGCTGCATTTTATGTCAAACATTTATTGTGGTGTCAAGAATCCAGCAGTACTAGCAGTACTAGCAGAACTATAGAGTGAAATGATGATTGCTCTTCCATCATCAGCAAACTGCTGGAATTAGCAACAATAAGAATCATCTGAAAAAAAAGAATGTGGCACCCCATTAACTACATTAACTACATTAATATCATTCACATCAGTAGTATTTTGCCCACCCTTGACTTGTAGCCTACTACCGATTGAACCTCTGAACTCGAGGGTCGGAGCCTGAATAAAAACAACAAATGATCATCATCATGACGATACTTATCATTCATACAACTAGACTCTTGGAAATGTCGTGTTCAGTCCTCCCTGCGTACTACCCTGAAGCTACTGAAGCTACTGTATGTCGAGGACATCTTCTAGTGGTCCCCTGTTAGCTATCTACAGCCTACCTAGCCTACCTGCATTATAGTCTCTAAAAGTTTGAGACGTACCAAAATAATCTTATCAGATTATAGGGTGCAAAAAAAAACACAACAAAACAGGATATACGCAATTTCACTGCTTGATGAAAAACCTACGACCAATGATGAAATCATGTTCTGAATACAGACAAGACTACTTCCATGAAACTTAAGGCATCATTCAGGGGCCTGAGGCATTATCAAATAGCAGCGAAAAAACACTACTGATTGCTTACTGGTACTTAGCCATGAGCCCTAACAGCCATGCTACTGATGATTGATCTGGGGTAATGATAACACTACTTAGTATTGCTTACTTGTACTTAGCCATGAGCCCTAACAGCCATGCTACTGATTGATCTGGGGTAATGATGTCTTCATGTCTCACAAACTGCAAGCACATCAATTGAAGACAGATCACATGAATGATGATTATAATGAATCTGTAGAATCCGCCATGTTGCACGCATGTAGCGCTACAACAACCCAGAAGCGGCGGCGGGAGGGATCACATTATGAATATTACGAATCATCCATAATGTTGTACTGATAAGTGCAAGCACAACTAGCACAACAACTGTAAATGGAGGACATAAACAACACTACGACAGCAGCAATGCCATCATGTCATCATCATCAAAGCTGCACAGCAATGTCATTTGCATGAAAAAGCGCTGATGTAAATCAAGCAATGGCACTACTGCTGCAACTTCATCGCCAACTAGCAGCAGCCATCTACTGGCAGCCAGTCTCGAATACTGAATCAACCTACAATAAGCCCTCCTCACACAGAGACTGTGGTAATAACAACCTACAATAAGCCCTCCTCACACAGAGACTGTAGTAATAACAACCTACAATAAGCCCTCCTCACACACAGACTGTAGTAATAACAACCTACAATAAGCCCTCCTCACACACAGACTGTAGTAATAACAACCTACAATAAGCCCTCCTCACACAGAGACTGTAGTAATAACAACCTACAATAAGCCCTCCTCACACACAGACTGTAGTAATAACAACCTACAATAAGCCCTCCTCACACACAGACTGTAGTAATAACAACCTACAATAAGGCCTCCTCACACAGAGACTGCTATAACAACCTACAATAAGGCCTCCGCCTCACACAGAGACTGCTATAACAACCTACAATAAGGCCTCCTCACACACAGACTGCAATCATTAGAATGAGTCAAAAAGATGACATCTCCATGTTCCCGGTCGTTGGGAGAACAGGATGCAAAGATCACGAAAGACGTACCTCAACATGTGGCGCCCATTTTGAGATTTCCATGTGGTTCCGGAGTTTGATGGCCCGGCACTGATCATCATAAAACAACAACATGTTGTTGATGACCCGACACTGATCATGATTATCTTAAAACAACACATATTGTTGGCAGAACAAACACCTAGTAGGCACATATATATTGAAAAAAATGAGCGAAGTGGAGGTTTAGAATAAGGGGGTACCATGCAGTACCATCAACTGTTCTTGGATTAAGCTATCACGATGATCGCGTCATGCTTACCTGCATAATGTTCATGGCAGGAAGCTATGGTGATGATAGTGATGTTGATCATGCCATTCTTACCTGCATAATGTTCATGGCAGGAAGCTATGGTGATGATAGTGATGATCATGCCATTCTTACCTGCACAATGTTCATGGCAGGAAGCTATGGTGATGATAGTGATTATCATGCCATGATTCTTACCTGCACAATGTTTATGGCAGGAAGCTATGGTGATGATAGTGATGATCGCGTCATTCTTACCTGCATAATGTTCATGGCAGGAAGCTATGGTGATGATAGTGATGATCGCGTCATTCTTACCTGCATAATGTTCATGGCAGGAAGCTATGGTGATGATAGTGATGATCATGCCATTCTTACCTGCATAATGTTCATGGCAGGAAGCTATGGTGATAATAGTGATGATCATGCCATTCTTACCTGCATAATGTTCATGGCAGGAAGCTATGGTGATGATAGTGATGATCATGCCATTCTTACCTGCATAATGTTCATGCAGTACGGCCTCCCTGTGGCAGGATCCCTGCCCGGACCCTTCCAAGGATCAGGCGCTGTCATGCTGTATGTGTCATTGGCCCAGATGCGAGTCATGAAGGTGCGGAAGTTCACCGTCGTATATTCTTTCTGCTCAGAAACCACCCTTCGACACCAGCAATTCTGATGCATGCTGAACGCCCAGTCATACGGGTTCCTGCTTAGGATTTAGGGGTTAAGGCTTAGTGACAGCTGGGAGCAAAGGCCCAGCAGTCATACAGGTTCCTGTTGTGCTGAAGTGACTATGGGCCTTAGTCTTAAGAGCAGAGACTGAGCTGCATTATATAAAAAATACAGCTAGCAGCAAACCTAGCAAAATGGCATTTGATGCCCTGCTGTAAAATAGCAGCGGATTAGAAGAACGTGGCAGAAACAGTTATAACAATGATGCTGCTCATGACTAATCTGATGTCACAGTGAGTTCAAAACAGAGCGACAAATCAGTGTTTGAATTGTACAAATTATTATCTACATATGCCAGCAGATGACTAATGCTGTCGCTGACTGTATTCCAGGATGAAGAACAGTGTCCATTGTTTAGATATTTAAGATAATCTGAGGGGGGGAAAACATACCTGAACACAATCAAGACCAAGGTTTTGTTCAAATTAGGACAGCGACGGTCTTGAGGAACCTGCATGCAAAGAGGAAGAGACAAGGTAGTCATCGTATGCTCCAAGAGGAAGAGACAAGGTAGTCATCATATGCTCCAAGAGGAAGAGACAAGGCAGTCATCGTATGCTCCAAGAGGAAGAGACAAGGTAGTCATCGTATGCTCCAAGAGGAAGAGACAAGGTAGTCATCGTATGCTCCAAGAGGAAGAGACAAGGCAGTCATCGTATGCTCCAAAGGCAAAATATCAACACTGAAAAGCTTGCATGATGATGAATATCACAGAAATATGTCATCACAATGTAGGATGCTTGACTTTTCGCTTTACATGCCAGTATATGATGCCACCATTCACCATGATTATGGCAATCTAGATCATGGTATGATGTAGCCTAAGACTTCAGTCGTTGAAAGATACATGAAGAAAGAAGAGGCTACTTTTTGACTTGGACCCTGTAATTATGGCAGCAATTAGCAGGGGTCCATAACGACCTGATGACTCATCAGCCGGATGATGTTACCGAGCGTCATACCTGATGGTAATGTTTGAAATCACAGAACCAATCTTTTATGCGCAGCGACTTCAGCTCCAAGTTATTATCAAGCAGTCGTTTCAGAAATGTGGTTCCTGAGTGTCTCTAAAATTTGTACAGGAAGCAAAATCATTTGTTCAGTGTCTGTGGAGACATGATGCGCATATGGAGATGCAATATGACAACTTATTTCTGCTGGGCATTGAAGCTCATGAGGTAGCAGAGTGTAGGGGCTGAAGCCAAATACAACAGTCACATAACTTACTTCTCCAACCACTGATATTTGTGTGAAATCCAACTTCTGAAATAATTGTTGGTGAGCTACAAGCGCTTGTCGTCCTGTTGCACCATAGTTATAAGAATGTTTTAATGGAGTGTGCTGTAAAGAATTCACAGACGAGGATTGGCTGTCCAGAGCAAACTGCTGACTAGACTGCCATGACATTTGGCAATTTGAATCATCAAGCGACGAGGTGATCGAAAGTATGGCCAGCAGGGTGGCACAAAAAAATAGCATAACGTTCTGTTTTCAGGCAGGAGTGGAAGGGATTGACCAAACCATCACAAAGAAGACGGAAGCTTGCAAACACTACTGCTGGGCAAACAGAAAATTTATTCAATGTGTTCAAATGTAGCTTTGGGTCACGTTGGCTTTATCTTCAGGTCGACCCCTAGCTCATTTTTCCACCACACCAACGTCTCTCCAACTTCTTCATACCAACAACAACCGCCATTTTTTCAATTGAAGATTTCGAGAAATGTTTAAAAATTGGACTGGTGCATGATTCTGCTCAACATAGCAATTGCATGTCTCGATTCATTGCTGTAAATCATCTTGCATCACGAGTGGTATTCTTCGGAAAAATATCAGCATGTTTCTCTGAATTCCTATCCATTAGAAAACGAGATTGGGCTGTAGCAACCTGCTGTCCTCTCCACTGGCACATCCATCAAGGAAGTGATTAGATTCACTTGCTCTTTAAGAACAGTGTCAAGAGCAAGCTGGGACACATTGAACCACACAGATTTGCGCATGGCTACATCCTTGTCAAATCTCCAGGGCTGCATGACAAGATCAGATCATCAAAGCATGTTCATAGTCATGAATACGTGACACACAGCATGACAAGATCAGATCATCAAAGCATGTTGGCTGCATCCTTGTCAAATCTCCAGGGCTTCAGATCATCAAAGCATGTTCATAGTCATGAATACGTGACACACAGCATGACAAGATCAGATCATCAAAGCATGTTGGCTGCATCCTTGTCAAATCTCCAGGGCTTCAGATCATCAAAGCATGTTCATTATAGTCATGAATACGCCGTGACACACAGCTTTTGATTAGTTATCTCTATGACAAGTTGTTTCAAAACCTAGTAGCACAGCTCATAATTTTTAAAGATTGATTTGGAAGTTGCCAACTACATTGCCCTCCTCTCAAAAATGTTCTGAGAATAGGGCAATATTGAATGTCTCGACTTCAACACAGTGATCCTCATCCCTTATGTAATATAGTGCATATTAACTAAAACAACCCACCCTGTTCTTGTAGAATGTCATGGATATGAGGCCACCAGCCGTGGAACTAGAGTTACGTGGCAGCCTACAATATTATTATTATTTTAGGTCACAAAGGATATGATGAGATGGTGATAAGGACGCCATTTGTGCATCAAGATGAAGGTAGAGAGAAGCAACACATAATGATATGGCTTTCATGATGACAAGATGAAGGTAGAGAGGAGCAACATATGACATGGCATTCATGATGACAAGACTAGAGTGAAATCATCATACAATCCATGATTTACATGATATCAGAAGTCCTGTGACACCTTATTAGAGACCATCATATTATCAGTAAGTCTATGTCACAGTAGGTCGTGAACTGCTGTCACAGAACAAAAGATAACTCACTTTAACTTCATTATCATGTATGACTACAGCACAAAATGTAACTCACTTGTACTTCATTATCATGTCTGACAGCCAGGCCTTAGAGTGCTCAGGAGTCAACACATCCTCATATCGTACAAACTGAAGAATCCACAAATATGCATAATCATGTTGGAACGGACGGTAGAGAAGTGCTAGATGCAACTTAAAGGGGCACCTTTAACATCATGCTGAATGTAAGTACTGAACAGAGGTAGATCAGAAACGAGCATTGAAATCATTTCAACGTAGCAGCTTATTCAACAAGACGAAATACCATCATAATGAAGAACGAAGGTAGATAACCACAAGACCAAATAATGACATATTGGCGAGTGATGTGCTAGCAATATGTCATAGCAGGCAGTACTTTATCACGAGCAGGTGCATGACAGTAATGACAGTGCACCTGCCTTTCATCATTAATGTCACTGTTAGCACTACCTCAACATTTGGAGCCCAGTTTGCGATGTCCATGTACATCTGGAGCTTTAGTGAGCGGCACTGTAGAGGATGTGAATGATGAGGTAAATGAGGTATGATGTATCATGCACTTTGATGGATATGGAAAAAATTGAGGATATAACAGGCGGTTGTTAAACCGAACAACATGCTCCGCCAACTAATAACAGAAACCTCCTCAGGTTTATCATTATTATTATTGGTAGGCAGCAAAACACAAAGAAGCCCATGCAACAATGTCCGTGAGTTATGTAATGAAATATCTTAACAACCAGCAGCCATTGACGGTTATTACTAGTTATTACTACAGCCATTTGACGGTTATTACTACAGCCATTGACGGTTACTACAGCCATTGACGGTTATTACTAGTTATTACTACAGCCATTGACGGTTATTACTAGTTATTACTACAGCCATTTGACGGTTATTACTACAGCCATTGACGGTTATTACTAGTTATTACTACAGCCATTGACGGTTATTACTACAGCCATTGACGGTTACTACAGCATAATTATGTTAAAGAAATAAGAACAGAACACCCACCGCCATAACATTTACGCAGTATGGTCGCCCAGTGCTCGCCTCCCTATGTCGTACCCAGGCTGAAGGTGCATTTATTAAGTACGTATCATTAGCCCACACTCGAGTCATGAAAGTTTCAAAACTGACCCCTTGCATGTACAGCTTCTCCTCAGCTGCATTCCTCCTGCACCAGCACTGCTTGTGCATCCCTAACACCCAGTCATAAGGATTCCTATCAGAGGACATAGTGGACATAGCAGTAAATGGAAATTAAGGCAAACTAGCTAAAGCTGGGCTCTAAGGCCCCTGTCTGTAACTTACATGTCAAGTAGGTAAGCCCCCTGTATGTAACTTACATGTCAAGTAGGTACTAGGCTTAGGATGAGGCGATGATCATGTTATAACTTGTGGTCAATAATAGAGTACAAAATAAGAGTACTAAAATGAATCTGTACTGTAAGTGTCATCAGATTCTACTGGCACTTGAAAATGAAACTCATCAGGTTAGGTAGGTCAGGTAGCCACCATACTACCACTTCAATATCCATAATATCTGATGTTACTTGTGTGCAATATCTACAAATCATCTAGTGCGGTCTGTATCACAAAATCTACATTTAAATCTGGACAAACGACTACACAATCAGTTGAACACAGCTCGAAACTGGTAGCATCATGCATATCGCGGCTCGATAACCATGTGGCATGTCCATGTAGTCCATGCAACTGGTAGCTTTATGTCACGAAATGACAACCATGTGACATGTCCATGAATTCCATGATGCAACTGGTAGTATTATGTCACGACATGATAACCATGTGACATGTACATGAAGTCCATGCAACTGGTAGCATTATGTCACGACATGATAACCATGTCGCATGTACAGGTTACTTGCAGCATGATGTCACAAAACATACACTCATACATTGGTATCATGAAAAGTTAACAACTAGACATTGCTTTCAGCCTTGCAAGGCACATGAAAGAGCAGCAGGAAGCAAGGTTAAATCAACGGCACTGTGGTAGAAGTGAAGTGACAAACCAATGCTGAGTTATCAAGCAGAGATATGTTACCTGAGGACAACCACCACCAGCGTTGAGTTAAGGTCAGGACATCTCCTGTCCCCTTGCACCTATAAAAGGATTACAGTGCATTTTAAATCAATACTATGTCAAGTAAGAAAAGGTGTTCGTGATACGGCTGAAAGTTATGGTATTTGTAAATCAATAGATAATTAGAATGCAGAACGTAAATAAGCAATAATCAGAGTAATCTACGTAGTAAGTTGTACTGCCTCCGAAACTACCAATTATCAGCAACAGATGAGGCCTCATTCTGCACAGTGACCAACCAGCAGATCTGCCAGACAGCTAATTAACCTTATTCCAGACGTCTACCATACCTATCAGACCTACCACACCTACCAGCAGATGACCTTCCAGACCTTCCAGAACCTTCACACTAATCACACCTACCAGCAGATCTACCAGACATACCACTTCTACCAGACACAACAGATCTATAATCTGACCTAAATCCAACCAGACCTGAAAGTAATGCTTGAAATCACAAAACCAATCGGAAATGGGAGTCTCTGGTCGTGCAAGGTTACTTTCTAAAAGGCGTTTCACGAATGTTGTTCCAGAGTGTCTCTGTATTGCAGTTACAAATGTAAAAAGTAAATGCAAGCAGGCTGTTGTTACATTAAATAGTACCGTGATATGGCGAGGGAATTATTGTGGCAACCATTGCATTATAGTTACAGCTTGCTGCCGGTAATCACAGAAACGAAAGAAAAAGCACGAAGTAATAAATCCTTAGGAAGGAATAATACAGGACTAAACAGAGGCTGAATAAACAGCAGGTAACTAGATCAAGGTATCTACGACACTATAACAATAATATATCATTTGATATCAACAGCAGTACTGCAAGAACATGAAGACAGTAGACTTATTGGACCTTACACGTTTCAGAGGTGCCCTAGAAGAGTGACTGCTGCATTACTGCTACCCTGTTATTGTACACGCTGTATGAGTCGTAAGTTCTTACAGCAAGCTACTTACAGCCAGAGTACCTAGTAGTATGAATCACCTCTCCGATCACTGAAATCCGTCTGATGTGCCGGGAAGCTGCATCCACGATGCTGTCAGTGAACGTTGAATTCGAGTCTTTAAATACCCAGGTACGGTTGCAGTAGAATCTTTCAGCGGAAGTTACAAGTAAGAAAAAGGAGCACGAGTACAGACCTAATAAGGATGCTAAGAAAATGCAAGAACTACAAGCAGAGCGACAGGAGCGTGATCTGGGCATAACATCTGGTTCAGGAAATGTGCTATAATATACCTTAGCTACATGTTGACACTGAATGCAATGTAGAAAAAGGCTGTTGTCAACGCATCAGTGCGACGAAAATGTGGATCAACAAGTGTGAGTCGCAGTTTTTACTACTTCTCAACTTCACCTGTCCCTCAAATGCATATCTCTAGCAACTCGCTATTACCCGTAATGAATGATCTGTGGTTCATCCAATCGATTCTGAGCAGAGCTTGGAATGAATGCAGGATGATATCACTCTAGGGCGGTGGATGGCTGTCTTTAGAGGGTACAGGAATAGGAGGGGCCATATAAAAACTGGCCAGATCCATGGACAGCCTTATAGATATGATGAATCGCAAGGCTCCGCCTAGTGTTTCACTTCTGCTACACGTCAAGAATGACCAAGCTTAGCAAATGTGCAACCTTCAAATGCAGCTGAAAATCTTGGGTGGTGGCCTAGCAGGGCCTGTTACTTGGAACAGGACTTTAGGGCATATTGCTTAGAACTGTACTTAGCATCAGGACTTGCTCTGTTGTCCATTCTTTTATCCTCCATTTCATAAACTGAGAGCGAATTGTGATCATCCAGGCTGCTGTCGTTCAGCTCGAGGGGTTGCCAAAGATCTCTTGTATATCTGTAAGGGGTTGCAAAATATACAACTGCGCAATCTCTTGTTAGCATGATATTCATTACATTACGCCCTTCACTAAGCTTGATCACTAACTTCTCATGCTGAGGCTTACTGCTTAGTACTTAGCTTGATCACTAACTTTCCATGCTGAGGTTGCTTACTGCTTAGTACTTAGCTTGATCACTAACTTCTCATGCTGAGGCTGCTTATTGCTTAGTCCAATATCCATAATGTGCGCTGCGCTGCGTCTGCCCCTGCAACTATAAATTCTTAACGTTGTTTGAATATGAGTCTGTTTAGATACTAGTCTCTGCAACTTAAGCAATAACTCCATGGCGTCATTACAAAAAGCCTTGGCTAAAAAGTGAGGATGACGTTTTATACATGTTCTGCAACTGTAGCTTATGCATCCTTCTGATGGTCTCGACAGGGTATGATGATTTTCAGCATTGCTAGAGATAATTGCTAGATAAAAAATACAAGAGTTTCCACATTTTCAAGTCACTCCTGGAGGTGCTTAGTAACTCTAGAGGCCTTCAACAATATCCATAATCTCGCTCATAATCCCCTCGATTACATCGAGATTCCATCACATTCCATAAAGTGGCAAGTAAATTTTGCTTTGTTCAGACTGAGCCTTCACAGGTGTTTGCAAGGCAGAGAGATCATACCCTACCTTCTGTCTCATTGGATGAGGCAGGTAGGTACTTTCATCTTAAAAGGCTCTTCAGCCTGTTATAACACGACAATAACAAGCTAATTCCGTATGAACTGCCCAAGATTTCGCTTTAGCAATAAAGCTTAGTCGGCTTTGATCGGATTCAAGTTTATCCTGACGTACGACTATCATTAGGAATCAGGTAAATGAGAATATGTTTAAAAAGAATGCCAAGAACAAAGAATAACAAGAACCGGTATTTACCTATTCTGCAGCTTTCTGTCCTATTTTTGTCATAGAAGTTTATGCGAACTTGCCATAGAAGTTTATGCGAACTGTAATGAAGAATGTGGAGAAACATAGCTGAACATACGTACCAGAATTCCTAGTGACTGCGACTGGTGACGGCCATGATTCAAAAAGAATTATGACAAACCTGGATTGAAAACATGCATCATTCGATGGTGTTAACAGCAGTATATCCAATTATACGTTCAAGCTCAACATCCATAACCGTATTCACGATCCTGGCCTGCATCTTCATTGCATTAGCGTCAATACGACCATGCAACGTCGACAGCCTCCCTCTTGTGCCATCGTGTCCTGCCCGCCTTCTGCGGCGAAGGTTTTGATTCTCATTGGTGTGATTTATGACAACGCCATCAAATCCCAACAGGGAAGCAGCCTCAGAATGACTTTTACTGAGAGACTCTGAGGCACAGGCAAGTGGGAGGGATTTATCGTCACGATGAGCTGAATTGATGACTGCTTCACTACAAGGAGAACTCAAGCCACCAATGACGGTAGCAACTCCTCCTAACCCTCCAAGGCTGGAAGGTACTTGAAACCCAAGGATTCTGGTTGCAACATCATTACTATCCACTGCCAGCAGGGTGCTATTATTGGTGCCTGTCATGATGTCAAAAGGGTTTAGGGTTTAGTAGTTGATGTCAAAAGGGTTTAGGGTTCATGTCATCATAAGTAAAAGGCTTCCCATGACTAGTTGAAGATGTGAAAATGTAGTTAATATCAAAAGGGCGGTGGAGCACGCATCTTCATGTCATCATAAGTAAAAGGCTTCCCACGACTAGTTGAAGATGTGAAAATGTAGTTGATGTCAAACAGAACATTCCTGAAACGACCTTAAACCTGGTTTGATGGTTACAGCTAGCAGTTCTAGTAGGGATTTATAAATAAGGTGGGACCTCACCATTGCTGCTGCTGCTCTCCATTATACGGCTCTGATTGCTGAAAAGGGTGTACTGGCTGAACCAGACAGATCGACTGCTAACAAGCTCCAAGTTGAAAGCCATACCCTAATATCAGAATACAAAACATAGAGGTACTCTTCTTCACCAACAGGTGGGACCAGCAGACAAAATCAGAGCGCAAAGCAATTATGGCAATAGTACATGAGCAGACGATGATGCTGAGTATGCTGAAGTATTCATTCGCTCTTTATGTTGTCAGATGACATTAGTGTGATGAGCCGTGCTTTGTGCCTCGATCGATGTGTTGCAATATTAGCCGACTAAATGGATGATGACGTCTGCATAAAACATTACACATTATCATAGTCACTAGCTCACCGAGTCTTTGTAGGAGGACACAGCGTCCAGCTTCCCATCAATCCCAGCACTCTCAAGACTGCATCGTCATCGATGCCAAAATTGCTTACGACTACACTCAATGATGATGCAGACCGCTAATGTAAAGCCACATAATCACGCCAGCAGCCCAACTGCTTATCAGTCATTATGTCAATAAGTATTTTAAAACTGCCCACCTGTATTTTGGGATGATCTTGGACAGCCAGGCCACAGCCAGATCAGGGCTGATTACATCTTCATGTCGTACTAGCTGAAATTAGAAATAATGAAGAGGAAGGCACAGATTTAAAACTAGTCAAATGTATTTGATGGTCGTACATCATTGATGGTCGTACTTCCTTTCCATTCAAAAAAATAAGATCCAGGATTCATGATTCATGATGCAACAGTCGTACTACAGACCCGCCAGGATTCATGATGCAACAGTCGTACTACAGACCCGCCAGATTTCATGATGCAACAGTCGTACTACAGACCCGCCAGGATTCATGATGCAACAGTACAGCAATGGAACTGCTGATGTTAAGAACGAAAGGGTACTACTACAGCACTATGTCTAGGAACAAAAACTGGATCATAGGCTAACATTTCATTTGTAGTTGTACCTCTACATGTGGAGCCCAGGTTGACACGTTCAGAAAATTGCGGTACTTGAGGGCACGGCACTACATGCAGGAATGAAAGAAGAATGATGACGAGGAAATATCATCACTCATCTGCTTTATAGGTACTCATTACACTCATGTTACTGCATACTGCATATTACGCTCATATAAGGTTATGGACATTGTGGCCAAGGTCCCATGCAAAACACGATCATGGGTACATGCATGAGGTTTGGTAGGTTTGGACATGGCTGCAAATAAGATCGGATGCTGCAGTACATGTACATTATGGTCACCTGCATAAGATTTGCACATTATGGTAGTGGCCAACTAGGCAAACTAGGGCCTATGCACTAGTAGTACATGCGGCACAAGGACATCATGGATACCCGCATGAGATATAAGGTCCCATGCACTAGTAGTACATGCACCAGGACATCATGGATACCCGCATGAGATATAAGGTCCCATGCACTAGTACATGCACAAGGACATCATGGATAATCGCATGAGATTATTTTGACATGGTGGCCAATAAGGTCCCATGCACAACATGCACCACATGGTCACGACCTGCATGAGTTTTGGACATGGCGGCGTACATGGCGGCCAATAAGGTCCCATGCACTGCTACATGCACTACATGATCGCCTGCATGAGGTTTGCACATGGCGGCCAATAAGGTCCCATGCACTACATGCACCACATGGTCACGACCTGCATGAGTTTTGGACATGGCAGCGTACATGGAGGCCAATAAGGTCCCATGCACTACATGCACCACATGATCACCTGCATGAGGTTTGGACATGGCGGCCATGGTCCCAACGGCATGGTATCCCTGCCAACCACGAACGAAGCATTGAAATATGTGTCATTGAACCAGGGCATCTCCAAAAACGTCTGGAATGGTAGTAACGCCACCTTTTCCTCCACCTCTTTTGACCGGCTGCAATAGCACTTTCGATGCATGGATGAAGCCCAGTCATATGGATTCCTATTAACGTTATGCGGTGTATGCGGCGGTGGAGCATACAATATTATACACATGTAGTAATAAATATACAGCAAATTCATCAAATAATGGCGGATTATTATATTGCCAGAATAGCAGTAGCATTATTTTATCATTTGCTTCTACTTTGTTAAAATATGAAAATGCTGATGATCGCAATTACAATTTAAACAGTGTAATAATAATCAGAACATAACAAATCTGACTGTAATGATAAAGATTCAGCTAAAGACTCATATTACCTGAGCATAATGACAACAAGAGTGCGGTCCAAGTCTCTGCAAGTGCTTTTTTTGTACTGTCATTCATAGTCGTAGTTGTACAGCATGAAAAGTGTGAAAAGCATTGCGGCAGGTACGGCAGCAGGATATTATTATTACAAAATAATAAGTACTTGTTACTATGTAGGTGATGTGTCAGATGATCAGAGTGGCATTATTCAACTAGAGTCAATGATGCATCACATGGGTTGCTGATGCTGCGATATTATATAATAATTTACAAGCTTACCATGTCGTCGTACCCATGCAAGCTTACCATGTATCGATGCTTGAAGGTGCCGCACAGATATTCTGAAATGCTGATGTCAGGATCAATATTGATGCGCAACAGGCGTCCAATGAAGGTAGTCCCAGAGTGTCGCTGCAGCAACATACGACATATTAGACTAATTAGTAGACATATAATATGCAACTTGTGAAATAATGCAGCATAATTAAACAACATTGAGAAATAGTATGGAGCAGATATTAAGTATATCAAGATGGTATAGGTTATATTATAGGTAGTATTATAGGATTGGACTGCACCTGCAATCACAACGATATTACGGCCACCGCCTGCTATTTAGCAGCCTTTTATTACATTACTACTACCTGCTTATCTTCAACAGCAGGTAATGTGGGCTATTATTAGTAATTAATATACTAAAGTAGTTAGGGCTATGTAGGCTATGTAGTGGGCAGACACTGCTAACACTACATCATCTGCTATCAAGATTATATAAAACATTTACCTCGCCAATCACTGCAATTCTAATGATTTTCCCCTTCAGCAGCTGTGCTGATGTCGTAGTAGTGCCAGTATAGCCAGTAGTACCAGTAGCCGCCCGCCCGCCAGTAGCAGTAGTAGCAGAGTAAGCAGAGTAAGTAGAGGCCGTTGCAGTAAGGCCGCCGCTGTCATAGCTGCCATTATTATTCCTGATTGATGATGATGGTAATGTACTGCTAACAAGGCTTGATCCCAGCAAACCATGACCTTCTTGCTTCATCCCCAATGCGGCTAATGCGGCTAACTTCTGCTGCTTCTTAGCCCTGGCAACAGCCTCCCACCTTTTTTTAGGGCTAAGTCGACGACTACTGTTAGTACTGTTAGACGACCCTGGGCCATCTAGAGCCAACCTCTGCTCAATGAGCCAACGGTCCTACGACATGAATAGCGACATGAACAAAAAGAATTACAGATATAATTAATATAATAACAGATTATGACAGACTAAATTATCATGGTACTGCTACTCATTCACATATTTTACATATTTAATAATCTAATGCTAAAAAAAGCTCTGCTCATCTACTGCTGGCTATGTAGGCTATGCTGGCGGTAGAATAATTAATGTAATTACTATAATACTATAATATACTGTAATTACTATAATGTAAATATAGTAAATAATGAAGCGGCTGATATAGCGGCTCACCTGCTGCTGACTTAGCTGGCTATGAACCTGGCTATGAACCTGGCTATCATCATGGTTTTCATGACTCTGTAGTGCTGAAAGATGATGATGATGAGGTCTAGTAGGTCTAGGTGGCGGCGGATAACTGAATCGTGTAGTTGTCCGCTGAAGAGTTGCATTTATAGATTGAACTGAACAAAAAATATTGAAGTAGTATCAGTAGTGCGCCGTCGTTGCAGTAGCAGTTGCAGTATAGTAGTAGGCTAAGTAGGCAATATTGGCAGTAGTGCGCCGTTGCAGTATAGTAGGCAGTACTAGCAGTATTGGCAGTACTAGTGCGCCGTTGCAGTAGTTGCAGTATAGTCTTAGGCAGTATTGCTGGCGGCGGTAGATATCAATGTATGTCAGAAGATAAGAAGAAAAATCAGAAAAGGAAAACAGCAACTATAACAACTGTGTAAACTGTGGTATTTTATTAAAAACGACTAGCAGCAGAATTAGCAGAATCATTCATCGGCGCATTCATTGTCATCAGCAGCTGATGATAATGAGTATGATGAGAGCTACGACTAATACTACAACGTGATGAGCTACATAAAGATGAGCTACATGATGATGATGAGCCAGCACATGATGAGCTACATGATGAGAGCTACTTAAGCTACATGATGATGAGCTACATGATGTACATGATGAGAGCTACATGACGATGAGCTACATGATGAGAGCTACATGATGATGAGCTACATGATGATGAGCTACTAGAGCTACATGATGATGAGCTACTTGATGAGAGCTACTTGATGAGCTACATGATGAGAGCTACTTAAGCTACATGATGATGAGCTACATGATGAGCTACATGATGAGCTACATGATGATGAGAGCTACTACTACTACTACTACATGATGAGCTACATGATGAGCTACATGATGAGCTACATGATGATGAGAGCTACTACTACTACTACTACATGATGAGCTACATGATGAGCTACGACATGATGAGCTACATGATGATGAGAGCTACTACTACTACTACTACATGATGAGCTACATGATGATGAGAGCTACTACTACTACTACTACTACATGATGAGCTACATGATGAGATAGAGCTACTTGATGAGCTGGATTATTATTGTACTGCCAAACCTTACACCTGCTAGTTATAATTATTTTGAACAGATGCAGATGTAGCAGATGATTAGCTCTGATTACTCTGATTTCACTCATAACCATGTGGAAGCAGCAGATGATTGTGCAACTGATGTTACAATAATTTACCAATTATACCAATTAGGCTAATACATTATTATTTATTATTGGCTTAGTACCTAACTAACATCTTAGCAGTAGTCGTAAATACTACCGCCCATAACAACAGTTACAACAGTAATAACAGCGACGTGCACGTCCTAATAACACACCTCCTCCTCTTCCCGCCAACTCAATCACAGGGTATCCTGCCATTGCTTCAACATTACGGTTCAGGAGTTGATTAATGAGATGAATATATTGCCCCATCTCATCCACAGACAGTGACAACTCAGAGGCATCACCCGCCCCCTGCCGCTGCTGTTGCACTACACGAGTCTCATCATTATCTGCACTGCCGCTGATTTTTTTCACTATGTTTACTGCAAGAAATACAAGAAATAAACAAATCAGATAATATAGATGACGAAGTTTGGACAGGACGATGAGTTGCAACTATTTCAACTTCCGTTCAGCTAGATGCCGTTTTTGTTCCTGTGCTAATTCACATAATTCACATGAGGTTGTTTAGGTTGTTGACGATTTTATCTACAGAACTAACAGAACAACATAACAACAGCCTAATTATAGTGATAATGTAGATAAAGAAAAGGCTAATATAGCTGCTACTACTAAAACAGCAGCATATTTGTAATATTTGTTCATATGCTGCTAATGCATGCTGCCTACCGCCATCTGCTGCTACTGCTGCAGCATCGTCGACAATAACAAAATTATTAATATAATTAATACCCAGAGGATCATCAATGATATCATGCTTATCTAAAACTATACCCGTATCTATCTAGCTAAATAAAAAAATACTAAAAAAAGGTCTAAAAAGGTCGCATATTGATGTAGTTGATGACTGTGGTGACCTACCAATACTACTGCTGTAACTGCTGCTAATATTATTATCAACTCTGAGCGGCAGATGACCAGCAGATATAATTCTCTCCCCATTAAACCATATGGAGGACGACTGATGTGTTTCCAGGTCAAACTCAATATGCCCCTGAGCAGAGTGCAGTTAGAGCAGTACATTGCTGTATTAATTGCATATGTATATTACTAATATTACGATACGGTAATATGGTGGATATAGCATACTATCATATATCTACAATATCGTATATACTACAATATCTACAATATCGTCAATAATGTAGCCAATGAATCATTAATTACATTAATGAACCGTCACAAGAGGAAACTAAGGAAACATGATTTGTTTTCTGTTATTACCGAGGCCTTGTACAACACAACAGGATCTGCTGAGTGTACTGAGTGATTACGGCCAGATGAAGCCAGGGGAAGCCTGCATAATTCTCAGGATTTTTATGTTATAATAAATAATATATAAGTAATAGAAGATTATCTAGATTATTATTACTGTCGTTGCTTATAGCTAATTCTTTACACAAACTCACCTAAACTTTTTGACAAACTGGTGCAACCAAGTCACAGCCTGGGCAGGAGCGATAACATCCTCATGTCGCACATACTGCAAAGATACAACAGCAGGTACAGCAGGTACAGCAGGATATAGTAGATGTAGTAGAAGTAGGCAATAAAGCAAAAACATCTGAAAAGTCTAACGACGCCAAGTTAATATAAATAATAGTAATAACAGCGGAATAAGCGGAAGCATAATTATATTAAATTATTACAGCGTAATAAATGGCAAAGCTAAATTAGCTAAACGTAAATTATGACATAATAATATGCAGAACTACTAGTAGATAACTTAGATAACTACGATTATATTTGTAAGCCACTTAAGCTATTTAAGCCACCGATTGTTTGCTTACTAGTTTTCTAACTATCTACTTAGGAATGATTATCAGGTTCTTAATCAGGTACTATTATTAATTAAGATATATAATATAGTATAGCATTAATGCATTAATAGTATATGGACATGAATATAATTTTATGTCTATTATTTCCACACCTCCACAAACGGCACCCATGAGGTAAGATTCAGAAAATTCAGAAGCTTCAGGGATCTACACTGCGGCAAATGTTGCAACAAACATAGAATTAATGTGATGTTCATGACGTTTTTAAGTACTAAATGTCGTAGCAAAAAACTAGGAACAAAAGCAGTAATATACAAGATCATCACTACGTTAAAAATCATTACAACATGTAATAGTAGTAATAACTTGTACTAAATAGTCTACTTAGTAGAACTTACAACTTGAATTTAAACATTTATTGTTGATATGATTTGCTGTATCGGCTTCAGTTACGTGTGTATCGGCTTCACTAGCTTCTATAGCTTCTAAAAATTCACGTATTCATAGCTTCACATTATTATAGCTGTCACTTCTGTATAATATGTTGTATGAGGTATATGAGGTCAACATCATCTTCATCATCATCTAATACATCTAGATCTGTTCGACTTACATGCAATAAATGCGAACATGCAGGGACGTTCCCAATGAGTGTAGGCCGTGGTCTTGGGCTTGACTGCGACAAAACTCAAACAAAGATCGTGATGATGAGAAGGAGCACTGCTAACAGATGAGATGAGTACGATGCAACTAATGCAACAAGATGAGATACTACAAATGTGCTCGCTGTCATGCAATCAATGCAATAATAACAGTTTCCCCGCGCGCCATTTGCTGGCGGCAGTCGCAGTGCTGATGAAGAAGATTAAGAAGATTTAGAAGATTAAGGTGTATAAATGTATACATTATGTATAAAAGCTTAAAAAGCTACTACTACTAATACTACTACTAATACTATTACTACTTCTACTGCTACCACCTGGATTGAGATGTTAAAGAGTGTGTCATTCCCCCAGTCGCCGGTGATGAATGTGTGAAAGCTTAATTTAGCTAGCTCATTGTCCAAGGCCAGTGTGCGGCGGCAGTAGCAGGCCTTGTGCATAGCTATGGCCCAGTCGTAAGGATTCCTAACAAAAATGTACAAAAAAATGAAAATAGGCTAGGACCTAACATTGATATTGAACTACAACAGCTATGAATACTATGAAGCTACTATGACATTAATGACATATTAAATTACATAAATGCAATTAATGCAGTAGTCAATTGTTGCAAATAAACTACATAATAAACCTGGCATGTACTAGCTACATTAGCTATTATAGCTATTACATGTATGTCGTACAGATGATACAGATGAATAAGATGAATGACTAGTCAAGGAACCTAAACTACCTTATTTACAACTATAACAACAGCGGCAGGGTCATTAGCATCGTTGTAAGGCATAATTTAGATAATGTTGATAAGAAGACTATCCTTGTAATCCTTGCTTACCTTACTAATACTACTAATACAATAAGAATGCAATTGTGCAGATTTAGCAGATGATTATAATTACCTGAGCATGACAACAGCCACTGTTGTCTGCTCCCTACAATATGGCCTCTTAACCTGTCCAATTATACAAAGCAGCAGCAGCGGCACTTTAGGCACTTACAGCACTGTGCAGAAGATTTTTATGTTATCTGTAGATATAGTAGATATAATCATGGCCTACATGGCCGCGTCATCTTTTATTGAAAAATATTCAAATAAAATCAAACAGTAAGAATTGTAAAAATTGTAACAAATAATAGTAATGTGCGGTAATCACAGAGGCATGTAACTAATGTCATTAGCATTATACATTAAGTCTAGATGATCAATGGCTCACTGAATGAGAGACAGCAGCAGAGTTCAACACTATACCACTTCATACATATACCTATCTAACATTATTAAACACTACTGCTGCCATCTATGCCATCATAATTTATTATCAAACTAGGGATCCAGCCCTACCCCAAAGCGCCTACAATTCACTATAACAAAACTGCAATTCTACGACTACTACGACATCCGCTACATCCGCCGCCACATGAAGTGATTACATATGATATTGACTATTATACTGACCTGATAGCGGTGTTTGAAAGAGCAGAAGCTCTCCTCAACTGCAATTGAGGGGTGGATGTTAGTGCGAAGGAATCGCTGCATGAATGTGGTGCCAGAATGGCGCTGCAGCAGCAATGACAAGCAGAAGGTAGCAGATTATATAGATTATACGCAAAAATGCATGAGTTTGTTATTCAGCTAATTCAGCACAGGATGTGTAGTATGTGTAGCCCAATCATCAGCAGACTGGCAGTCATGAAGTGGATTAAGTGGATTTTCCTCATCCATACAAACGCAGACTAATCAGACTAATCAGACAGATGACAAAGCAGACACATTTTTGTGGCGGCTAGAGACACACGATCTCATGCACGTATTACACATGATGGGCTAGAGACACACCGCCATTATGTAATATGCCAGTAGTCATATGATGAGACGCATCATCAGATTATCGCTAAATAAGTATTGGCTAGAGATAACAAAGACTATAGACACACCGCCATTATTATGTAGCGGAGCTGAAACAAACAATCGGAGATGCTGGTCACATGTTCACACTGGCAATCATCATGTAGGCTTGACGTGTGGGACTAATAAGTAGTGGCGGCTAGCTCGACACACGATCATGTATACGGGACATACGGGACATTATGTGGCGGGACTCATTGGCCATAATGATTAGGGATCGGCATATATATAGGGCTACTGCCTTCAGCATATAGGGCTACTACTGCCTTCAGCATATAGGGCTACTGCCTTCAGCATACAGCTATATAGTGTCCTGCTATATAGGGCAGTCACTTTGAAGGTGGCATTGGATGGCTCTTTTCTTGCACATGATGACTTATCAGCTTTTATCTCTTTCACATTCAAACAATTGAGTGAGTTATTCAGGATTTTGACTCAAAAACTCATCAATAACTCAGTTCTAGTACTTCTTTATCGTGATATAGTTATGCTTCATCTGCTCCGCCACTGCCATCATAGTGGTTGGCCTTGATGTACACCATCTTCTCAGCAGTTGCCACTCCTAGCCTATTACTACTATTACAGATGTTGGAATACACAAGGTGTGACATTTTCTTCTAAGCTGATGATCTGCTGATTTTTACTGCATCATCTCTGAGACTTCCTTGTGGCTGAACGATTGCTTAGGGACAGATGTTTCTTACAGTGCATACAGCAGATCACTACAGCTCCATCGTCTTCATTACTTATAAAAGTATCAAACGCTGCTTCGTCCCAAGATCGTTGGATCCCGGTCATCAGTTTTAGTATATTACCTGATGGTTTATAGCGTGCATTTTGGAATACTTGGGTTGCCTCGGTATCTAAAAGCTTCTATCCCAATCTATTGCAAAATTTTAACGTCGCGATCTTGGCGACGGTTGGGTTTTACAGTTCAAATTTTAACGGCATATAGCAGGATTCTTGCGTCCTATGTGACCGATTCATATAGGACTATCTATATAGTCCTATATAGTAGTCCTAATATATGCTATATAGTCCTATATTCTATATAGGAACTATATAGTGGCGCTGATCCCTAGCCATAATAGACAAACAATCAGGGATGCTGGTCACTTGGAACACACTGACAATCATCATGTAGTCTTGATGTGTGGGACTGAATTACTAGAGATACTAGAGAGAAACGATTATGGATGCTGGACATTTAAGACTCATTGACAAGCAGACACAAACGATAATGTATTATGATGTACATGTGGTGGGACTCATTGGCTGCTTCTAGAGACATACAATCTCACAGACGATGTTGCTGCTGCTGCTGGCGGATATATGGGAATTATTAACACATGACTAGCAGCAGAGAAAGAACAAATTGTATGCTGGACATTTAGGACTGTTGCTTCATTATTGGCTAGAGACAGACGATCATGTATGCTGAACATGAGGGAAGCATGATATGGGATGCATCACATGGGAAGCATCACATGGGACGCATCATATGGGACGCATCACATGGGAAGCATCACATGGGAAGCATCACATGGGAAGCATCATATGGGACGCATCACATGGGAAGCATCACATGCGAAGCATCACATGGGAAGCATCACATGGGACGCATCACATGGGACGCATCACATGGGACGCATCACATGGGAAGCATCACATGGGACGCATCACATGGGA